>NSJW01000213.1:0-600000 GCA_019955255.1 Castanospermum australe
CCTCTCCTCTGCTACATTTTGAGCAGCCTTGAGTCGATTTTCTTCATACTCACGGATGTTTGCAACCCCAACAGACTTGCTGAAGTCTTTGTAAATCCGATCTGTGATTTCATTGATCCTCTTCTCCAGTTTACATATTTCTGCATTCCTCTTATCAATGGCATCATTTAACTGCAAAAGAGTAATTACCAATTAACCAGTTAGGCATATAAGTATACTGCTATGACTAAACAAAGAGAGATTGTCAATGTCACCTTCTGGAGTTCTGGACTGATACGTTCAATTTCTTCTTTTATGGTCTCTTTCTCTTGGCTCAAATTTGAAAGTTTGTCTTCAATGCTTCGCTGGCCAAATTTAAAAACCAAAAAAATTGAATAATTGAAATATTTCATAAGGAGCAGAAGCAAAAGAAAGGTCATCAATGTAGAAAAGGTTCTTTTACCCTTGCCCAGCCAAAACTGGCAATTATCTATCTACTAATAGACAAGAAGTTCATTCTCAAGCACTGAACACTATATTAACTATCAAGTCATAGACAACCAGAAAACTCAATATTTATCAGTCCTTTCCCTCATTCAGTGTGAGATTATTTGGCAATCCATCCCTTAGTGAATAAGTGTGTGTAGAGAGAGAGAGAGAGATTGTTCAAGAGATATACTAGATATAATTTCCCATCCAAAACATAAATTTTTATAATCATGTCTGACATCTAGCTGCCCATGGCCCACCAAAACAATTATCATAACTAAACATTCAGTCTGTAAATGAAGTTAGCTCACCTTTGAATGTCAATGTTTACATTAATAAACAGCAAAAAGTGCAAGACTACCTATGTCTTGTACTCACCGATTTGGAGTCTTTTGCCATGTCTTTTCTGATACCATGAGTCAATTACACCCCTAAGTTTATTAGAAACGTTTCACTTCATCATGCGACCAATTTAGATAATTATATATCATTTCATCATGTGACAAATGTAGATAAGTATAATTATCCAACGGTTTCAATAGATTTGTCTATCCAATTATATACAAACAGGCAGCATATCAAAATGGATTGTGAACCTAAAGACAGAGAATATGACCACAATTAGATTTCTCTTGCCCACAAACTACAGTCTCCTCTCCTACTCACTTCCTAATGGCTAATGCTGAGATATTGAATGCTTCTAAGTATAAAACTCCAGTTAAAAATTGGTAGAGTTTGTGCTACTACAGTTGGACTTTGGTGCTCTCTGATCTCATCCTCTTCAAATAAACTATACAGAAGAGTCCTATACACAGCTGATTTGGTCATTTGTTATTGTATCTTAATTGCAATCATTCCACCAAGCATATCGCTATGACCACCCAAGGCACGTGTGGGTCAGTGGTCTAAAAGAACAATCACAAGAGATGTAAGCTTCTTGATATTTAACAACATGTTTCCCAGGCAGGACAGGTTTGAATCATACAAATCAGGATATGACAATACTTTCTTCCCCAAGATTAATTAACCATCCACAAAGGTCAGCTGTAGACCACAAATTTAGTTAATGGTTACTGAACCTCGTTTTCATCATCAGATCTTTAACATTTTAAGCCCAAAAGAATTATTGGTTCATTGTTGGCTTGATTAATTACTAAATTAGAAATTAGAACAGTCCATATAATATGCTGCTTAACATTTCTCATTTACCCCTGAATACCACAATAGCACACATTACACATACTCCAGGGACAGGAAAAACTTAAAAGAATTGCAAAACAGATCAACAAAACTTTCATATTGCCAGGGAAAAAATGGAAAATAATTAGGGTTACTTCTCAATCTCAGCATATTGAATTCCTTTTCAAGCCACTAATTTTTCCAGATGCTTCAGACTCCTTAAGGTGCATATCTTATTGATCTAGCTCTTCCAACTCCGATTCATACTGCTCCTTTTTAATAAGTCCTAAAAAACAGCATTTTATCTAGAGCAAAAGCTCAAATTAAATATAAAAAAATTGATAAAAAACCTTCATTTTCTTGTCATGCCACTGTTTTGACCTTGTTCCATTCACCTTGCCACAGTCATTGTGCCGGACTTTGTCAGCAGAATTCCATCACAGTTCACTAACAATACACATGCAAAGCTTACTATTGTCAGCAGAATCCACCACTAAATAGAAACAAACAACATGAAACTCAAAATGCTAAGATTATGGAGTCATGTGCTATAACTGGCTCCAAAAGAAGATAAATGAACCAGAGTGGAAAAACAATAGGGGAAAGGAAAAAAAAAAACATTAAGTTCTCCCATTAAGTTCTAATGACATATGACAGTAAGAAGACACAGACATGAGAGAAGTAAAAAAAAGCATAGTTACCTTTAACCTCTCACCACTCCAGCTCAAACTTGGCCTCCTCAAATCATCACAAACAGTGTATTCCCACAGAGAGTTTCTCTTCTATAGATAGAATGTTACAACACAAATTTTGAAGATAAGAACCTCATCAATCAATAGTAAACCCTAAGAAACCCTTTCATCAATGGGTCATTTTGTGGGGTAAGGTTTACATTTAATTAATTTATTGGTCAATGAATACAACACTCACAACCAATAACTAATGGATAATTAAGAATATTATACTTATCACGTCTGTCTTACTAAAACCCAAATCATATATCCTACTTTCTCAAAAAAAAAATAATCAATTATAATAACACATAATTAAGAAAACATTTGAGACTCTTTCATCATAATTGATTGTCAAAGTGAGTAAAAAAAATCATATTTCGAAGAAAAAAGTATATATTTATTGATTTTCATAAATTAGTATATGTTTTTAATTTATGATTAAGTCATGGGACATGATGAGTTCTACTACATATATACCAATTGTTTCATGGTATATAAAGGAATAACGAAAAGTTCTAGCACACAGATTCAAGGATCAATTTTGAAACAGAAGGCCTGTGATGGAAAGAAAAATATATAATAAGGGTGCAAAGTTTCAAGTTTTGGATTACCACAAAAAGCACCCCCAATACTTTATTATGTCCTAAGCAATTAATAATGAATAAGTCTGTTTATATTCTTCTTGCATGTGTTACACATTCATAAATAGTTTATAGCTATATTTAAAAGTTATTAATAAAAAAAGATTATCAAACTGGACCATCATTGGACTAAGGAAAGATAAAGGGGTACGAGGTTTTTTTCAACTATATATAATTGTATTACAGAAATGAAACTTCTAGCTAGAATGGGCCCTTAAGGAAAAGGATTTCAAAATTTCTGAGTAGATAATTTAATATTACAACATGTTTAGTGCTGTTCCCAACAAAGTGTCATTCATATCTATAGCCTATCATATATTCGATTTGCCCCTCTAATTACAGCTCAATTGTTTCTCAAGTACAACATCCTCTTATAACTCAATATATAATTGTTGTTGCCGGTCAAATTGAAAGAGAGTGAGAAAGACAGAGGGGGAAATACAAAAATATATATGTTGTTCTAACTAGCTATTTTTACGACAAATTATACATAATTATAGGTAATCCAAATAACTGACATAGAATTTTATTAGACATATGAGCAAAAAATAAGGGGAGTCCTTGTTCAAACAGCAACAGACAATCTCTAAAATCATAGCTAGGAAACCGTAATTTATTTTTGAGAAAATAGAATTAAACCCTAAATATTAACCAAGCGAACTCTTTACAAAATACAAAAAAATGCCATTAGATCTCTCAGAAGAGAGGGAACGAAAGTTCTACATCAAATAGAAAAAGAAAGTCCCAGGAATAATAGGGAAAAACCCTAATAATCAAGAAAATGCGAAAAAGTTCTATTGTATGTTATGATACGGTTTATACATCATATATATAAGCCTACCCTCTTCGTCCATAATCACTCAATTGGAACACACTATCAATTACTTTATAGTTATACAATTGTGCGCAGTAAAGCACCTACGTAGCAATCCACACACACAGTAAAGTCGAATTTTTGTCTGTTTGCCAATAATATGTATAAACGTTTTCAGAATTAGTGACTATCGATTTTAATGTAAGATAATCATTGAAAGCTATATGAACTCAGAATATAATGAGATTAAAGATTTATGTGTGTATTTGTTTGTCATTAATTCATTTTAAGATTGATAAACAAAATATTCAAGTGAACACCTAGGATATATAAGTACATTTATTTCAATTTTTTAATTAATGATAGACAACTCTTCTATAGACTAGAATGTTACAACACAAATTTTGAAGATAGAACCTCATCAATCAATAGTAAACCCTAAGAAACCCTTTCATCATGGGTCATTTTGTGGGGTAAGGTTTACATTTAATTAATTTATTGGTCAATGAATACAACACTCACAACCAATAACTAATGGATAATTAAGAATATTATACTTATCACGTCTGTCTTACTAAGACCCCAAATCATATATCCTACTTTCTCAAAAAAAAAAATCAATTATAATAACACATAATTAAGAAATTTTCAACATTTGAGACTCTTTCATTATAATTGATTGTCAAAGTGAGTAAAAAAAATCATATTTCGAAGAAAAAGTATATATTTATTGATTTTCATAAATTAGTATATGTTTTTAATTTATGATTAAGTCATGGGACATGATGAGTTCTACTACATATATACCAATTGTTTCATGGTATATAAAGGAATAACGAAAAGTTCTAGCACACAGATTCAAGGATCAATTTTGAAACAGAAGGCCTGTGATGGAAAGAAAATATATAATAAGGGTGCAAAGTTCAAGTTTTGGATTACCACAAAAGCACCCCCCCAATACTTTATTATGTCCTAAGCAATTAATAATGAATAAGTCTGTTTATATTCTTCTTGCATGTGTTACACATTCATAAATAGTTATAGCTATATTTAAAAGTTATTAATAAAAAAAGATGATCAAACTGGACTATCATTGGACTAAGGAAACGATAAAGGGGTACGAGGTTTTTCAACTATATATAATTGTATTACAGAAATGAAACTTCTAGCTAGAATGGGCCCTTAAGGAAAAGGATTTCAAAATTTCTGAGTAGATAATTTAATGTTACAACATTTTTAGTGCTGTTCCCAACAAAGTGTCATTCATATCTATAGCCTATCATATATTCGATTTGCCCCTCTAATGACACCTCAATTGTTTCTCAAGTACAACATCCTCT
Source organism: Castanospermum australe (assembly GCA_019955255.1). Classification (NCBI taxonomy): domain Eukaryota; kingdom Viridiplantae; phylum Streptophyta; class Magnoliopsida; order Fabales; family Fabaceae; genus Castanospermum; species Castanospermum australe. The sequence continues at coordinate 5,177 of NSJW01000213.1, forward strand.
TATAACTCAATATATAATTGTTGTTGCCGGTCAAATTGAAAGAGAGTGAGAGAGACAGAGAGAGAAATACAAAAATATATATGTTGTTCTAACTAGCTATTTTACGACAAATTATACATAATTATAGGTAATCCCAAAGCAACTGACATAGAATTTTATTAGACATATGAGCAAAAATAAGGGGAGTCCTTGTTCAAACAGCAACAGACAATCTCTAAAATCATAGCTAGGAAACCGTAATTTATTTTTGAGAAAATAGAAATTAAACCCTAAATATTAACCAAGCGAATTCTTTACAAAAACAAAAAAAAATGCCATTAGATCTCTCAGAAGAGAGGGAACGAAAAGTTCTACATCAAATAGAAAAAGAAAGTCCCAGGAATAATAGGGAAAACCCTTATAATCAAGAAAAAGCGAAAAAAGTTCTATTGTATGTTATGATACGGTTTATACATCATATATAAGCTTACCCTCTTCGTCCATAATCACTCAATTGGAACACACTATCAATTACTTTATAGTTATACAATTGTGGCACAGTAAAGCACTACGTAGCAATCCACACACACAGATTTAATTGTATAAAATAAATAAAGAAAGAAGAAGAAGGAAGACATCACAGGACAGAATAGCTGTATATATGTTTTTATAAATAGAGCTTGAACAAGTGTACAGGTGATTTAAAACGATCTATAACGGCACAAATATTCATCACAAGAGGAAAATATATAAGAGAAAATTGATCGATGGTGGTGGGGGTAGCTTGTGCCAATCAATGGAATAGAAAGATGGCACAAAAAAAAAAGGGGGTCACTTCCCGTATTTATGGTATGATATATGGTCTGATATAGACTAGCCTGTCCTATAGCTACTATTATTCAGAAACAACCATAGACAAATCACAAATGGTTGCAAAAAAAAAATGAAGGAGAGGCTAGCAATTAAGCAAGTTGTTAAAATTTGGCAAAAGTAGAGCGTGGAGGCGAATCAAAAGTTCCAATTCCAAAGGAATGAATGGTGAGTAAAAGCATCGCCACCTTCAATTTCGTCCCCATTATCCTCAAAAGGGGGTGATGGTGGTGGAGTGGAATACAACAACAGCTCACCCGAGTGCATCTTGTCTAGCTCAGAATAGAGGCCACAATCGGAGGCAGCAGCAACCTCATTATTGGAGTCCTCCAACAAGTTCAAAAATGTCCAATCCATGGCCCTCGTGTCCCCGTGCTGGTCCACTTGCACCGTCCCATCACATTCATACGCAGAGGACGACGAGGTGGTGGTGGTGGTGGTGGTGGTACAAGTACTGGTATAAGTACTCTTCGTTCCGCTGTTGGAATTAGATTTGGACCCAAACAATTCAAACGAACTAGCACCACGTTGTGACGACTGTGAGGGCTCTCGGTTACGATGATCATGGGGTGGGTCCTCGTTGGCAAACTTGGCAGCAACCTCTTGAATCTCCTGAGGAGTGAGAGATTGATGGCCGGCAGCAGCCACATTGATGTCCAAGTTGAAAGGGGTGTCAGGGAAATTGAAATTGGCATGGCGACCACGTAGACAGTAAAGGGCAGCGTCAAAGGCACGAGCAGCCTTCTCCGACGAGTCATAGGAGCCCAACCATATGCGCTCGCGGCTGTTGGGGAGCCTGATCTCAGAAACCCATTTGCCCCACTTTCGCTTCCTCACACCTTTGTATGACTTGTTATCAGCAGAAGATGGGGTGGTGGGAATGGGATCAGTGGCAACAGCAGCAGTAATAGTATTGGTATCATCACGAGCACCAGCCATGGCAGGCTTCACCTTCACCGTCTGTGTGATTGCGGTGGCTATGGCTTTCAATGGAATAACTGACGGCGGCCGGGGGGAGGAAGAAGGCTTGTTATATAGTGGGGGATGAAAAAGAAGGGATTTTGATTACTTTGGAAGGTCTAAACTCTAAACGTGTTGATCCCAAAGAGCGTAGAAGGAGTGGGCACGTGGCCTTATGACAGGGTGCACTCACGTATGGGACGCGGTAGGGCCAAATTTTTTTGTATACTAATATGAATGAAAAAGAGCACGTGGGAGAAAATTTGTGGGGCATGACGTTGACAACAAATTAACATGGTTTCTTTGGGGTTTTTGGGCTCGTGTCTCATCGTTGGTGGACCACACTTGACAATGCTCTCTGTGCCACTGCCAGGCACAGGTCGTTGGAGAGAAGTAGAGGATTTTGGAGCTTTACATGCCTAGCTAGTTGCCTTTCCTTTGCCTATCGAACTGTTGAAAATAATGAATGTGCCATGTTTCCATTATCTGCAATCGCTATCTCGAAGGTGGCGACATGATTGAACCAAACTTGGAGTCAATACACCATGTTATCTAGGATTCGATGCGATGGATATAGAGTAGGGAGTACTCAATAGTTATTTGTTTTGATCATTGGGATAGTGAAGGAAATAAAAACTTTCATGATCGTGGATATACAATATATATACACTTGCTTCTACTAATATATAATTGATGTGGATGCGAGCTTTAGCCCCCGTTAACCAAAAAAGAGGAAAAAAAAATATTGATGATGTTGATATGTTAAATCGAGAAAAAGTATATAAATTGTGATATCTAATGAGAAGAAAATGATAACACCAACTACTATTGAACTCTTAATAAAATTTAGTGATATGTTGATATTCTGATTTATGTTGGTCGGTTCAAAAACATTGAGGATGGATATTAGTACTTTAAAAAAAAAATCACGCAAGTTTGTAGGCCCGGACGCGGTCTTATCATTGACTCGTGTAATTTGTGGACACTACTTTCGAGTCCAATGCTGCAGTTGAGATAACAAGTTCTTCTTTTCTTTTTTTTTCACGTGGATAACAAGTTTTTTGGGGGAAGCTGAGCTTACTAGTTAATTACAACTAGTGATTATAGGATATGTTGCACTTTGTTTTTTTGTTTCTCCTGTTTGTTATTCTCATTCTAATTTTAAGATCAATTAAAAGATTAATGTGTTTGAAAGTAAATGGTGGCCCCCGTCTATTTGATTGTTTTTCTCTTCAACTTAATTTCATTCTTAAATTTTTTTTCTCATTTATTTTTCCATTATTTTTTTGCTTTTATTTCTTTCAAAATACTCACACAAAAAATATTCAATTGAGATATTTGGTACACAGACATTTTACAATTTAGGTGCTTATATGTGTGTGTGTGAGTGTATTATGTCATTTAAATATTGTACTTAACAATCTTAAACATTTCATTTCAAATTTTTAAAAATAATTTTGTATATATAACTAGCTAATAAATAATTATTATATCATAAACATTATTTGTAGTAACTCATAAATAAATGATATGATAAAATTAGTAAGGATAAATAAATAGTTATAAGTCAATAAGTTTGTAATCAACTGACACTTACTCCAATCTTAATGTTTATTCTCCCAAGTGGTTACATATCCTATTTTGTACTCAAGTGCTAATTAACACTTTTTATATAAAAATAATAATTATAAAAAGAAAGAAAAGAAAATTAATTAATAGTAAAATTGGTAAATCATAAATCATGATCATCAAGCTCCAAGTATCTAAGATTCCTATAGATTTCAAAGGCTGTCTCAGGACAATGGGAGTCGAACCAACGACCTTGGGTTCCAAACCAAGACGTTATTTTATTCCGTTGAATCTTCCACTTTTATTAATACGGGGAGTCAATTAAAAAATCCAAAATTTATTGCTATCAATTTCATTAAATTTTTAAATACTTAAATAATGAGAAAGTATGTTTTGCACAAAATATAAAATTCACAGATTATTTACACATTTTAAATTATATTTAATTTTAATATATTATTAGTATAAAATTTTTACAATTTATTATTCAATCGTATGTTGATATATCATTTGATGAATTTGATTATAATAATAATAATTGAAGAAGTTAAATTTATTAAATGACGTAATAATATATGATTTAAGGATAGTGTAAAAAAAATTATACACTAATAAATTAAAATTAAATTCTTTCAAATTTTAATTTCTGATCCTCAAAATTAAATAGTGTAAGTTGTAATTTATCTCAAATATAAACATTTTTGCACATGCGTAAAAAATATATGCACACCAAACACCTCTCACAACATAACTTAATCTATACTTTAAAATTAGACTATTCTAGATTAAGGATATCTTATTTGATGGTTTTTCTTGTATAAAATAACGCTGATTAAAAGTATTATAGATGAGATTATAGCAAGTCATTTTTGGAAACTTTATGCAAACAGTAGCTCCAAGATTAGAGAACTTTATCACTCATAAAACAATTTTAAAAGCTATTGTCTTAAAATAATAAATTAAATCATGCAAGGAATTGGTTAATGACTTAATGGTATTGATAAATATATGATATGTGGTTTATAAATGAGGTATAAGAAATTTTCCGTCCAAAACTGGTTTATAGTAATATCATTTACACCTCATCTCACGAGAAAAAAAATTATAAAATTTTGATATCGTCTGAAACAGTTGATTGTATAATTTAAAATTTAACAAAATTATGAAAAAATTTATTAATTAATATATTTTGAAAATGAAAAATTCTAAAAACAAATTTAAAAACAAATATAAAAAGTTATTGGAGATGTGACAATTTTTTTGTGTGGTATATAAATTCCGTAATATCTACTAGACACTAGGCTTGCACATATTCTAGAGCCTCTTCCTTTTCCTTCTTTTCTCTGTCATATACTTCTCTCCTTTTGATTGTTTCAGAAGAAATTTTATCCTTTCTAGCCGCTTTTGCTACAGTTTCATCACTCTTTTAGCATTGGCTATTTGCTAAATTCATGGTTAGTTAATTTCGATCGAGACAAATCCAAAGTATGTGCAAGTCTTCTCTTGACTTTCACCAAATATTGTTAATCTCCGTATCTCAGTGACACCAACATATCAAAAAATACAACCAATAGCAGAGAATTCAATGTAAAAGCACCAAAAGAAGCTCCTCATGTGGTCTAATCTAAACCAAACCAACGCATGCCCGAACCATGTATTAAAGTTCATAGATCGAGTTCTATCCGAATTATATGATCTGATTCTGATATATAGTGATTCTGAAATGTTCTAGATTGTGTACATCAACAAGATTTCTGGGCTGGATACATGTACTATAACATGTTAGTATTGTCATCGTGTTCACATTTCAATTTTCAGCTCACGATCGCTGAGTCTGAGGGGGTCTCTGCTTTGATTTTTGTAAGCTTTTGTCACGAACAACTATTACTTTAAGCGGTTAAAGTTTTATATCGTCTGTCTTAATATTTAGTGTGCGATTAATTTATTTATTAGATAATTTCACTTAACACCAATTAATTTTAAGTTATAATATAATATCGTATTAGAATCAGGACTCATTCATGTCGCCAGTTCTAGCCGCCCTCACATTATTTGTCTCAATCTCATATATTAATAATTTCTTTTTATCTCTAACTGCTTTTATAAAAAAAAAAAAGGAAAAAAATTTGTACATATGACCAGCTTTATCCATAATACGAGGGTTCGATTTTACTAAAAAAATATTTTATGAAAAGAGACAATTTCAATATATCAAGTAAGAATTATTCTCACACCTAAAGTAGGTCAAAATATATAGTTAAAAAAAATTAGGCTATTCTATGTATATATATCATTCATTATGTATAATCATATTTGAAAAGCTGGTTTAAACATTTCTTGATCTCTTGATGAGTATTTGCTAAAAGACCATATTCATAATATCTAACAATCTATTATATAGTACATATATTATAAATTAAGTAACACTATGCAGTTTTGTAGTTAGCGGTCAACTGGAGTATATACACTTCATCTTATAACGCTTCTTTTAATATATTTATCCAAAACAGAAGTTATTTTTTTCCCCAAAAACGGGATTGAAATACAATTGATCAAAGAGTAATGTTAGATCTACATATCACAATCTTACATTGTCTTCACATAAAAATAAATGAGCGAATGAGAATTCTTGAGTTAGGTGTAAAGCAATGGATGAAAAACTCTTCACTCGTATTTCTTTAATTGAGATTGTAGTATATGCATGTAACGTTACTTGATCAAAATATTTTCTTTCTTTTTTTTTTGTAAATTAAAAGTTAAAAAGAGGAGATACTATTATATTTTAAAATTAGAATATATATGTTACAAGTTTTAACAAAAATTTATTAATATTTACATATCGCTTATCAATAAAAAGTTTTAATAGGAATCTATCTTAAAAGTTTTGAAAATACTAATTTGTTCCTACCAATTAAACTTGTTGGCTGATCAAAAAATTTTCATAATTACAAACTAATAGCAAAGGCACTAAAGCAGACTGTCATTCTAGAAATTAGAAATTGTTGATATTAAAGACAAAAAAGAGTTCTTGCCACTTGGTCTCCGTCTCCGAGGCGAAAAATGAGAATTAGAAGTAAGTAATTGGAAGTTAATTAAGATAAAGTGCAATACACATGGACGGAGAGCCAAGTCAGCAAACGGGCCTTGACCCCTGGGGTTTTGGTGGAAAAATCATTTGCGCGTTCATGGCAGGCATTTTTTTTTTTTTTTTTGGTATTCATGGCAGCCATCTCTTATTCATCTATTTGTTCTATTACTTCTTTTTAAACAATTTTTATTTATTTTTTAAATACCGTTTATTAAATATCGGTATCTTATTTATTATCAAATTACCGATCTATTTGCCACTCTTATATATCCAAGCTCTTTATTATTAATTACAAAATATTAGTTAATTTTAAAAATAAATTTTTAAATGTTTCTAAACTCTTAATTACTTTTGTTCATAAATCATTCCAAATATCTCCTCTCTTTATTAAAATTTTTTTATCTTTTCTTTTTTTATTTTTCCTTTTCTTTTTATAAAATGTACTAAGTTCAACTTTTTAATAACAGTAGCAAAAAATCATATCCAGGGGACAAATATGAATGAATGTGGCTGAAATCAATTGATTGAGAAAATAGTTTAGAGATTGAATTAAATTTGTATATTTATATAATGCATTTTCGTATGACTTGAGTTTGATTTTTAAGTTTCTCCATTGATGGGTCATCTGTAAGTACTCCTATAAATATTTGATGAGCCTAAGAGTATGTCCTAATTTTGAACTAGAACGAGCCTTTTCATTTATATAAATTTTTATGTACCAAAAAAAAACTATCAATAATGCATGAAGTAGTTTAGGATGTTGAGAATAATTGAAAAAATTGAAGTCTATAAGCATTAAAATATATTTTTCCAATTTTAAAATAATTAATTATTATAATTAATAATAATTATTTTTTATATAGATATAAGAGTGGGAATAGATAATTAATTTAATTAAAAATTAAAATTATTATGTAATAAATAATATTTTAAAAATAATAAATACAAATTGAATAAAGATGAATATAAATAAATATATAGAACTGAAAATATACTTTCCCCATTTTCATTTCTGATTGGCAAAATTACTTGGCCTCCTTTCTTCGGCTTAGTTGGCTTATTGTTTTGGTAGGCCATCAAATATGATACTTGTTTTTGAGATGACCAAATATGATACTTTTGTTTTTGCCACATCATGGATGCCGTGCTAAATGAACATAAATGGTGCACCCCTGTATGAGCCTGACCTGAGAAAAATTAATGGTGCCCGTGGGTGGGGTTCTTCTGAATACTAGCCTTTCACAGTATAGCAAAGGAGGGAGGAAAAAAATTAAATCAAAAGATGAGCTTATGATACAACGATAATATATAAATATTTATGTATCCAATCATGCATTATGCCTCTTCAAAGATTTCAACAAATACTTCATGAAAGCAGTCTTTGAAAATTTATCTTTGTCATTTGGTCCTTTTAAGTTGATATCACGGCTTCACCACTTTTCTTGAATGACCAAACCTAACAAGGAAAAATTACGATATTTGTATGGGTTTGGTTTGTAAGAATATTTTTTTTTTCATTATTATTTAGAGCATGCAAAAGAATTAGGTGAAAAAGTAAGCACGCGATGAGAAAGCAAGAATTCAAGATGCAAACATCGAAAAATGACACTTTAAAAGAAGAAAGAAAACTTTGATTCCTTGTTACTTCCCATTTAGATTTTTTTCTCAATCAATTGTTGAACACAAGTAATAATGAAATAATAAGTATACGGATGAATTGTTACTTTCATAAAAGAATAATATTCTAAATCATGAAAGAACTCTCAAACAATATCTTTGTCATTTGATCCTTTTGAGTTGATATAATGACTTCGCCCTGATTAATGATCTAACAAAGATATATAACCGATATTTTTATGGGTTTGATTTGAAGGGGGGAAAAAATCATGTCATATAAATTATGTCAAAATTAAAGTGAAGTAGCGATGATAAAACATGAATTCGAGATGACATACAGTGACACTTGAAAAGAAGAAAGAAAACTTTGGTGCCTTCTTTCTTATCATTGGTTTTTCTTGCAGATTGGTTCTTGTGCACATGTACATATACTAGAGGTGAATTGTTACTTTCATAAAGGAATAATACTCTAAATTATGAAAATATGCTCTCAATTTATGTCGTTGTGTCATTTGCTCCTTTTGAGTTGATATCATGGCTTCACCCCCTTGATAGATGACCTATCAAGAGTGGTCGATGTCTAAATGGAAGTTGTTTAAGGAAAATAATGGCCATGGGATCTATCAGAATATTGACAATTCACATTGTAATATAAATATTTAAAAACTAGCTAGTATGTTAATTTATGGACACAATCATAAAAAATATTAATGTTTCGATAAGGAAAGATTTTTTTTTTTTCCAAAGCTGTCTGTGTCATTTGGTCCTCTTGAGTTGATAATTTGATATCATGAAGGATAGGAATGAATCGTTGCTTTTAATTAAAAAAGAAAAGAAAAAACTAATGTTTTAAATTATGAAAGTATTATTTTAAATTATGTCATATTTGTCATTTGTTCCTCACTTCACGAGTTGATATCATAGCTTCGCCCCTTATAAAATAGATCATCTGACAATGTTGATCAATATGTCTATAGGGTTTGGTTTTAGAAAAGAAAAAGTACCAATGTGGATCTTTTAGAATAGTACTGATTTTTCATAGTATTTATTTGACGCATAAGTATGTCAATGAATTTATATAACGAAAAATTGAATTGTAAAAGTTTTTTTTTTATATGTATATCTCTGTCTTTGGCCGTCTTGACTCTTGAGTTGATTTTATTGCTTTGCCAATTAATTTGTCATTATCAAGTGAACGTCCGAACGGGGCTTACCTCGTAGTTAAAAAAAAAAAAAAGTCTACTTGAGCTTGGTTTAATTGGTATAATAAAATTCATATCCATCTGGATCATTGAAATATATATTAACCTTTTTATAGGTCTGCATGTGTATTAGACTAATTTTTTTTAAGAAGATATGCCGATAAATTTTTCTTTCGACAATTCTTTAATTTATAAATTATAAAAGTATATTTTTTCAAAGTGTTCATAGCTTAATTGGTGTGTGTGTATATATGTATAATATAGAATTCAAGTATATTTAATTATGATATCTTCAAAGAAGGATACCAAATAGTGGTTGTTAGAGCATTATATTCATGCACATAAATTGATGGATCATTATTAATATAGTCTTTGATTGATGGATCAAATTAATATAAATATTTATAATTGAGGATTGAAATTAATGTTACTTTTTATAATTTAAAGAATAAATTGATATCAATTTTTTTGAATGACTAGATTAATATTATTTTTTATTATATAAAAACTAAATTGATATCGACATTTTATAAATAACCAAATTAATGTCAATTTATATTTTTTAAAAATTAAAATAAGTATTTAGTGTATAAAAAATTACGATGTCTTTGGATATCTTTGGACATACATACATGATTTTAATTTGATATATTATCCAAATCTAATGAACCTTGTAGTAGAGCCTGACATTTTTAGCAGAAATTAACATATAAGAGTGAAAATAGTATAACCCAGTACTAATTAGCATCGAGTAACTTTTTGTTACCCTTTAAATATCGCCATTTCTAAATAGACGTCAATGATTCCGTCTGTCCTGATTAATAATTGAAAACCCATAAAGTAGCTTTTAAAAATATATCGTTATCATAAGGTTCTTTCGAGCTGATAATTATTTCGACCAAGCTCGCAATCTCGCTTTGATGACCTACAAAGAATATTTTTTTGGCATTTTTGACTTTCCTCCGTGAAGACCAGGTAAAAAGAAAGAGAAAGCATGCATGTAAAGTGAGGACGAAAAAAAACTGCAAGTATCCGACCACAACAGAGGTTCTTCAAAGAACATAAGGTTCTCAATTATGTATCATTTGGCCTTCCGAGTAAACAAAGAGATGGCTCTTAATTTGTGGTCAAAAAATTGACCAAGTTCACTTGCGTGTCAAAAACACTGACTCAGAGAGAGCGAGCTAGCTAGCTAGCCATGCACCCTTTTTGTTTTGTTCAAAGATTTTAATTTATAAGGGTGATCTTGGGTTCCCACATACCAGTACTGCTACTTCGTGTTGTGGCAACAAGCATCATATGACGGGAAGTCATGATCAGAATATTCAATATCGTGAAATCTACCAAACAGGGGGGGGGGGGGGGGTAATGTCAATGCTTGTTCTGCATATCATGTTCTTTTTTGAAATCTTCGCCTCACCGACCTTCGTTTCCGGGTAAACTCTCAGTGTAAAAGGATGATTACACACAACACCAAGTCACAGCACAAGATTTCCTGATGAGGAAGGCTTTCTCCACTCGTACAGGCGTGTACGTTCCTGAACTTGGACTTGAGTTGTCCGTGGAATTCATGCATATGCCTCTTTTCAAAGCTGATGCTAGATGGATGTATTAATCAAACCCTCTTTTTAAGAAAAATTTCTATGTATCTTAGAGTATTATATATAACTAGTAAAAATATGATATGTACACTTGTCACTGCATAAAAATACAAGTTGTTGAATTAGGTTTATAATGTTATATAATAAAATTTATATAATATTAAGATCGTTGAATTAAAAGATGATAATATAAACTCATACTGTGAGAAGAACTCAATTCGTCCTTAAGAACAGATTAAGGTTGTATATTTTTATAAAGGCTGAGGAGGTGCAAGTTGAGGATAATATCTATCTTGTCCTGCTCTGCCCACATTTTCTATCTATGATAAAATTATATTTAAAATGTGTTATAATTTAGTAATTACTGTGTTAATTTACTTATTTAAATTATGAATAAACATAATGAAAGTATGTATTTTTAAATACGTTTTCAATTTATATGAAATACTGGTTAATTTTTAAGATTATGATTAATTATTATGTAAATTTATGTGAAATATTCATAAGTGCGAAGTAAGACTAGTGTAAGTTTTAAATATATTCATGTAGGCAAATTTAGGTTTTGCATCCCAAAACCTACATAACAGGTTATGTTGTATTTTAAAAGGTGTGGGACAAAGTCAAATTGTATAAAAACTCACTTTTTCCCATCCTATTGTCATCCCTAATTGAGTGTAATATTAATCCTTTAGACTTTCTTATCTTTTGAAGAGTGCCTTAATCATAGTAATTAAGTTGAACGCATGTATAGCTATATATAGGCATGCACTATAGGGAGATGGTGGCACTGACCAAACGCGCGGGGAAATGAATATGTTACAACTTATAAATATCACCGCAATGAAAACGTGGTAATGATATGAACAAATTAAAACATGTACCTATCCACATTCAATGTTTTAGGGATGTTCATAAACTAATATAATCCGTTAAATTTCATCAAACCAAACCTTTGACTCCGCATCTAATTAATGTGATAGTTATTAATTTCAGAAGAGAGAAATTAAGCAAGAGTTCAATGAACCTAGGTTCAGTTTTTGGTTACAGTGTAACCTCATTTGAAATAACTTAAATTAATAATCGAGATATTATATATCCAAATGGCGTCTTCTTGTTTTTTTGTTTTATGAAATTATTTTTACATTTGAATAATCTCATTTAATTTTTTCACATGAATGTTATGTGAAGAGAGGAACAGACATAAAATGCTGACATATGTGTGAATTTATATCTTACGTGAGGTTTTTTACATCTCTTTCTCCTTCAAACGGTACTGTCAAGTGAAATTATACCCAAAAAAGAAAAATTAATGTCATCTGAAAAATTCACATGAGAGAGAGGATATAAATCCAATTGGTCTGAAACCATAAATCTTAAAACTATTTTTATATCTCCATTATGGTTATTTTTATTTTAATAAATCTTGTGTGATTATTTGCGTTGTTTAACTGGTTTTTGTTCTATTCCACGAGCTTGATCTGATTTATTTATGGCTTAATTAAGTTTTTAATTTTTATATTTTTCGATTGTATTCGCTTTCGTTCCTACTTTTTAATTTCTTCACTTATTTAAATTTTTAGTATATGATCCATATAATAATTCTATATAAATTAGATACTAGCGTACGTAGCTAATGCCAAATCAGGTGTCAAATTTGACTTTGGCAAAATTAGATCAACTTGTAGCTAACTGGAACCAAATTATGTAAGCAGACATTATATACAATGCACTTCAACAGCCTAATGTACATCCGATGATTGAAAGTTTAGGACTCAATCTTTCCAAATTAGATCCAACACACTTAATTAAACATCAGTCCCACAAGTAATTAATAGTCTAATCTAAAAGGTAACTCACTGCGAGAAACTAGGATAAATTAAAGAATTTAATTGAAATAAATAAAAATATAAAAGACTCAAATAAATATAATATAAAAAATTACAAATGTAAAACTAAAAAACAAATTTTTATTTTGGGTCAAAAGGTTTGATTTAGTCTGAGTGAATTTGGCTCCTCTCAAATTTACTTTAAAAAAAAAAAGTAAAAAGTTATAATTATTAATAAGAGAATAAAAAAAGTAAATTTTAATAATTTTAAGGCAACTCCAATGCTATTAATCTAGGTTTGAAACCATAAGCTAAATTCAATTTTTTTTTTTTTTGGTCTTCAAGCCAAATCCAGTTGTTTTTTTTTTTTTTTTTTTGTCAGGGGTGGGGATTTGGGAAAAGGGAGAGGAAGAGGAGGAGGAGGAGGAGGAGGAGTCAAGACAATATCTCTTTTGCTACTACAATCACAGACCTTTTTTCTTTTTTTTGGTCACAGGAGGTGGGGGCTGGGGGATGAGAGGGGGTTGGGTTATTCTACGTCTAGAATCGAACTCGGGTGTAAGTGTTTTTCTCGGATGTATATGCCAAATCCAGTTGGAATACGTATATTTCACCAGTTTCGTTTGTGTTTAAAAACTGGACTTTTTTTGCTGGTCATAGTTTAAAAACTGGACTGAAACAACCCATGGCCATGTGGGCAAGAACACACACATATAATTGGGGCCCAATGTAACCCAATTCATGGCCCAACCAACAATGCTTATAAATGCGCGAGTAGTCGTTGGAATCTCCTGGCTGCTAGTGCTGGGTTCTCGGGGACGTTTCCACAAACACATGCAAGGGATGCCACTCTCTTCGCTGTGCTTTGCTCACCCTTTCTAGTTTCAAATAAATGGTTCGCATTCTTCAAAGTTCAAATCTTCCACATTATTTCTTCAATTTCATTTCTATGCTTCTGGTTGTCTTGCTCCTCCTCCTCCAAATGGTTAAACACTCTTTGTATTTTGGGATGAAGCAGTTCCATGCGGCTAGGATTCTTTTTCCTGTTCCAATCTTCGGTGATTGCTCACGTCTTTTGGGTAGAAGAATTGGGTGGTTGCAGTATCTGAGTCGATGGATGACCACCAGTAAGCGGGTCCAAGACAGAAGCAAGAAGAAGAGGGTTCATGACCTTGAAATTGCAACCGAGAAGTGGAAAATAGCGTCCAAAGTTCTCTTTTTGATGGAGATTCTCAGACAAGAGCCCGAGATGATCGTTCCCGTTCGGTCGCTTGAACAATATCGGAAGCAGATCAATCTACCTAAGCCGCATAGGATCTCGGATTTTCTTCGGAAAACTCCGAAACTTTTCGAGTTGTACAAGGATCATAAGGGGGTGTTATGGTGCGGGATGACTCAGAAAGCCGAGGACTTGATAGAGGAGGAAGAGAAGGTTCTTGAGCAGCACGCAGATAAAGCTGCGGAGTACGTTACGAGGTTTCTGATGATGTCGGTGGATAAACGGCTTCCATTGGATAAGATTGCTCACTTCAGGCGAGATTTCGGCTTGCCAATGGATTTTAGGACCAATTGGGTGCACAAGTATCCTCAGCATTTTAGGGTAGTTAAGTCTGTAGATGATGTCGAGTTTTTGGAGCTTGTGTCTTGGGACCCTGCTTGGGCAATCACAGAGCTGGAGAAGAAGGTGACAGGCATAACTGAGACCACCTCGCATACCCCAGGTATGCTTTCACTCGCATTCCCCTTGAAATTCCCTGCAAACTTTAAGAAGGTGTATCGATATGGAGGAAAGATTGAACATTTTCAGAGAAGGTCTTATTTATCTCCCTATGCGGATGCCCGGGGTTTCAAAGCTGGCTCTCTAGAATTTGATAAGAGGGCAGTTGCTGTTATGCACGAAATACTCAGTTTTACCATTGAGAAGAGGCTGGTAACTGATCACCTCACTCACTTTCGATGGGAACTAGTGATGCCTCAAAAACTGATGAGGCTTCTTCTCAAGCATTTTGGAATCTTCTATGTCTCAGAGAGGGGGAAGAGATTTAGTGTATTCCTAACTGAAGCTTATGAAGGTTCGGAGCTGATTGAGAAATGCCCCTTGGTCCTCTGGAAGGAAAAAGTCCTAAGTCTTACTGGTTACAGAGGAAAGAAGAAGAAGTTTGAGACATACAGTGACATGTCCGATATGGAAGGTGATGATAGTTTGCTCCAGAGTGATTCTGAAGTGGGGAACTTGCATGTGCAACTTGAGCAACAGGATACCATGGGTTACGAGGATCCTTTACTTGGTGACAATTCTGAGATGGATATTGGAGAGGTTACCTGTGCATACCAAAATATTAAAACTTGTTGAGGTTGTCGTTATGTTTTAATTTTACCATAGAAATAATTATTTCAATTTAAACTTTCAAGTTCTCTAGAACGTGCATTTGTATATGTTGATGTAAATCAATAACCCCACTCTCCAATTTTAAGTATTGATTTCTACCTCAATTGGTAGGTAAATCTTAAATAATCTGTATGGTGCTGAAGTTTTTAAAACCTTTAATAGTTTAAACGTGTGGTAATATGTTTCTTTGCGGAAGATAACATTGAGAAAAAAAATCCTGATCACTTTTATGCTTGAGGTTGTATTCGAAAAATGATTATAGCTGTATGATAGGTAGGATAGAAGTTATATGTTGGCATGTAATTTAGGTATAAGAAGACCAAGACACCATGGTTATTACAAGTTTGGCTGACGATTAAATTTGAGATTAAGCATGCAGGAAAACATTAGGGAGAACAAATAAATTAATATCCATCAGGAAAACTTGAGAATCCCTCATGTTATGAAGGGTGTAGAGAAACTTGGTTCCAAACCTAGGGTTGGTACCATCTGGAAGAGAATCGTTTTAATATCAACATAAAGTGGTTTGATATTCAGGTCATGCATCCTGTTAGCTTGGAAATAAATTGGTTTTAAAAGCATATATATCATTAATTCGGTTGATTGTACTGGATTAATTTATATTTTACTGTATGTAGTGATGTTCATACAGGAGACTTGGTGTGGGCGGGGCTTATGTGAGATATTTTAAGTATGTCATCTGAAATGATTATTTTAAACTCATTTCTGTGCTGTCGGTTGTTGGTTTTGAGCTTGTGTCTTAAATCTAGGTTTCTGCCTTATTTTAGAGAAACACATTCTGTGATTGTAGGCACACATTTTCAAGGTAAACTGGCCTATGATACCCTGTCTACTTATTATATGAATTATGACCATGATTAAGTTGCAAAGCCCTTTCATTGTGCTTGTGTCCGTTTGTTGAATAGATGCTTAAATCTAAGCCCATTAGTAAATAGGGGTCTCTTTGCCAGTGATATTGATAGTATCATGAATGAGCATGTGGCTGGACAAATCAATGTTTGAGGGTTGTGACTTACTTTAAAAAGTGCTGAGTAAATGATTGGTGTGGTTTAATCAATGAATAGATTACACATTATCAGCAGAAGGAGATTGCACCTGTTTAAGCTGGAGTATTTATCATGAAACTGCATTGATGCTGTCTTAAATGAAGATCCTTAATCCATAGTATCTCTTAAGCTCTCAAATTTTATCATGCACATAGTAGACCTTACATCAATTGTCTCTAGGTATCCTTACCATCCAATCATATATTGATGCAATGCAGATCAGCTACTTGAGGTGATCGTTCAGTCAACCCGATGCAAGGCCAGGATCTGGATTTATGTTATATTATGTAAAAAATTTATGATAAGCCTAAGAGTAAGCGGCTAATTTAAAAGATCTTGCCTGCACAATGGAAGGATCCCCATGCCTATCTCTCTGTTGATTGGAATTGTATTTGTTTCAGCGGAGATGCTTCATTTGATTTTCACAAACGAAAATTTGTATTTCAGGGAATAATTGGGTCACCTGAGACATGAAAGAAAATATGCTTAATTTTGTCTGGAGGATTGGTCATGTGCCCATGTCTTGTTCAAGGTGTTACAAACTTTTTTGCTAACCAATCCAAGATTACAGGCTAGTCAGTGATCACAAGTTATCCCATGTCAAATTGTTGTTAGATTCTTGATTTGTTTTCCTGAACCCTTTTTTTTGGATTTATTTGAGAAGTTAGAGATGTTCATCTCTCAAACAAACCTGCATGATGAGAATGGCGAATGGTTTTGAAATCTTGTTATCCTTCAAATCTTTGAAAGACTGATGCCTTTCTTAATCTGTGTTCTTTTTCTTATTTTTTTTATGAATTATTATTGGCTTAACTAGTACTTCTGTTTAATTTTGGCTGGTTGGTTCAAATTAACTTTCATCTTTATCTGCTATCATATTCATTATTGAGCATGTCACTGTCAAAGTAAATGGAAGAAGCTTCAGTGTTTCCCCAAGGCAGATGGGTCTATTCCCTATCATTAGTATCACACCTGCCTTGCCCACTCTTTTAAGAGTAAGTGTTTGTTGCAACTTCTTCTTAAAACATTTCTTTGTTGGTAATATCCACATGACATGACACAGTTAGCAAAAGTGTAAAATCTGATTGCTTATGATCAAATGCTTAAAATTAGCTTGATTGGGAGTTGCTTCACCACCATAATATGTCCCTTAACAACTATAACTTCAATTTCTGGCCCACAAAATAGATTAATGTGAAATATCATGTGTTGTGAATTTTGAATAGATGTTTTTTCTTTTTTTGAGAAGGGGGGGGGGGGGGGGGTTTGATTGACAGATTGTCATCCTAAAGGCCGAGGTTGAGCCTTGGACATGTTTTCACAAACAACACTCCTGGACAGGTATGCTGCTTCGGGCTGTAAGCACTCGCTTTATGCGATAACCAGTTTCTTTTTTTTTTACATCATTTTTACATCACTGTTATTCTTTTATAGGATTTTGATGTAAAAAAGTGAGGCGAAAAGGAATGATGTGCAAATATAATTTCTGATTTTATATGCAACAAGTAATTTGCAAATTGATTGTTACATTCATGATTCACCTCTTTCATGAAGCTATTTAATGACTGAAATTAATGGCAGTTCCGTGAGTTTGGTGGGCTTGCGAACAACTCATTATGATGGGAATTTGGGGTACGCGGTTGTAGTCATATGCTTGTTTTAGTTCCTCCAGTCTCTTAAAGACGGACTGTTTTACAGGTCACTCTAACTGAGGTCGTGGCTCTTCTGTGCATGCTGCGCTCTTCCTTAATTTTTGATTCATTCATCTGCCCAAGTATGGCTTGTTGTTATGACATTGGATCACGGAATCTTTCAAAAAATTCAAGAAACTTCTTGCAATAAAATTTCAAATATATGCCATTATCCTTAATGACTATGGTCTACCCTCATCTTAATCTCCCCATCTCAACCATGACTTATACCCTCTTGCTGGTGCCATTGCATCCTACTGCCTCACCAACATAATCAGCCTGGTGTACATTTAAATTTGTATTACAGCCACAATTTTTGTGTAAACTTATTGTTACGTATTACATGGAAGAAAAAGAAAGATTTGGTGAACTTAATGACCAGTTTTTCCATTTTCATCCTCGTGTTAAGCATCATGCATTGATCCGAATGTTTTGTCTCATATTTATCAATGCTTACGTAGTTTATGTAACACCAGTTGCAGCGATCTGCTTAGGCAGAGAACAAAAACAAAAGAATACTAGTGAAACGCCATATGGTTTTATTTTGCTTTGAGTTAAGGCATTGAGCTATTGAAGCTATTGAAGAAGATGGGATAAAACTACAAAGGAAAAAGAAAGAAGGGAGCTGAACTGTACCAACTATATGCAGGGAGGCCAGGTCGTGGCCCATAAATGTGACATTCAGATTCAACGTTCACAAGAGACACAACTGGGTCGATATAAGTGCTCAGAAAGTTTTGTTTTAGTATTTTTGACAAAATTAGGGAGAGAGAAGAAAAAGAAAGAGATAACACTTCCTTGTCCATTGAACTTTGAACTCATCAGGCACCCACTTACATTCAATGAAGATATTAAGGCTGTTGAAAAGCCTCAACTACACAAACATCAATTAGGTGCTAGCATTAACTATTTCCCACCCACCTCTGGTATTATCAATTTCGTATAAATATATGCACATGATATAAGCCTAACACAACACAGTTTGTGGTATCGATAACACCCCCCATAATAATATACTAGTAATCTATTCAGCCATGGCTAGTGAACGCGATCTCTTCTCAACTGAGATCGTCAACCGTGGGATTGAATCATCTGGACCCAACGCTGGCTCACTGAACTTCTCAGTGAGGGTCCGGCGGCGGCTGCCGGACTTTCTGCAATCGGTCAACCTCAAGTACGTGAAGTTGGGTTACCATTATCTCATAAACCATGGCATTTACTTGGTCACCATACCCGTGCTTCTGCTGGTGTTCAGCGCTGAGGTTGGCAGCCTCAGCAAGGAGGATCTCTGGAAGAAGCTCTGGGAAGATGCCCGCTACGACCTTGCCACGGTCCTGGCTTTCTTTGGCGTCTTCGTTTTCACCTTGTCCGTCTACTTCACGTCAAGGCCACGTCCAACTTACCTCATTGATTTTGCATGCTATCGACCCGAAGATGAACTCAAGGTATATAAAAACTTCAAGCATCGATGCTACGTTAATATTTGATGCGTCGCAGTGCTATTTAAGTTCTTAAAATATGGTTATGCAGGTGTCGAGGGAGCAGTTCATTGAGCTTGCAAGAAAATCAGGCAAGTTTGATGAGGGGAGCCTTGAGTTCCAGAAGAGGATCCTTATGTCCTCGGGCATAGGGGACGAGACTTACATCCCAAAGACAGTGATTGAGTCCAGTGAGAACACCGCAACAATGAAAGAAGGTCGTGCTGAGGCATCCTCGGTAATGTTCGGAGCGCTTGATGAGCTGTTCGAGAAAACCCGGATCCGTCCAAAGGACGTGGGGGTTCTGGTGGTGAACTGCAGCATCTTCAACCCCACGCCATCCTTGTCTGCTATGATCATAAACCACTACAAGATGAGGGGAAACATATTGAGCTACAACCTTGGTGGGATGGGTTGCAGTGCTGGGATCATAGCCGTGGACTTGGCAAGGGACATACTTCAGTCTAACCCCAACAACTATGCAGTGGTGGTGAGCACCGAGATGGTGGGGTTCAACTGGTACCAGGGCAAAGAGAGGTCCATGCTCATCCCAAACTGTTTCTTTCGCATGGGTTGCTCTGCTCTTCTTCTCTCCAACCGTCGTCGTGACTATGGCCGTGCCAAGTACAGCCTTGAGCATATTGTTCGCACACATAAAGGTGCTGATGACCGCAGCTTCAGGTTCGCTTTTTCCTTATGCAACTCTTTTCATAATTTTAATTCTCTTAGTCCAATAATTTAGTTTTTCTTTTTTTTTTAAATTAAGCACTGGGATTTGGCTGATACATTGCATAATAGTCTTTTCTAGTTCGGCATATTTGCGTTTTGAAAATGGATATTGGCATTTTACATCAGCTGTATTTTTAATTTCACATCCATTCCTTTTTCAAGTCTCCTAAAAGAATTACTGATTTTGACGTGACAGTAGTCCAGTTTAGTATATCCCTTAGTTACGGCTGAAACCTGACCCTTTTACCACAAAAGCACTTGCTAACAATGTTGTTTGAGTAGCCCTGGCACGAGAGAAAAAGACGAAAACAGGTATTGAAAGGGGACAATCATGATTATTATATATGATAATGTGATATATGTTCTCAGCTATAACTTCTACTGTTTTTTTTTTCTCTGGTTGACATTTAAGTTCAATTGTGCCACCGTCTAATTAATAACCCAGCAGACTGCGGGACCCCCTTCTCCCCAAACAAAATAAGTGAGCCACAAGGAAAAATCCACTGAAGAGGGGAAAAGAAACTTGCCAGTTGTTATTACCTGATTTGTCATCGGTGCGAAGTTTTTGCGCAATTATTTTATAACATTATTAAAAGAATTTAATTTGTTAATAATGATTCATCAACTAAATCGTCAAATCGGTTTTATTTTTTATTATATATAATTTGGGGTGAATTATTGGACTTCCACCATAATAAAATGTCTGCTACATACAACAGGTGTGTGTACCAAGAGGAAGATGAACAAAAATTCAAGGGACTAAAAATGAGCAAAGACCTGATTGAAATTGGTGGCGATGCTCTCAAAACCAACATCACTACGTTAGGACCTCTGGTGCTACCCTTTTCTGAGCAGCTCCTCTTCTTTGCCACCTTGGTGTGGAGGCACTTGTTTGGTGGTAATTCTGCTGGGAATTCACCATCATCAAAGAAGCCTTACATTCCTGACTACAAACTGGCTTTTGAGCACTTTTGTGTGCACGCTGCAAGCAAGGCCATTCTTGATGAGCTCCAGAGGAACCTGGAACTGAGTGACAAGAACATGGAGGCCTCAAGGATGACATTGCACCGCTTTGGCAACACATCCAGCAGCAGCATCTGGTACGAGCTGGCTTACTTGGAAGCAAAGGAGAGGGTGAGAAGGGGGGACCGTGTTTGGCAACTGGCTTTTGGTTCTGGCTTCAAGTGTAACAGTATAGTCTGGCGCTCCATGCGCAGATCCACGAAGCCTTCTAGGAACCCATGGCTTGGCTGCATCAACAGATATCCTGATTCTCACACTCTAAACTCCATGAGCAACTAGACTAAATGAAAAGTTGAAAGCATTATGATCAATCTATCAGTGATAAGAAAGCTGCATGCGTCTAGGATCAGTAATGGTAGTCCTTAATTGGTCTTTAAATTTTAAAGCTGCTTTTTCGTTCGTTGTCCTGTCTTGAAATTGTATACCGGTACTGAGGCATACAGCGTGCCTGCTTGTTTATCTATGTCTGTACGATGATATCAAATTTTAATGGAGGACTACTATATGGAGTCAATGCTAAACTACTCAACTGTTATGCATTCCTACATGATTTTGGATACAGATTAATATAGATTCAAGTGCTAAAACGAACGAATATAAAACAAGAAGTTACTATTTAAGTTAGGTGGCAAGCGAGATTGATTACTCTTCCTACTGTACTCGGCGTTAGATGCCATCTCAACTACACAAATTATGAGCTGTAGAAGACCCAAATTGCTAATTCTTGGAAGGCGATTTATGTATAATACTATAATATTGTTATCTTGTTGAACTATTTAATATCTTGGGTTATGGGACACGAAAGCATTATCGGTTAATTCGGCTGTCCTTCACTCAAAAAACTGTGGCCGTGCATGCTGAAAGCACCTCTTAACGGTTCAAGCTGACACTTTGTTGGTGTTATAAATGAATCTTCGGGCCTCCACCAGTTCAACTCTCCCATCTCTATCTCAAGCTCCTTCACTTTGACCCAAATCAATGACAATTGAAAATCCCCCCGTGGCATTGATATTGATGTTGTTACCGTCGTTACTGTGTGGGCCAACAAGGGCAAGTTGCTCAAGATGCCATTAACATAACCATTGCTGAGGTTAGCCACGCTAAAGAGTTCATTGATTCCATCCCGAAACTTGAGAGCTTAGGAAATGTGAAAGGCAAGCACGGTGACGAACTTCTTCACTGTGGGAGGCTTGACTGATGGCATGAGCGATGTTCTTAGAAAACTTGAAAGGCTGCAACAACTTGATTCATGGTCATGCTTGCAGGGGAACGCGAGGTCCTTGGAGTATATGGTGGCTGGCGTTGTCACTTGTCAGCTTCAATGAGTTGTGCAACCGAGCGCTGGGAGATATTGATTTTTTGACAGAACTATTAAACTCATGGTCCACCGAAAGCTAAAAGACATCGTGCTGCTTTGAATTTGATGGCAAGGCTAAAGGGAAGCCTTTAAGTGTGCATTTATAACAAAGACTAATATACAAGTTTGATATATGTGCATGCATGAAGAATAGCATTTGCCAGTATCTGTCTACCATCAATGTTGGTTTGTTTACGAATACAAGATCCCACGTTTGTTGGAAATGTAGAGATTTGTTGAAGATGGAATTACATCGTACACGTGAAAAAATAAATAGATGAAACTATGGCTCTCTTCCGATATTTCTCGGCTCATTTGAAGATGACTAATGTAAATATTTGTCCCCTAATTTGTTAGTTCTGCAGCTCTAGTTGATTTTCTGGTTGCCTCTGTTTCATTTTCTCTCTCTCTCTCCTGAACGAAGCCCCTGTTCTGCTGTGTTTTCTGTTGAATTTGAGAGACAAAATTAAAATATTTGATAAAAAAAAATGTATATGATTATGACAGGTACTATAATACTAACTGGATTTCTTAGTTGAGGACTGTCTCTTATTATATACTTAATTACTGATAAAACAGATATTACTTAATTCCAGAAGCTTCAAAACATCATGAAAGAGAATTTAGTTCGTGAACGTTGGTCTGCATAAATGGGTATCGACCATAGCGATGAGATTTGCAAGGATATGAAACGGCAGAGCCCATGGAGGAAGAACAACTGGCTTTCTGAAGCTTTTAGCCCTTAATCCTTATAGCTGCCAAGAATGTGCAGACTCAAGAGGTTACCCTTGTTAGGAAAAACCACTTGGCAATAAATTAAACAACTATTTAGATAAACAATGCAATCTATATATGACCAAATATTCATCAATTACTGATAATTTTAAGAAAAGAACAACGTCTTTGTATCTGTGAGTCTATGATTCAAATCAGAGGAGTTGGTTGATAGAGCAAGGCCCAACCCAGCTGCTGAACCAAGTGAGCACCAAATGCTAAGCCCAGCAACAATGCAGAGCAAGCCCACAACAAAGATGTAAAGGGATGTGTGCGTTTGTTTGTTAGTTGGTAAAGGAGTGCGCGCGTTTGCTAGCAGGTGCATGAGTGTGAGAGTGAATTATATTTACACCAGAATTTTACATCGTTTCTTCACACATTTGGATGTGTCAAATTTCTAGCCACAAAAAAATAGAGAAAAAAAGGCTAAGTTATGATTAGAAATTTGACACATCAAATGTGAAGAGAAAAAATGTAAAATTTTGATGTAAAAATAACAAAACTTATTTGAAAATATAAGAAGCAATGAGTGCAAAAAGGAATTGCTACAAATACCAACATGAGTTGATTTATGTAGAAGTGGTTTAGGTTTTTTAAGTATCAAGTCCAAGTATTCAATCCCTAATGAATGTGAATGAAGCATGCACTGTTAGTAAACTTCTTTCCACAAGGAATACAACCAAAAATCGAGAGATTAAGTTCTTTATTGTCCAGATAAAAATACTCTGAATGCACTCAAAAAAAGAAATTGTTACAAATGTATTATCTGCAAAATGAATGAAACAAGCAAAATATTGATCTAAATTTCTCCCTTACTTCTTTGGAGGTTTTCTTACCTCGAAAAGGATCTATTTCCTTATCCCCTTTCCTATCATCAATGTTACCTACACGCCACAAAAATGAGTGCTGCATTTCCTCAAATTTCCAATTAGTTTCATACTTGGTTTTCGTACATTTTAGATTTAATATAAATGTCTTCGTTCAACATTGCCTTTTGATCAAGCACAAGAAAATGAAATTTTCTGCTATTGATGGCAGAAAAATTGTTGTAAACATAAACCAGTATTTATTCTTTAAATTTCTTCAAATAATTGGGTCACCGTGCTCAGTTTAATTCTCGAACCACTCCCATATTGTTAACATAGGTTCATATAAGTCGTAACCAATGCCTCATTTCCAGAGCATTTGTCTTGCTAGCTTTTGCCTTTTTGCCACTTCTCCTTCCCCTTACCCTTCTCTAAGTTATTCTCTTTTCACTCTGTTTGCTTTAGAAGATTGAACAGAGTGGTCCAAAGGCTAGGGAAGTAAAGCAAGGCCAGTAATGACTGAACAAAACTTACCCACGTCTACTCTTGTTTTCTTTTCTCTTTTTTTTTCCCACTCACAATTTGAGTGGTAGAAAGAGAATTACACATTGATGTTGTTCAATATTTCAATATCCAATAGAGGAAATAGGAGCAATGGGAGCAAAAATATCCATCTCTCATATTATTTATGCTGCCTGCCTCTTTTGATATGTTGCAAGCCTTATTTATCATCGAAAAAAGAAGAGGGGGGAGGGGGATTATAATAGTACCCAAAATCCCCAGTAACTTGAAAGAAAAATAAACTCATCAAAAGATTTGATTTAACGAAAAATAATCAATTCTTGTCACGCTAACCACTCCTCGTCCACACCTTCAATATCTCCAATGTCCATGCTGTGTAACAGTCATAAAAAAATAAAAATAAAATAAAAAGAGAGAGAGAGAGAGAAAAAACAACAAAAGAGTGGAAAAGTAAAAGGATTAGTATAACGTTGGAAAAGTCCAAAGACAAAAAAGGCATGCAATAAATGGATATATTCTGCCGCAATTGACAGAGAAATTTTTTTTGGATCAAATTAAAAAAAGAAAAAAAAAAAGAAGCAGAAAACAGAAAAGCTATTCTAGGTTAGTCAAATAATGCAGCGTTTACAATGAATGCCCATAAGTTGTCTGACGTAATATTGCCTATGACGCGCATCAAAACTCCAGGGCCAAGATTCGCAATTTGACTGTTCCCATAGGCCTAACACTAGAAACCCACAAGAGAAGGAAACCGCATGCCCAAAACCAAAGTTGCATTCTATCGATCATACACAAAAAACTGCGTTTTGGGGGTACAATTCTTAGTCGTTTTAAGGTTTCAAATAGAGCCTAAGGTGGTTCAGGCTAGAGATGGATTGGCAAAAACTGATGCCTTAGAGGTACTGCACCCGGAATTGAATCCAGTGGAATCAAATTCCTCTCCCAACCCGACCCAAAAAAAAATAGAGCCATAAAACCCATCAAGCTACTCGTTTTTGGTTTGAGATGAGTAAAGAAAGAATTATTTGAAAAGATCAAAAGAGCCACTATCAGAAGACTCAAACGAATGGAGATTGAACAAACGAAAAGGACTTGTGGCTCTTAGCTTAACTTATGCTCAAGAACCAAGTTTAACAAGTCCCACCAAGAATTATTGTTTAAAAAAAAAAATCTAGTAAATCTTCTATTTCTCTAAGAAAAGATGGAATCGTTTTTTTGTGTAACAAAAAGATGAGACTTAATTAAAATTCCCTCGTCATGTGACAAGACGACTCGAACAAACTACAAACTATCTTCTTTCTTGTCCTGAATAGGTACAAAGAAAAAGGCACTTCCAAAATAAATCTCATTTTTGAAGATTATGAAACTCACGTTGAACTTACCAAGGTAAGGTAGGATCTTGGAAGTAATGCTCCCAGCACTGCTCTAAGCAGCTCTCGTTTGCATTCAACCAAGCTGGAAACTCCATGAGTTCGTCAAAAATATGGCATGCATCATCTTCAGTCTTGGCTTCAGGTGCCCCGTGTTCCATGTTCTTCAGGAACTTGAACCACCAAGCTGATGTGACCGAATTCATGGTGTCATTCCACTCCATTTCATATTGCTCTCCTAACGATCTGATCTCTGCCATACCTTCATCGTCCATAGCTGTATGCAAGCCTCCAGCAACCTGGGTTGCAGCACTGGCTTCAATAGCATCCACCAATGAAGAAGTCCCCTCTCCCTGTAATTTTCCAACCAAGGGAACCTCCTGATCAGTTCCAACAGAGAGGGGAGGAGAACACGATGTTGGAGAAGAGTACGTGGAGGACAATGATGAGTTGTTGTTATTAAGGTGAGGGGTTGCATCTAAGTTGTTGAAATCGTGAAAATTGAGGTTCAAACCCAGAGTCTGATTTGGAAGTATGAAATTGGGGTTTTCAGCCACAGTGGGTGGAGCAATTGGGTAAGCATCAAGCCAGGTGCATGAATTTAGAACCGAGGGAGGAGGCTGGGAGAAGTAAGGATAGGAAAAATCATCCGTGTAATTTGAAAATTTGGTTGTGCCTGTGCATGATGGGTAAATTCTGGGATTTCTCCTGGACTTAAATCTTCCATCTTGCTCAAAACCTGGGTAGTTCTGGGAAGGTTGGAGGGATACTGATGGTAGTTGTTGCTGTTCTTGGGCTTGTTGCTGTTGCTGCTGCTGTTCACTGGCTTTTTTCATAGCTGCCCTGTGACATTTCAAGGCAGTGACAATCTCCCTCCTAGCCTCTGCCATATTCAGAAGCCTTTCCTGATAAGGCCTGCTAGTGTGGAGTCTCCTCCTAACTTGTTTCTTATGCTGTTGGGGCTGTTCGGATTCCTGTGGCTGGCTAGCACCTAAGACTTTGCCATGTATTGTTAAATTTCGACCAGGGGAATCATCACCATCAACACCACAATCCGGGTCTTTAGGGTTCATGGAGTCTTTTGTTCTTGTTGAGGTGGTCAGTTGTTTCACTAGGCTACGGATGTATGCACCAGACAGAGGAGGCTCTTCTTTAAGCTCACAGAGCTTATCTAACTCCATCCCTACTTTTGCTTCTTGATTTGAAGACCATCGAGCTCTCATCTCTATCTGGTTTCTGTTTCAACTTTGGTGTAAATAGAATTCGGAAAGGAGGTGATAGGTTGGTGGAATCATGGGTTTTCTCCTAGAATTCTGAGGGACAAAGTACACAATGCAGAGGCAGATACTGATCCGAAGGAAGTGCTGGTCCTCTTGGTGGCCTCATGGGTGTTATAAATAGTTGGGGACAGCCTAGGGCCTTTAAAATATTTTGGACTTTTCCCTGTTTTGGCAAACTACGTCTGTTGCCGTTTTATTATTACTCGCTTTAAATGGATTCTTCTGAACGTTGGTCTCACCATGCCATCTCTTACCTGTATAATAATGATAATACAAATCTTGCCTCTCTTCGGTGAATACCTCAATGGCTCGTTTCTTCTGCTAGAAGCGATATACCGAGCCATATGGTGCTTCTAATTGCTTTCTACAGCACGGAAGATTGCATTCTCATACATTACATTACAAGAAAATATATTCTTTTTTATAGAAAAATATTCATTGGACAGAAAACATAAAAACTACCCCAAGAGAGAGAAAGAAACCTCCAAAAGAGAGAAATTCAAAGAAAGTGTAGAATGCAACTAAGTTGTCTAGTTTATTTGTATATTAGAGAGGAAAACTCTCTTAAAATACCCATATGTACAACACATGCAAAAAATTATAAACATAACCGTAGGTCATAAATCTAAAGACAAACAAAGGAACTTAAAAATGTGTGCATTCCATTCTAACCAGATGCACCCAAGAATAATATAATCATAATATTACCACAATCTTTGACTTCGTTATTCTGTCTGGAACCAGTGAAACATATCATAAAAAATTGCTCCAAAATAAAAGACACGGCAGTCATCAAAATCTTCAAACAAACCAGAACTGAGCAAAATTAAATGAGCAGTTGAGCACCTATTTTTCAAACTAGCCTTGCAGACAAAGCATAGCGAATTTTAATGTTTCAAAGAAGAGAAAATCAAACAGACATATCTATAACGAATCAAACAAATTTACCTAAATCAAGTGGAAAAGAATATCACGTTTATAAAGCTAATCAATCATTGAGAAAATATAAAAAGGCTAAACCAAAATAACTAGCCTTTTGTTTCAGAGGATGACAAAAGATATAATTTTCAATGGATATGAAGACAAAAACAGGGTAATACAATTAGCATTTTTATTATAAACACTGAAGGGAATGTAGTAGAAAAATTATAAAATACACCTTCTAGAAGATGTGCCCACAAAATTAATTTACTTCATTTATTATGGAGGGAAAATGCTGAGAAAGACATATTTATCCTTTTCAAGTTGTTGAGTCATCTAAAAAGTTGAAAGGTATGCATTATATTTTTTTCATTCATAAAGTTCTTTTATATTCTGTAAATATCTTTATCTACTTTCATTTTCCCATTTCGTATGCATTCATATGAATATAATATGTATGTATTGTGTGCTGTGGAAGGATGATACACCTGCAAGAAAAGCAAAAATTCCATATAGGAACTGGCATGGAACAAGTTGGATTCATGAATTGTTCTTCCAATATAGCTATAATCATGCTTTTTTTTAATGTGTGCCCTAAAAAATCTCCACTCACATAATCAATTGAAACGTTCTAACCAAAAAAATTAGGTTTTTCTTTTCCCTAACTGTATAAATGGAGTATAATAATGAAACAGGAGGGCAAGGATAGCCTACACACTATTAATTAAAGGTGTAACAGGGGAGAGAGGATAAGCAAAGGCAGAGGATATTTATGGCATTGAACAATTATTGGTGTTTTTGGTACCTTGTCTGCAAGTACTAGGGACCAAGCTTCTAAAACGTCAGCAAGAGCCTACTGAGAATGACTGAAGAATCTCCATTACTGTTATAACCTTGTCTTATATTTTCGACATATTGGATGACAGGAGAGAAACTCCAATTTTTGTGTTAAAACAAGTTGAATATAATGAGTCTGTTCAGGGAACAGAGAACTTGGCCCATTGATATTTTACTGAAGACAGAAACACTCCATACCCTCCCCTCTCCCTCCTTTCAACTGCATTTCTGTGTAGTGTGTACTCTTCTAGCTAGTGTCTGCTTTTCCTGGTAAAATTTTTCAGTTCCATTGTTTTACCTAGAAATGACAGAGAAATAGCTTTTATATTTTTCATAAGATTATTCAGCTGGTGAAAACAAAGAGTAGGTAAGAGTTGTTATCACTGTTATTATAAGTATATACGCCTACCTGTTGACACTGAAGGGGGAAAAATATTGGGAAAAAAAAAAGATAAATCAAAATTGCAATCTGGCACAATCTGTCTCTAGAATACTCATCAGCAAAACATGAGAAGATGTAACGTTAGAAGGTAGTGTATAATCAATAATCTCTTTATGCTAATAGTAGACTCAACCATCTCAAAAATTAGAATCCTTCCACCCTTCTAAAGAATATTGAGCTGAAGTGCAAGATCACAGTAAGAGAGAGAGAGAGAGAGATCAAGTACAGGATATTATGATTAGCCATATACTAAAATAAGAATAAATTAGTGAGATTGAAGAACCTGAACACAATTATCCAATTGGGATACCAGCTTTTTAAATAGTCTTATTCCAGCACCATTTATGTGAACCGATGCTACACCTTTCTCCAAGATTAATGATTTATGACAGTAATTATACAGAAAGTACCATTGGTCCAGACACCTGAGAGACGATTTGGAAATGCTACTGTCCTCCTAATAATGCAGCATCTGAAATCCACCACAAAAAGAAGCCATGACATTGTGACTTAAAGACAATGTCAACCGTACAACTTGCAAGAAGTTCAACCTCTCCATACATCCCACATGATAACTTTATATCTAAAATAATCACTTGCTTATCTAGGAAATTGTTCTTTTGCTGAATTAGTGCATATATCAATGAAAACTTCAATTTCAATATATGTATGTCATTAGGATTATCACTTGCTGGATCCAAATTCACATTTAGAGTATAACTTGTAGCCATTCTCATCCTATTTCAAAAAAAATTTACATTCAACAGTTTCAACAAGAAGAGTACTGATTTAATCTTCTAAGGAAAGAAGGGAAAAGCCATTAACGAGCCAAAGGAAACTATTTTTCATATTTGATGGACCCTTTAAGTATATAGCTAAACAAAAGAACGAAAAACCGACAATCTAATTTAATATGTATACAAAGTACAAGAAAACAAACATGGGATCGGGTTGAATATAAGAGTTCAACCAGTAAAGATATAGATAAGATAGAGTTTAAGACAAAATAATAAATAAAAAAAAACAGTAAAAAGTGTATAATGGGAATGCCATGAGAGACAGAAGAGAGGGGAAGAGGAAGAGACACAGGCCTCTTGCGTTTGAGCGTTTCTGTTACCAGTGGATAACATCAAAGATGGATGGATGGAATCATGGAAGTATATGGCCCTTCCTTCTCTTTTTCTTTTTCTTTTTTTTCAGTTCTGATGTGAGATAAAACCAAAGCCAAGCAGCCAACTTGAGCCAATCCCAACGCCCGCAGGTGCAGAGTCCCTCTCAGATAAAATTTTAATATAAAAAAGAATAAAAACAAGCTGCTTTTGACGAATCACAGGCACCCACTTACACTTTGATTGCTTTGCTCCTCTGTTTCTCTCTCACTTCCTATGGATTCCATTCACACCAACAAGATAAGAATGCATTAACCTACCTTTCCCCTTTTCATACACCCAGGGAAAACCCCCAGCACTCACTGCACTCCCACCATTTACTTGGACTGGATTTTTCTGTGTCTTCCCCACAGACCTTTCATTTCATGTCTCTTCTCTTCTCTCTCTCTCTGATTGAGATTGATTGCTCATGTAATGACTGTGACTACTTATTAACCTCATTAATTAACATTCATATGACATCATGAGGCCGCTATACCCTTTGATCATATATAATATTCAACTGTTGTAAAAATGAAATCAGATTAAATAAAATTATTTAAATCGTACGATTTAGTTTTAAATGATTCAGTTTTATAATTTTATTTATGATTAAATTAATTAAAATTATTTAAATAAGTCAATTAATAATTTTTAAAAAAAAATTACTTTTTTACATTTTATAATATTTTTTATAAATTTTATATTATTATATATAAATTATATTTATAAAATCATTTAATTTGACCAAATAATTTAAATAAATAAACTAATTAAATTTAAATAAAAAATTCGCTCATTCACCGTTCAATTTAATTTTAATAATATTGTAATATACTTTGTAATTTTACTGTTTTAGCACGGAACTTCCACAGGTAAACCCGTAAACATATCGGACATAATCACGTGAAACTTTTTTAAAAAGATATTTTTTAAAAAATTTGCAACAATTAAAATTAAATCCTTTATCTCAGCAATGTTAAGAATACACTTTTATATTTGTGCGTTTAAAAAAAATTAATTCTTGTATATATTGACTTAAAGAGCTATAATTCAAACAGTTAAATAGTTTCAAATTAGAATTTTCATATTTGATATAGAAATTTTAAATTTCAGATAGGTATAATATTATTGTTTGGTTACACTTAGTAGTTTCATATATTTAATATTAAATTTTTTTAGAAAATATTATACTTGATATATAATTTATAAATAATTATTTCATATAATAATGTATCATACTATGTAATTTATACAATTTTAATAACGCAATAACAATAAATTTGTATAACTATTTATATAATAACAATGTCTTAATAATTAAAATTTTATGGCATGAGAACTATTATTATTTATAAAAATATAAGAGAATAAAATTAATAAAAATGAATCCAGGAGCCTTAATCTTGGTAAGTATAATTATTTGGAATTCAAATCTTTTATCATTAAGTATAAAGTAATAATTTATATCTTATTTATATTTCTTTTATTGTATTGATAATATTTAATTAAGAAAATGAAATAGATTTGAATCTGATTAATTATTTGATGGGCAATGAGATAGTGTACTATAATTAGTTGCTAGGTGGGGGGTGAATCTGGCTCGGTTCCATCGCTAAGTAGTCAAAACCATCTTCTCCTCCTCAACTGTGCAATTTGTGCCCCCCTTGGTTCTTCCTAACATTAATAACATTTTTAATAAATCAATTGTTCTTCACATGTAATAATTACATTTTTATTATAATTATTCCATTGTAAAAATTAATGATTTGAAAATTATTTTTAAAAATCAAGTAACTCATCAAATTAGAGCTAAGATAAAATATAATGACAAAGTTGATATCAAAATATATTTTTTCCTTTAAATTCATTCTCAATAAAAAAATATTTTAATTTTAAAATTGTGTTTCTGTTTTTTATGGGTCATTAATGTTTTCCTTCATCACCCTCGTTTCCTAGCAACTCCTTGTTGTAAAGTTTTTTCCTTCCAGAAACATAATTTTCTTTGGTGAAATCTTATCAACGAATTGAAAAATAGCCTCTTCGTGTTAGTATAATATTATTTACATGGCTTTTATATTTTATATATATATATTGATATAGGTCAAGTACCTGTTCTCCTCGAATGAACTTATTTTTTTTAAAAAAAAAAAAGAAAACCCTTAAGTGAAATGAACATTGTTAGAGGTTAAGACAAACATTTTGAATGGATTTGGGCAGGGAAAATATATAGTAGACACTTATTGTTTGATTTATAAATTACACCACTTCATTTTCCAAGTCTTAACCTAGCTTCCTGGAAAACCAGGCAAATAATAATGCGGTAGATGTATAATTAAATCAATCGTGGGCAAGCAAATCCAAGGTCCTTCGAATTCCCATCAATATTTGTGGCCTCCACTTGGGGTTGGGGTTGGGGTTTTAGACTTTTAGGTATCAGTAAATATATCCCTTATTATTACTATTGATGCATGCATGCAATGGTGCATGGTGTGGTGTGGTAAGATAATTAAATTGTCATTTATGAATTGAAATGCAGCCCCTCACACCCTTTAATTTGCCTCCACCAATTAACCCCCCAAATTGTAAGGTCACTTTCAGCTATAAGTGGCCATGGCGGGGGGACCACTTTTTTTCTCATATGTTTTCATCTGCCACTGCCACCTTTCAAACCAACTTTCCTGGTTCAACAGGGTCCCAAGATTGTGCCTGCTCTGCCACTGCCACTGCGAGATCATTTGCTCTGAAAAAGACTACTGATAACAACGGAGTGGAGGCTCAACAGGGGGAGGGAAGGAGGCACAGAAAAAGCTTCTAGATCAATTTGATAGAAGTACGTACCAAAGATGAAACACCCTTTTATATATATAAATATAACTTCAGTTGGGGTTTTGAAATGGCAAGTTGCAACCAATCAAACCCCACAAAAACCAATCCTTCATGTGAAGTGCAAGGATTAAAGGGACTTTTGCCTTCTTGCTATAGCACGCATGTATAAGGATAACTACAACCTATGTCGATGAGATCCAGTGATTCAGCCCTATTCCACTTTTGCGATATATGTATTTTATGTTTTGGTTTACTTTATAAACAAATAATTAAAAAAAATTTAAAATATTGATGTAATAAAAATAAATTATGACTCTAAACTTAAAAATTATAATTTTAAGAATTATATTTTATTAAAAAAATTATATCGTTAACACTCTCAACTTAAAAAAATTAAATTTATGAGATAATTTAAATAAAATAAATTTTATAAAATATTTTTGATTTTAAAAAAAATTAAAAATAACGTTATGTATATATAATTCATTTGTGTCATATGTATATTATCGCAATATATCTGCATATTATAAAGTGAATAATTTTTGTACCAAAAAATAAAAAGATGGATAATTTTATTTAAACAATATTCCCTCTGCTCTGGCATGACTTAAAACCAAAGTAGTTGGGCGATAATAAATTACATAATAATGTGGATTTAACAAATTGATATTTGATAAGAGGTGTATATTGGGGGTGACAATACATCGTCCTTACGTGCATGCAAAAGTAACAAGCCTGATCCATATCTCTCCGCACCCACTGCTTGCTTGACATTTATTAAAATGATCAACTGCAACTACTGTCAATAATTATTTTTTTATAAAAAAATAGTTAACAAAAGAAAATAATATAAAATATCCATAATTGCCTATTTATCATTTTTCATTAATTACATTAAATTATTTGTTAATAATTTCTAATTAAATGCATAAATATGTATATATAATTAATTAAAATATGAATTTAGACAAACATGCATGTGGTGTACAAATTAAGAAAATACTATATAGTTAAATTTTTTGATAAAATAATTTAGTATATTTGTTGACTCTTGAATAAGTAAGTAATTTTTATCATTTAATTTTATTTAATAACTTTTCTTAATTCATCTCAAATTTTATTAAAAATTTTAATTATTTTTTTAACTGTATAATATTATTCACAAATTAAAGGTGATATAAATGAGTATTGGCCCAAAGAGTGAGACAAATTAAAACCGTGCACTGCTGCCAGTAGGCTGGTCCAAGGAAGGAATCTGACCCTCACCCCTGCAGGGGCAGGCCCAGAACCGCAAGCAGTTTTGTGTTGGTGCTCATTCCATTTATTGTTCAAGTTGAAGCTTTTTTTCCCTTTTCTTTTTTGGTCTACATGCAAAGTTGGAAGTCACTAGCTTGACCCAATCTAGCTAGGTTGGATTCTATGAAAAGCCTGCACGTTGCTGGCCCTCGCCCACTTTCCCAGTCCCACCCCACCACCTTGCTTCCCTTGCCCGCAAATGTGAGCCGCCACTCCTGCAGCTGGGCGCCCATGCTTGCCGCGCACCCCTCAAATGACTGACCCTCTCTCTCTTCAGTCCTATTGCTGTTCAGACAGTATCTGACATTGCCATTGCGTTGTGATCGCTGCCATACAATACAATGAATCCCAACGACAATGTTCATGTAGCCATGTATTTAGGATCATTTTACAAGAGAAGAGAGTAATGATACTTACCCAATCAATTAAAAATACACACACACACACACATAAAATCTCTCTCTCTTTTTGCATGATCATCAGATTACCTCTGAATGAGTATAAGATTACATCAATATTTTCTACGTACAATCTAACATCTCTCTGCCACTTTTTGTAAATACGCTTTAGTGTTGTTGTGTGTCCAACATTATTTTTTACAGAAGTACTGGTACTGGATATGAATCGTTTCTTTTATTCAAAACAGGAGATTCTCATTCAGAGAATAATTAAGGTGCGTTCCTTAGTATTAAATAAATAGAGCAATTTAAAATCGAAACACCATCTCATCTAGATATTTTTGACAGATTTTGATTATGAAATCCAACACAGAAAGCCCAAAACACCTGGATCCTGGGTGAATTCTATATGTCTCTGTCCATTCTAGTTCTACAAGTTTTACACGCAATGAACTACGTCAAAATGCTCAGAATAGGTATTCAACAATTCAACTTGTGACACACTATGACCAAGGGACTAGTGTTTGGAGGGTGACAATATTTACATACAAAGCCGTGCACACAATCAAAGCTTTCAAAGTCAGCCTCACCCATCCTTTTCCTGAATACGTGCCAAGATACATAAGGCTTTCCTACTCTAACGAAACTATTATTACTATTAGAATGTATAAAAAATACGGGGCTAAGAGATAATCTTTGTAGTTATTATAACCCGAAATCGCATGTATAGGGGAGCCCTCTTTCCTATTTGCAGAAATCAGAGGCTCCACAAATTAACATGCAGCTAGAAGTTGTGAGTTATTCAGAATTAGGTAGTCTTTCAACCTTTAAGAATGCCATTCTGCCTAAGATTTATGTATAATTTAGATAGAAAAGAAGCACTTGGGAAAGAGCGATATATCCAACAAATGATATAAGCTACAGCTCCATATTTTGATCTTTATCATATTAATCTTTCAAGTTGTATACACCGCATAGGCTTGCAATTGTCGTCTTTGGATTTGAATTTCCTACACATGCTATTCTGCCGCTAGCCAAAACTATGTGCATTGTGTATGCAATACAAGTCTTCCCTGGCACAGACGCACAGTGGCACTTCAATTTTCGGAAAATATGAACCAGTCGCTTATTGTTTTGGTAATTAATTTAGCCAGATTTTATAGTTAGTTGATTATCTGTTTGTTATACTCAGTGTATAAAACCAATGCTGCTCTTTGTAATCTGTAACCAATTCATTCATTCTATTACAGAGTATCTCTTTCTTCTCATGAGTTCTTCTCTTCTGCATCTTCTGCTGTGATACCATTAATATAAATTTTTAAGTTGGC
The DNA here is from genome assembly GCA_019955255.1 of Castanospermum australe. Classification (NCBI taxonomy): domain Eukaryota; kingdom Viridiplantae; phylum Streptophyta; class Magnoliopsida; order Fabales; family Fabaceae; genus Castanospermum; species Castanospermum australe. The sequence continues at coordinate 41,574 of NSJW01000213.1, forward strand.
AACAATAAAGCTTATATTCAAATTTCAAAGTGTGCAAGACTCCAAAGCAAAACCAGTAAGTAGCTACCTGATGCATTTCTGGCCATTGAATAAATAGGAGTTGCTTCCGCAACCGGCATCATCTGGCGGACTGCAAGACCCAACTGCAGAACAGCACCGCAAACTGTTTAGAGCACAATTGAGATGAAGCAACTTAAAAGCCATGCTTTAATTATCAGAAGTGTGAATATGAATACTCTTAGGTTTTAGGCCCTTTGAACTACAGCTTTGCTCTTGAATCACCAAATGAAACGATTTCATGAAGCACTTTAACTTTGTGGTTCTGATGCTGTACTGAACAGGATAAATAAATTAAGGTCAATTAACAATTAAAATGATCAACATCAATGTTGTCCTTCACAGACTAAACTTTCCTCCAGATTACCTGTAAGTTGATGGTATGTTAACCATTCTTATGTTAATTAAACTTCAGGAAAGATGTATAAATGTTACATTCCTTGGTCTCCAAATAAGAAATTGAAATAAACAAAAAATTAAAAGCTAACTATTTTACATGGGATTGGTAATGGAAATGGAAAAAAAAAAAAAACAGTTTTTTCAAGCTGTTTTTTTTTTTTTTTGGTCATTGGTATAGTATAGTTGGCAAAGCATTAGTTCCAACTGGGAATTGGGGAACGGAGGATTGAACTCTAGACCTCCACCTTCGGTAGGGAGGCTTCCACCCATGAGCAGTATTTATAGCAAGAAAACGATTTCTTAAGCTTATTTCCCATTGACTTGGACAGATTTATAAAATCCTTATGAGTGTGTATATACGGAATTATAAGTTTTAAGAATTAATTTGATTTGTAAATAAAAATTTATGTTTGAAAAGTTATAAAATTAAAATTGATTTGATTTAGAAATCTATTACATTTTAGTTATGTATATTTAGAAATTTACTTAAATTTGATTGGATTTGACTCGATTTTAGTTTCACTGATAATTTCACTTTTATTAATTTATTCACTTATTTAATATATATAAGGGTAATAAAGAAAATTATTAAAATAAAATAAATTCAATTATCTTTGAAATATTCCAAACACAATATTTGATTTGCAAATCAAATCAAATCTTATTTTTTATAAAGACTTCTAAACGTAATAATTAATTTTTAAATTGAATCAAATTAAATTCATTCAAATAAATTTCATTTTAAAATAATTCTAAACACAACGTATGCTTCTATATTGAAGATATTAAAAAATAAATGAAAACGATACTTCCACTCAGGTGTTTTACCAACATATTCGTCTCCAGTATTTAGCATGCCTACAATTATTATCATCACGACCGTACTTAGTTTGTGTAAACCATTAACGTGAAATGCAAAATCTCAAGGAAGCCCATTCAATGGTGTTTATAATCAAACCAAACTGATTTAAATTGAAAAAATCCAACTGAAAAATCAAAATTTTTGTTTGATTCTCTTTTTATTCAAATCAATTGTTTGGTTTGATTTTTAATTTTTATTTATAAAATCGAATCGAACCAAACTAAATCAAACTAAACTTATATAATTATACATATATTTTTTTTTATGATTACATACTTATAAATAATTATATTTTAATTTATTATTATTTTTATAGAAATATTTAGGTTAATTTATTATTTATATATATTTAATTATATTTTTATTAACCTTTTTAAGTTAATTTATTATTAATTAAATAATGAAAAAAAGTTAAGTTAGATATAATTTTTTTTAAAAAAAGTATTTAGCAAAAAATTAATTAGTGAAACTGAACTAAATCAATTAAAAATAATTTGATTCGGTTCGATTCTCCAACTAAAATAAAATTAAATATAAGAAAATCGAACTAAATTAATTAATTTTGTTCGAATAAATTTTTTTTTTAAATCAAATTAAATCAAATTACGAAACACCCCTAAATCCCAATGAATATTTCTCAAAAGAGCATTATACAATAAAATGCCAAATGTTATATAAGATAGCAGGTTTTATATTTATAACTGGCATAGCGATCCCCCACAATTTTTTAAACGTCGACAGAACTTCGTTATAACTTTCACAACAAAAGTTCTAATTGTGAGGTCTAGTTTGCTAAGTGGAAAAATCCTTCTTTATGATAACCACAAAATTCTACTATTAAAGTAGCCTATAAAGACTCTTGCATAAATTGCAGTATTTAGCATTCAACAAGTAGTAGTGTTCACAGTAAATACCTGATTGAAGTACGTACAAGGGACTGCCTCCTTTGCGGGCCCGTTGTTGCATGAGATTAGATACGGCATTAGCCCTTCACAAGAGATATGAGCATTGCTTTTCGTCACCCTTCTTGAATTGATATGTCTACAAGTTTTATTGAAGTAAATGAAACTTTATAATCTGCATTATATGCTTTCCACAAACTAATATATGTTATAATAATGGAATTAATATAATACTATTTTTCAGTTTAAAAATTAAAATCATTTTGTGCACAGATGAATAGAGTATTGTGGTGCAGAAGCCAAAATAACTAACCAACCTAAATTACCATTCCTAGTCAAAGGTATATACAGGCACGAAGGTACATAACGCAGACTGATACAACTCTCCTATATTATACACGGCACTGTTTTTTTATTTTTATTTTTTTTTTGAAAGACTCCACACTAATTGTTCGGGTATTCATTGTCTTTTATTATAATTATTTTTACTTATATAATTATTTATGAATTAATTTGTTATAATTTTACTATAATTATAAAAAATTATTTACATAAAAATAATTTTATGAAAAAACTAAAAATAATAATAATTTACTGAATTGAAATAATCATAATCATTCATTTGTAAGAGTAGAAATAGATTAAGGTAAGTTAGAATTTTCTTAAATAAGCTTGGCATGCTTGGGCCTAAACGTGACCTAACATAGGATTTTTTATTGGGATTCGGCTAACATTTATCTATTCCCACACCTATTCATTTGTACAAATAAAAATTCATCAAAAAGAAATATGACTCTCTATATTTAAAAATATTTATAATTGTAGAATGTAGTTACAAAATGATGTGTATGTTTAAAATTTTTATCTTTTTTTTATTTGTATTCAATTAATTACTAATAATTTTTTAGAAAATCAAAAATTGAAAACCAAAGAGGAGAATCCATTTATTATAATTTTATTATAAGTGTAAACCAATTACTTAAATAAAAATAATTTTATGAAAAAAATAAAATATATTTTAAATCAGTTATAATAGTGTATATAAAAAAAATAACTATCTATCTTTAAAAAGATTCTCGCTTTGGCGCCTAATCATACTCGAAAATATTAGTTTCTAATCTAGTAAGTAAGAGAATATTCTAAGAAATCAAAAAATTAAAAAATAGTTATAAACTTATAATTGTAAAATATAATTATAAAAAATACTTGTATTTACAATTTTATCTATTTTTTATTTATATTCAATTATTTATTAATATTTTTTAAGAAATTAAAAATTAAAAAAAAAGAGAATTCTTTATAATAATATATAAGTATATATTAAATTTAATTACTATAAAAAACTTTGAAATTTAATTTTTTATTATTAACTGTTAATAATATATAAATAGTTAAAAATAACTATGACCAATATCATTAACATGACATATACATTTGATAATTAAATATATAAGAAAGTTATCTTCAAAGTATCTCTTATTCATCATAATATAAAAAAGTTATCTTAAAAGTATCTCTTATTCATCATAATCTTAAGTTACTTGTTCCTATCCTATGTTTGGATTGAGATAAAAAAAAAAAATAAGAGAGAAATTTTTTTAAAAAATATATATTTTTCTGTTTTTTAATTGAAAAAAAAAATAAAAACAAAAGTAAAAAAAATTTAAAACAAAAAATTCAATTTTTTTTTTCATTTCAAATTTTAAAATTTTCTGTTTTTTTTCACTCTCTCTTTCTGTGCAAACAAAGGTTAATCCTAATCCCAAGCTACTTCCGAATCCTGATGTAAATCATTCAACTTGGCTAACAGGAAATTTTTATATAGGCCACACATTCCAAAACCACAAGGACGAGCTTCTTTTCTGTCTTGTGCTTTTCTGCGCGCTCTTGTATAACCCTCTTTCTCTGCTCCCTCTTCTACACTATACACATACGCGTACCTGCACACTCCGATTCCGGCATCCGGGTCAACTCATCGGCCTTCTGCCATGGAAGACCAACGTCACAGATCCAACGACCCCTTCCTTCGGAATTACCAGCCTTCCGAGCTTCGAATCGCCTCCGAGTTTTTCGCCACATGGCTTCCCTTCCTCTCCAGAGATCTGTGCCGACACTGCACTCGAATTCTCTCCGATCGCATCCGCTCTATTGACCCAGGTAAAATACAAAAACAAAAAAATTCCACTTTGCCCACAGAATTCAAGGTGCTTTTGTATTTTTTTCACTGGGTCTTGGTTCTCTGTGGATTCGCTAGACAAGATAGAACTTTTTACATTATTGTATTTTCTTTTTTGCTTCGCTGCATTCTGCATGTGTTATAGTGTCTCGATAGTTCTCTTATCTGGTTCTTTTTCTTTTCAACATATTGCAGAGTCTCATGGGGATTCTCAAAGCGAACACTTGGATGGGAATTCGAATGTTTCCGATGCTAATAATGTGCTATCGCATGAGACAAGCGACAATCGCGACGAGTATTTCGACGCGCATTCTCTTGGGAGTTGGAAAGACGGGGCAGAGGAAAATTCTTCCGGGGAAGCGTCTGGGAGGACTGAAGCTGTGCCCGAAACTTGCGATTCACATTCAATCGAGACCCCGAGCCCGCGCAGGTCTTGGGCGGACATGGCACAGGAGGATGAGTTAGGCGAAGAAGAGCATGAATCCAACAATCTGCCGGGTGATTCAAATCCTTCGGTGGCAACGACAACAAAAGCCCCCGAGCAGCCCAAGTTGTCTAGGGAGCAGCGAGAGTACATTAGGTTCATGAATGTGCAGCGTGAGAAAGACTTCATATGCTTTGAAGAGGGTTCACGGAAAACTTGTTAACATTCTTGAAGGACTCGAGCTCCACACGGGTATTTTTAGTGCTGCTGAACAGAGAAGGATAGTCAATTATGTTACTTCGCTGCAGGAGATGGGTAAAAGGGGAGAATTGAAAGGTTTGTCGTCTCACCCTGCTATAGTCCCTTATTCTATATCTCTTATTGTGAGTAGTAAAATTTATTCCGTTATTGGGTGCTTATGTTTCATTGGTTTGTTAGTGACTAATGAAGCGAGACAACTGATCTTAGGCTGAGATCCTTCATATCAATTTTATTTTGTTGTGTCTTTTATTCTATTACATTTATGATTTTTTGCAGCATTACAATTGCTGCTGATTTAGCAAATATCCATCTTGATGTAGGATAAAGAGGCCTAGGGTTAAATCTGTACAAGAAAGGAGAGAAAAGAATGGCCAAGGAGATATGGTACACAGCCAATAGAGGGTTGGTCTTCTGGTTAAACCACCAGGGAAAATAGAAGAACTTCTGTTATTAAGAAAAATGTGAACTCTCCTATTACAACCATTAAACCCATTTATATAGCATAGAAACCCTAATTACAAACCCTTGGAATAGATCTAATCCTAGCTGTCTAAAGTAACTTGAATATAAAGAAACTAAAAGACAAAATAAATATAAAATAACACTCTTCGTCTCTTACACAGTACTTGCGCTACAGTAGCATGAACAGCACTTATGCTACAGTATCTTAACAGCAACTCTACATTTAACTATAATTGACCCCTTTGTCCTGCATCACATCTTTTTATATTGTGGATTCATATCTTGCATCACTGTCTGTCATTGCTCGTGGTGGATGAGTATGGCACCCCCACTGTTTGGCGCAGATTATGAAAACGTATTTGATGGCAACTCATAGCCTAAGGTATCATCAATAAGGATATAAACTTCCCTGTGGTTGAAGTTGGACTTGGTCAGATCGTGAAGTTATTCCTGGGAGGTGAATTGACATGTTCATTAAATGTCTGAAGATAATTCATTTTGTACACCATGTTTCTAAGGTTTATGTGTCATGAAAGGGTTGGACCTTTATTTGTCCTAGGAAGCGTTTTTGTCATTGTAGAGGAGCTTGGATCTTTGTTAAAATATATTTCTGTCGTCCAAGGAAGTCTATTATGATATGCTAAAAACATGCATGTAAAAAAATTGAATTGATCCTTATCTGCTTCTTCTTCTATTGTTTGCACTTTTTGTTTGTCCTGTCTGAAAAAATGATGCAGCAACCGATCTTTAACTCCATAATTATCTTTTGCTTTCTTTACATTCACTGGAGTCACTAGAAACCTATATAATGGTTTCCTGTCTATGAATTTGCAAGATTTCTTACCTCCTCATCTTTTGTTCAAATATAAAACCTTTTGCTTTAAATTTTGATATCCCCCTTCAGTCATGATTTTTTTCTGGCATCTATTGAGCACCAATACCGCCTATTTGATCTGTCTACATTCCTTATTCTTTAAAGATTGTATTGTTAGAGATAGAAATCTAGACTATTAACATAGGTTCTGGAAGTGAAGAAGGGTAAACATATAACTGGACTTATAGTTTCTGGTGTAGATTATGTGTATTATCTCTGTGGGAAATACCAAATTTATGTAGATGTAATCTTCATGTCTCTCCACAATTTTGAGGGCTGACTTAAAACTTAAGAGAGACCAATGACTTTGGGACTAACAAAAGATTCTTCCTGTTTAGGGATAAGGATGGTGTGGGAAACTATTGGTTTTAGATCCATTCAGCTGTACGTATGCCTATGCTAACTATGTGTCATAAGATGCTGAAAAAAAAAAAAAAAGATTCTGTGTTCCCCAGTTGGCAACACTGCATTATGTATTTGTAAATGTGTTGGGTGGTATTATTTCTGAGGGACCATATGATGTTCATTCTTCTTAACTTTTTCAGATCGGACATATTCGGCTCCTCAAAAGTGGATGAGGGGCAAGGGACGTCAAACTATCCAATTTGGCTGCTGTTACAATTATGCAAAGGTTAATCCGTATCTTATGTTGCCTTTACATTTCTTATTTAAAATCTTTTACTCATGCTTTATTTATTTGGAAAACAAATGACTTTAATGCTTGGGGGGACCAGTATAATTACTGATGAATTTGATAAAGGGATGAAACTCTAAAAATGTAAAATTCTGCTTACAGGATAAAGATGGTAATCCACCTGGTATTCTTCAGAATTCAATGGTAGATCCTATACCTGATCTTTTCAAGGTCATCATTCGACGGCTTCTCAGGTGGCATGCACTTCCTCCTACTTGTGTGCCAGATAGTTGCATTGTAAATATATATGAAGAAGGGGACTGTATACCTCCACACATAGACAACCATGATTTTGTTCGACCATTTTGCACTGTCTCATTTCTTAGTGAGTGCAATATAGTTTTTGGATTAAACTTAAAGGTTGTAGGTGCTGGTGAATTTGATGGTTCGATTGCTATTCCCCTACCTGTGGGGTGAGTATTCAACACGGATTTATCTCTTACACTCTGTCTATTTAGTTTTTCAATCTACTCCTACATGACATCAGCTCTAGTTATATTGACTTGTCAATTTAGCACTGTTATGGAGGATTCAGAACCTTGTAAGTTTATAACACCTTTTCATTCCAGATCTGTACTTGTCTTGAATGGAAATGGAGCTGATGTAGCTAAGCATTGTGTCCCTGCAGTTCCTATGAAAAGGTATTTAATGAAATTATATTCTGTCTGGGGTTTTGGCACCAATGACTTATTATTGATTCATATTCATTTTTCTTTTAACTTTCACTAGGATATCAATCACATTTAGAAGAATGGATGTATCCAAACGGCCCATTGGGTATGTTCCGGAACCTGATCTGCAGGGGATCCAACCATTGGTTTGTGAAGTCGACACGGAAAAGAGGTCAAACAAATCCAGACCTAATCGTTATACGAAGAGACAGAAAGACAGGAGAGGTGGTAGGATTGATGCAATGGGATCTGCAATTAGAAGTGATAGATTTTGGGAGCCTCGTGAATCGACTCAAAGTGCACAAACACCTGCAAATAGGTGGAATGGAGTAAAGCATCGTAGTTGACAGATGTGGTATGAGTAGGATCCGAGGTTCATGTTGGCTCACAGTTCATTCTTTGGTCTTGAAAGCCATAGATTTGTTGTGTTCATGTGATCCTCTACACGTAGGTTTCTTCATTTTGGTTTCTGAGAAAGTTTTAGAAAGCATCCAATTTTATTTATATCGCTGTATGCTCAAGTTAGTCGGTTGGGTGCTGCTTTGGCATCTTCCTTTCTTAGGCAGCCGGTGCCAGTGTATAGTTGAGTGAACTTGGAAGTAAAAAATGGTTACAATTTGAAAGTAGTTGTGATTTGTCTGTGATATAGGTGATCTTTCAATTTGTTCAGCTTGATGCTGGGTTCAGCATTTAGCATTGCTAGATTTGGTAGGTTGAGATTTACAGTTGGATCAACTACTTCAAAGTCGCTTCTGTAAAAAAGATGGTTTTAGACGCCAAGATGGCGTTAATTACATCAAATTGGATACGTGTATTGTTTCTTTCTTCAATATAATGCTTGTGTGCTGTTCCCTAGTTTTTTTTACTTGGCATGTGAGAGGTTCTACATTATTTGTAATTTACATTGATGTACTTCAGTGGATGTTCACCGCATTAATTACGATTATGCTATCAAGATTTTGGTGTAGTATGCTAATTGCTACCCAAATTAAGTACAATTTGTAATATTTGAATATAGCATGGTCATTCACTTGGGAGTGGAACTTATGCCAAGGGTTGCATTGTCATCTGAAGGGCTGGAGATTTTTGACACAACCATCCTTTAAGAATACCAATTTAAACCACAAGTTCTCTTTCTTTGATGCTAGTTGCTATCTAATTGACACTATTATGGTCATCCTGTGCGATTGTGATTATTATCATACTATATTATTATGTATTGATCACCTTCTTGACCCAGTTAGCATCAGTATCTGTTGCTTCAGCTATGTACCAGACTTCAGTTGTATTGCATAAAAGTAAGAACAATTTTTGTTTCCATTTACTAATTGTGGTAGATGATGTTCCAGACAATCAACAAAGTTCCAATCAACATTAAAATAATCTCCATCAACATCTGAGCGTAATTGTTTGTTTTTTGGGCGATAAGAAGCATAATTACTTGGTAAGCAGCTAGGCTTTGATTGGATTGGGCCATGGAAGGTAATTTAGTGATGAATATTTGATTGGAGCTTCCAGTATCATGCTCACTGAGATGGCTCAATCGATACTCGATTAGTCTGGGGTGCGGGAATTACACCATGCATAAGATTCTGTTCAATATAGATTGAAGTTGAAGTAGGAATTAAACAAAAATTGTTAATTTGCGATCCTTGGTTTGCTGTGATTAGTGTGATTCCTATAGAGGTGAACTTGGTGTTATCCAAACTAGCGTAACACCCGTGCAATGTACAGAAAAACTTAAAAAAGAGAAAATAAAATTAAAAAATAATGATATATTATTTAAAAGTTATAATATAATATTTAATTAAAAAAATCATTTATAATAATTTTCAAAGAGATGTTTAATAAATTAATATCCTTTTTAATTTTACATAATTTAAAATTGTATATTCATTACTTATTTTAAGCTTATTTTAATATTTGTTAGTATTTTTCATATTTAATATTTTTCTTTATTCAAAAATGTTTAATAATTATTATTGATTAATTCAAACTGATAAAAAAGTATTAAAATTTTAAATTTAATTCAAAAAAATTAAAAAAGTGAGAGAAAAATATTATTAAATAAAATCAAGAAATAAAATAATAATAATAAAAAAGAAAAAAAGAGAAATTTTAAAAGATTTGACTCATGAATTTTCTTTTTTAAAATTTAAAATCATGACCTATCAACTATCATAATAAATGCATTATAACATTCAAGATCTACATTCTACATAAATATTATTTTTTAGAGGCAAATATCAAAATAAAAATGTCAAATAATATGATTAAAATAATACATAGTAGAGTCAAATCACTTATTTCCTTTTATATATAGAATTGATTTACAAGGCAAGATGTTGGAAAGGTGTTTTTTTTTTTTTTGGGTTTTTTTCTATGTGAATCTTAGAGGCCATTTTAAAGCAAAGGTTACTGCCCCAATCAACCATAGCAGTAGACAATATTTCCTTTCTTCAACGGTTTTGGTGTCTTTCTGTGTCTGCACATGCATGATGTGCGCGTGTGTGAATGTTAAAAGGGTTCAACGAAATATCAGTCAGGGCCAAAAGCACCAGAGTAGTATTTCCCTTTTGAACTTGATGCAATTAAAACAGTAACATTTCTCTACTTCTCTATGATCGATTCAAATCACCAGAATTTATTTCCGCTTTGGAAATCCATTTTCTTCTTCAAGGGGAAACCGGAGGGGATGATGGTCTACAACAGTTTTCACTTTTCAGTACTCCTACACGTCATTTTATTCCAAGCTATATATGTATATATTTTAGAGATAAATTGCAGATTCTTACCTTCTAGTTTGATCTGAACTTATTTTGTTTTCTTTGTGGTAAAAATATCGACGTGTTTTCTTTCTGATCTGTGGTTTGTTTTGTTATCTCTCAATGATTTAACTCAAATCTAAAAAATTTGACACTAATTTTCTGTAATATACAACAGTATAACACTCGGGCGATGCACGAAAAAATTTAAAAAAAATAAAATTAAAAAATAATGATATATTACTTAAAAATTATAATATAATATTTAATTAAAAATAAAAAATTCACTTATAATAATTTTAAAAGAACATGTATTATCTTTTTTATTTTATATAATTTAAAATTATATATTCATTACTTATTTTAAGTTTATTTTAATATTTGTTAGTATTTTTAATATTTAATATTTTTATTCAAAAAAGTTTAATAATAATAATTTATTAATTCAAATTGATAAAAAAGAATTAAAATCTTAAATTTAATTTATAAAAAATTAAAAAATGAGATAAAATATTATTAAATAAAAAGAAGAAATAAAATAATAAAAAGAAAGGAAACAACGAATAATTTTAAAAAATTTGACTCATGAATAGTGAAAAAAATTAAGATTTTATTATAATTATTTTTGCTTATATAATTATTTATAAAATAATTTATTATAATTATAATTATAAAGTAATTACTTACATAAAAATAATTTTATGAAAAAGTAAAAATAATAATAATTTACTGAATTGAGATAATCATATTCATTCATTTATAGGAGTAGAAATATGTTAAGTTAGAATTACCTTGAATAAGCTTGGCCATGCTTTGCAAAGTATTGAACTTAAGCCTGAACTAACATAAACTTTTTTATTGGGGTTTGTCCTGACCTTTTTTGTGAAAATGCAAAGCTTAGTTTGGCTTGCAAACTTATTTGAAAACTTACATTGCATACAATATTTCAAGTGAGTGATGTGTTGCAAAATTGCAGATATTTTTATATTTAAATTTTTATATATTTTTTTATTAGCTTTATTTAGATCTTTATTATTTTTGGTTCTCTTTATGTTTTTTATGTATAATTTTAAAGGTCTTAAAATTTAACTTTAAAAAAGAGTCTAATCAAGCTTAAATGGATCCAAAATATAAATAAACTCAAAAACTAAATTAATTATAGACCTAAAAGGAAAAAGAGACATAAGAATGAGTTAAGAAGTTTAAGCTCAAGGTTTTAATCAAATTTATTAAATTATCAATAAATTTAATAAAGTATATAAAATATTTTTATTTTTTAATTATATGTGCAAAATAAATAAATAAATTAATTTAAATAAGCTTTGTTAAAGGCTTAAGCCTGACATATGTAACTAAATTTTTTTTTTAAAAGTTTAAACTTAATTTGTAAGTTCGGCCATAACAAAAAATAATTATAATTGTAAAATATAATTTTAAAAAAATATTTGTATTTATAATTTTATTTATTTTTTTATTTATATTCAATTAGTTACTAATAAATTTTTAAAAAATTAAAAATTAAAAAAATAGAATTCCTTTATAATAATATATAAGTATATATTAAATTTAATTACTATAAAAAATTTATGAAATTTAATTTTTTTATTATTAACTGTTAATAATATATAAATAGTTAAAAATAACTATGACCAATATCATTAACATGACATATACACTCGACAAGCAAATATATAAGAAAGTTATCTTAAAAATATCTCTAATTCATCTTAATCTTAAGCTACTTGTTCCTATCCTATGTTTGGATTGAGATAAAAAAAAATAAGAGAGAAAAAAATTTTAAAAAATATAAAATTTTCTTTTATTTAGTTAAAGAAAAAAAAGAAAAAAAATTCTAAAAACAGAAAATTCAAAATTTTCTCTTTTTTTTTCATTTCAAATTTTAAAATTTTTTTTCTCTCTTACTGTGCACGCGAAGGTTAATCCTAATCCCAAGCTACTTCTGAATCCTGACGTAAATCATTAACTTGGCTAACAAGAAATTTATATATAGGCTAACACACCAAAACCAAAACCAAAACCAAAAGGACGAGCTTCTTTTCTTTCTTGTGTTTTTCCTCGTACTCTTGTATAACCCTCTTTCTCTGCTCCCTCTTCTATACAATACACATACGCTTACCTGCACACTCCGATTCCGGCATCCGGGTCAACTCAGCGGCATTCTGCCATGGAAGACCAACGTCACAGATCCGACGACCCCTTCCTTCGGAATTACCAGCCTTCCGAGCTTCGAATCGCCTCCGAGTTTTTCGCCACATGGCTTCCCTTCCTCTCCAGAGATCTGTGCCGACACTGCACTCGAATTCTCTCCGATCGCATCCGCTCTATTGACCCAGGTAAAATACAAAAACAAAAAAATTCCACTTTGCCCACAGAATTCAGGGTGCTTTTGTATTTTTTTCACTGGGTCTTGGTTCTCTGTGGATTCGCTAGACAAGATAGAACTTTTACATTATTGTATTTTCTTTTTTGCTTCGCTGCATTCTGTATGTGTTATAGTGTCTCGATAGTTCTCTTATCTGGTTCTTTTTCTTTTCAACATATTGCAGAGTCTCATGGGGATTCTCAAAGCGAACACTTGGATGGGAATTCGAATGTTTCCGATGCTAATAATGTGCAATCGCATGAGACAAGCGACAATCGCGACGAATATTTCGACGCGCATTCTCTTGGGAGTTGGAAAGACGGGGCAGAGGAAAATTCTTCCGGGGAAGCGTCTGGGAGGGTCTGAAGCTGTGCCCGAAACTTGCGAATCACATTCAATCGAGACCCCGATCCCGCGCAGGTCTTGGGCGGACATGGCACAGGAGGATGAGTTAGGCGAAGAAGAGCATGAATCCAACAATCTGCTGGGTGATTCAAATCCTTCGGTAGCAACGACAACAAAAGTCCCCGGGAAGCCCAAGTTGTCTAGGGAGCAGCGAGAGTACATTAGGTTTACGAATGTGCAGCGTAAGAAAGACTTCATATGCTTTGAGAGGGTTCACGGAAAACTTGTTAACATTCTTGAAGGACTCGAGCTCCACACGGGTATTTTTAGTGCTGCTGAGCAGAGAAGGATAGTCAATTATGTTACTTCGCTGCAGGAGATGGGAAAAAAGGGGGCATTGAAAGGTTTGTCGTCTCAACCTTCTATAGTCCCTTCTCTATAACTTCTATTGTCAGTAGCAAAATTTATTCCGTTATTAGTTGCTTATGTTTCATTGGTTTGTTAGTGACTAATGAAGCGAGACAACTGATCTTAGGCTGAGATCCTTCATATCAATTTTATTTTGTTGTGTCTTTTATTTTATTATATTTATGATTTTTTGCAGCATTACCATTGCTGCTGATTTAGTGTGCGTTTGGATTAGATTTTGCAAACTTGATTTTAGATGAACTTGATTTTGCAAACTTAATTTTGATCAGAAGTGAGTTTGAAGTAAAGTGATTTATGTTTAGAAAACTTTCTTTAAAAATTAATTTTGGCAAGATAAATGTTGTTTGGATAGTATTGATCAAAATTACTTTTGAGAATATATAATTACTAAAAAAGATATGAGTTTAGGTGTAGTGGAAAACTATAAAATAAGCTGTAAGGAAGAAATATTAAGGTTAAAAATGTCAAAATTTTTCTAACTGGCTTTTGCTCTAACGCATAAGCAACAAAATCTTATTTTTACCAAAACCTTGGTTTCAAGTAAGAAGTAATTCTGCTTGAGAGTTGCCAAACATGATGGCACAAGTAACAAGGCATTTTTTTTTTGCCTTAAACGTGCTTCTGGGGCAGTAAACGCTATTAGCAAATGCCCATCTTGATGTAGGATAAGAAGCCTAGGGTTAAATCTGTACCATTGTGGAGAAATAGGGAGAGACAAGAATGGCCAAGGAAATATGGTGCACAGCCAATAGAGGGTTGGTCTTCTGGTTAAACCACGAGGGAAAATAGAAGAACTTCTGTTATTAGGAAAAATCTGAACTCTCCTATTACAGCTATTAAACCCATTTGTATAGCATAGAAACCCTAATTACAAACCCTTAGAATAGATCTCATCCTAGCTGTCTAAAGTAACTTCAATGAAATGAAACTAAAAGACAAATTAAATATAAAATAACACTGTTACGCAGTACTCATGCTGCAGTAGCATGAACAGCACTTATGCTACAGTATCCCTAACAGCAACCCTACATTTCTATAATTGACCCCTTTGTCCTGCATCACATCTTTTTATATTGTGCATTTATATTTTGCATCACTGTCTGTCATTGCTTGTGGTAGATGAGTGTGGCACCACCACTGTTTGGCCCAGATTATGTAAACGTCTTTGACGGCAACTTGTAACCTAAGGTATCATCAATAAGGGGATATAAACTTCCCTGTGGTTGAAGTTGGACTTGGCCAGATCATGAAGGTATTTCTGGGAGGTGAATTGACATGTTCATTAAATGTCTGAAGATAATTCATTTTGTACACCATGTTTCTAAGGTTTATGTGTCATGAAAAAGGTTGGACCTCTATTTGTTCTAGGGAGCGTTTTTGTCATTGTAGAGGAGCTTGGATCTTTGTTAAAATATATTTCTGTCATTCAAGGAAGTCTATTACGATATGTTAAAACTTGCATGTTAAAAAGTTGAATTGATCCTTATTTGCTTCTTCTTCTATTGCTTGCACTTTTTGTTTGTCCTGTCTGAAAAAATGATGCAGCAACCGATCTTTAACTTCTTAATTATCTTTTGCTTTCTTTACATTCACTGGAGTCACTAGAAACCTATATAATGGCTTCCTGTCTATGAATTTACAAGATTTCTTACCTCCTCATATTTTTTCAAATATAAAACCTTTTGCTTTAAATTTTGATATTATCCCACTTCAGTCATGATTTTTTTCTGTCATCTAGTGAGTACCAATACCACCTATTTGATCTGTCTACATTCCTTATCCTTTAAAGATTGTGTTGTTAGAGACTGAAATTTAGACTATTAACATGGGTTCTGGAAATGAAGAAGGGTGAACATATAACTGGATTTATATTTTCCGGTGTAGATTATGTGTATTATCTCTATGGAAAATACCAAATTTATGTAGATGTAATCTTCATGTCTCTCCAGAATTTTGAGGGCTGACTTAAAACTTAGAGAGACCAATGACTTGGGACTAATAAAAGATTCTTCTTGTTTAGGAATAAGGATGTTGGGGGAAACTATGGGTTTTAGATCCCTTCAGCTGTATGTATGCCTATGCTAACTATGTGTCATAAGATGCTGAAAAAAAAAAGGTTCTGTTTCCGCAGTTGGCAACACTGCATTATGTATTTGGTAAATGTGTTGGGTGGTATTATTTCTGAGGGACCATATGATGTTCATTCTTCTTAACTTTTTCAGATCGGACATATTCGGCTCCTCAAAAGTGGATGAGGGGCAAGGGACGTCAAACTATCCAATTTGGGTGCTGTTACAATTATGCAAAGGTTAATCCATATCTTATGCTGCCTTTACATTTCTTATTTAAAATCTTTTACTCATGCTTTATTTATTTGGAAATAAATGACTAATGCTTGGGGGGCCAGTATAATTACTGATGAATTTGATGAAGGGATGAAACTCTTAAAATGTAACATTCTGCTTGCAGGATAAAGATGGTAATCCACCTGGTATTCTTCAGAATTCAATGGTAGATCCTATACCTGATCTTTTCAAGGTCATCATTCGACGGCTTGTTAGGTGGCATGTACTTCCTCCTACTTGTGTGCCAGATAGTTGCATTGTAAATATATATGCAGAAGGGGACTGTATACCTCCACACATAGACAACCATGATTTTGTTCGACCATTTTGCACTGTCTCATTTCTTAGTGAGTGCAATATAGTTTTTGGATCAAACTTAAAGGTTGTAAGTGCTGGTGAATTTGATGGTTCGATTGCTATTCCCCTACCTGTGGGGTGAGTATTCAACATTGATTTATCTCTTACACCCTGTCTATTTAGTTTTTCAATCTATTGCTACATGACATCAGCTCTAGTTATATTGACTTGTCAATTTAGCACTGTTTGGAGGATTCAGAATCTTATAAGTTTATAACACCGTTTCACTCCAGATCTGTACTTGTCTTGAATGGAAACGGAGCTGATGTAGCTAAGCATTGTGTCCCTGCAGTTCCTACGAAAAGGTATTTAATGAAATTATATTCTGTCTGGGGTTTTGACACCAATGACTTATTATTGATTCATATTCCTTTTTCTTTTAACTTTCACTAGGATATCAATCACATTTAGAAGAATGGATGTATCCAAACGACCAATTGGGTATGTTCCAGAACCTGATCTGCAGGGGATCCAACCATTGGTCTATGAAGTCGACACAGAACAGAGGTCAAACGAATCCAGACCTAATCGTTATATGAAGAGACAGAAAGACAGGAGAGGTGGTAGGATTGATGCAATGGGATCTGCAATTAGAAGTGATAGATTTTGGGGTGAGTTGACTCAAAGTCCACAAAGACCTGCAAATAGGTGGAATGGAGTAAAGCTTCGTAGTTGACAGATGTGGTGTTAGTAGGATCCAAGGTTCATGGTTGGCTCACAGTTCATTCTCTGGTCTTGAAAGCCATGGATTTGTTGTGTTCATGTGATCCTCTACACGTAGGTTTCTTCATTTTGGTTTCTGAGAAAGTTTTAGAAAGCATGCAATTTCATTTATATCGCTGTATGCTGAAGTTAGTCGGTTGGGTGCTGCTTTGGCATCTTCCTTTCTTAAGCAGCCGGTGCCAGTGTATAGTTGAGTGAACTCGGAAGTAAAAAATGGTTACAATTTGGTGAGAAAGTTGTTGTGATTTGTCTGCTTCTTAGTACCAGGCTGAAAAGATGCTGTGTTATAGGTGTCCTTTCAATTTGTTTAGCTTGATGCTGAGTTCAGCATTTGGTATTGCTAGATTTGGCAGGTTGAGATTTACAGTTGGAATAACTACTTCAAAATCGCTTCTGTAAAAAAAGATGGTTTTAGACGCCAAGATGGCGTTAAGTACATCAAATTAGATACGTCTATAATTTTAATTTCTTTCTTCACTATAATGCTTGTGTACTGTTCACTAGTTTTTTCCTTGGCATGTGAGAGGTTCTACATTATTTGTAATTTACATGATGTACTTCAGTGGATGTTCGCATTAATTATGATTGTGCTATCAAGATTTTGGTGTAGTATGCTAATTGCTACCCAAATTAAGTACAATTTGTAATATTTGAATATAGCATGGGTCGTTCACCTGGGAGTGGAACTTATGCCAAGGGTTGCATTATCATCTGAAGGGCTGGAAATTATTGACACCACATGCTTTTGTTTTTTGGGGTTAATACACCACCATCCTTTAAGAATGCTAACTTACACCACAATTTCTCTCTTTGAAGCCAGTTGCTATCTAATTGACACTATTATGGTGATCCTGTGCGATTGTGGTGATTATTGTTGCTGTTATGATGCCTCAATTATCTAATTGACAGCATGATGTTGCTGTAATTGACACTATTGTTGCTATCTAATTGACAGCATTATGGTGACCCAGTAACATCAATATTTGTTGCTGTTATGATTCCTCGGTTATTCTTCAGCTATGTACCAGACTTCAGTTGTATTGCATAAAAGTAGAACAAAATTTGTTTCCATTTACTAATTGTGGCAGATGATGTTCCAGACAATCAACATTAGGACAATTTCCATCAACGTCTGAGCGTAATTGTTTGTTTTTTGAGCGATAAGATCATAAGAAACATAATTATCAGCTAGGCCTTGATTGGATGGGCCATGGAATGTAATCTAGTTATGAATGTTCTTATGATCGGAGCTCCCGGTTTCATGCTCACTGAGATCGTCTACAACTGTTTTTAACTTTTCAGCTGCTTGTGTCCGTTTTCCTAATTCCTAATGCGTTCAAATAGTGGCGGAGGGATCTTAGGAATAGTGAGGGAAATTAATCTGCATGCCAAAGTCAATAGTAAATAAAATTGCAGACCATGATTCTATCCTACAATATTTTAGCAGCATGGATATGAGAAAAGCCCAATGCAACTAACTCTGCTAGTCTGCTTCAATACGAGGTATTTATCAAATTACTAAACTAATAGAAAGAATAAGTTGGTAATTTTCAACTTTCATTTGTCTCAAAATGTTCCAAATAATCCTCATCTAGTAGCATTATAAGAGAACAAACTTGCTTAGGGGAATAGTTTATATGCTGAATGAAAGCAGGTAAATTTGCAGTAAAACTGCCCAATATCTCTGTCAACTTCACCCACTAACATATGCATCATATCAGAGGAAAAACCAAGAAAACAACTTCAAGGGAAAGAATAATCAACAAGGTCATTCATTGATAATAACACTTAGTGAAAACAGTGTACATCTAACAATCAGTGAAGAAAATTACAATATCTCAGTCAGCAATCAATAACTTGGTTAGTTTCCGTCTCTAGCTTCAAACGGGTCTCCACTAGCTACCTATTTTGCTTGAAATATTCAAGTACAATTACAATTGAAAAGAAAATTTGCCCTAAAGAACAGAAAAGGGATGATAAATTGATAATCAAAGTCAAGATACCAGGCCCGGCCATTTTGCTGTCACACAGAAGCCTCTATCCTGGGCTCAAATGAAAAGGCAGACATGAAGTCTATGACTTTGCCATTTATGCGACATTTTGGCAATTCAACCCACTTGTTGCTCACCAAATCACACAGAATATAAGTGCATAGCTCAGCGGAGTTCAGGCATATAAATATCTGGTCACCAGCCCCAACACAGTTAATATCTGCCTTCTTTCCATACCACTCATGAGACATTGCTGCAGGCATTGATGCAATCTGGTGCCAGCATCGATTAGCCTCATCATATTTCCACACCCTTAGACTTGCGCTTTCCAAGAATTCTGATAATAAAACAACCAGCATCTCCCCATTACACTCAACAATATCAATAGAGTACTCACTAAAAACGGGTAACAACCTGGGGTACTCAACGAAGCACTTGCATGTCAAATTGCAAGTTACTACTGTCCCTGAGGAGCTAAGAAAATAGACAATCTCCTGACCGTCCTTGTTAGTAATAACTGATGAATATTGCTTGGATGGGCTTCTCTGCATGTTGCTTGCCACCACAATTCCAGCCTTGCTAAGGAAGTATACAACATTGTCATTAGTTGAATCATATTCCATGGAATTATCATCAACCTTTCTCCTCAGTGCCGTCTCATCTTCCCAACAGCCAGAGCTTGAGTCGTAGACTTTATACAAAAGATTTGGAAGTTCACCGAAGACTAACACAATCTTGTAGGAGAGTTGGTCTTTGGAAGTTGTGCTCATCACAATGGCATTTAGAGGCTGATTTTGGGAGGTAAAATTCAGTGCAGGGAGTCCACTACAAGATCCTGTCACAGGATTGCATACAATGAAGTTTCCTGATAATTTACGGTAGCAAATCAAGCCACCAGAGGCTGCAACTGGCATGCAACTTCTGTTAGACTCTTCATGCAGAAGAGGTGGGTGATTGAGTCTTTTCCAAGTGCTTTCAGCAGAGTCAAAGACAATAGATTGGTTGAGGCTGGGAGCAACCATGAAAAACCAAGGATCCCGTGAAGGAATGTGAGAGCAGGCAAGCTTGAAACTCGCAGAAGCAGCAACTGATTTCCATCTTTTGCAAACAGAAGTAAGGCGAAAGAATGTGGAAGTTGGTAGCCACGAAAGTATCCTTTCAAAGATATCTTCATTAAGGTCGTCCAGAGAAAAGCCGTTGAAGAGTTGACGATCTCCATTTTCTGGTGACTTTCTCTTCAAACTTATACTTCGACCATGCTGATCATTACGATCCATTGACCAGAAATTGGGAGAAAACAACTGCGGCAACAAAGGGACCAACATGTTATCAAGCAATCAAAATTTTCATTTTCAAAGCCTATACCAAGCATAGAAGCCAATGAAAGTGAATGAAGACTTCCAAATTGAACCGAAAATATATCAGTAAAAAGAGTGGCCTTGAACTAATAATCTAAAAGGTTATCTGCGAGCCAAAAATCAAGACTTTCCCCTTCGTTCCCCAACCCCCTCTAGTACCATTCTTTCTCCTTCTTTACTGATAATTAATTTCTCAAAATTATCACGATTCTTCAGCTTTGCAACAAAAAATTGCAATTATTGAATTCTGACAACCGATTAAAAGCTGCAGACTAAGGGAACTGTTAAAAAACCTTGGTAGCATAAATTTATCTGTCCTTTTAAATGCAACCAAATTTCCTCATCTCCCCCACCCCCTCCGGTCTCCTCTTCTCTTTACCCCTACCCCAAAGAGAAAAGGGAAGAGGGATAAAAACACCCTTTCTTCACCTCAAAAGAACTACATATTTTATTCCCCGCACCCTCTTTTGCACTATTCTTTGAACTTGAAACAAAGACGAGAAAGAAACAATCTTGAAGTGAAATCAAACACCCTCGAAGGGGTTGACTAATTCATGAAAAATGGAAATCCAGAAATATGCAAGCAACATGGCAACACAAGAAAACAAAGGGAAGAAATAAAATGTACCTGATACTGATAGAACTGAAACTGCTGCTTTGCACAGTGGATAGGAAAACAAGAGACAGACAGAGGTGAGCTGGGGTTGGATTGTGTTTGCTAGGGTGCTTTGCTTTAATATGGAAGATGGGGGAGGGGAGGGGAGGGGCAGGAAATCCGAAAAAGGGGAAAAGGGAAAGCGAGGTGAAGCAGTAGGGGAATAGGAAGCGAGGTAGGAAGCTTCGCGGTGAGCTCTTTTTTGTTGGGGTTGGATGGTTGACACTTGACACCGTCGCAAGGCACACAGGGTTGGGTTAATGTCAAATGTCAATATAAAATAATGATATATGTGGCTGTGCCAGTCGTTGACTCCACTCTCTCAACTCTCTTCTCCTTGGCTTTGGATTCGGGTTGGAAAATGACAACAGTGTACAGTAACACAAGACACGACACAACCAACAAACAAATAATATTAAAAAAAAACTGCTGGCACGGGTAAATGTGTGATCACTTTAATCGTCTCCACTCTCCAACACAGTCTGCATAAAAGAAAGAGAAAGGACCATCCAGACCCAGTTTCAAAGTCACGGACCTATGGCTGGGTATGTTTATGTCCATTGTCAAAGGGAAGGGAAGGGGTGGGTTTGGTTTTGTCTTTGTTTGTTTTTGTTTTGTTCTGCTGACCTCCCAAAGCAAAAAAGCAAAGTAGCAACCCCTCTATTCCCGGTTCCTTTGGCTCCTCGTTGAGCGAATCTTTGTCTTCTTTTGCTCTGTTGCAGCCCTGACTCATCGGAGCCTACTGTGTCTGCACTGCTACAACCACAAGTCAATGCTCAAAGCCTCATCCACAAGCCAAGCATTTTATGTCCTTTTTCAAAGATTAAGATTAGATTAATATTAAATTAAATTAGTGGGAAGAAAATATTGAAAAGCAAAAGCCGTTAATTATGATCTTTTTCTTTTCCTCCTCCTCGTGTGCTTTCAGCTCAAGCAGATGCTCACACGCCCAAAAGCCAGCAAGGCCCCAGTGCACTGCTCTCGATTCCTCACATGCTGCTGCAGCCTCATTTGTCAAATTGGCCTTGCTAAAGCCCCTTTCTTTTCTCAACACCCCAGAAAATAAAGGCTTTAATGAACTTGTTCTGAGGAATCTGGAGCGATATTACTGACATAAATCTAGTTCAGGAGCCTCTAATTTGAAAACAGTGACGATAGATTTTCAAAAAATATCACTGTTATAATCGTTAAAGTTACCGTTTCTTTCTGCTAGTTTAGGATGTCTGTAAAATATGAAATTGTGCAATCAACAATGCTTTTTATGGAGAATTCACATTCAAGACATGGATATGATTATTTTCTTTATTTTTAATGGTTAAAAAACAAATTCCAGGCCTCCTCAGGATCAGGAACATATTTCAGTTATTAGTCTCTTTCAATACCCCACTGAATTTGTAGTTATTGTCTTTTTGGAGGTAAATCAAATCGTCCAAGAGCACCCGCACGATAATCTTTTCCACAAGCTGAAATAACAGTGCAACGTCCACCTCCTGTATTTTTTTTTTTTTGGCTTCGAGTCTTTTTTTTTTTTTAACTACACTTGGGCTGCACAAAACTTACACATTATTAGTGACATTAGTGGAATATATGTATGCAAAATATTAATATCTTCTAACGTAACCAAAAAGATAATTTTTTGTTATGAAATGAGATTAGGGCACAAGTAGCAAAAAGAGGTAAGCGTCACATTAAAAGAATTCTGCTTTTCTCTAAGTACAGTGTTAAGGGAAATCAGGAGAATGGAGTTATATTCTATCACTATAGTTAAATTAGAGAATCCACCTAGAACTGTTCCAATAAGATCCAAGGTTCCGGCAAATAATGAAACCCCAGACAAAAATTTCCCAACTCATCACCCTCCTTCCGATGATGGGATAATCAAATGATATGAACAAATAATAAAAACAGCTGCACCTACATTATTAACTTGTCCCTTGATATTTCCACTTTCTTACTTCCATTTCCTTCGTCAGTTTCAGAACTGTAGAGTGGCAATCTCCGCTTCAATTGATGCATCTCAGCTGAGGATGTTTCAGTGGAAAAGAAACCAACGCCGGAAAATATTGTACCAGCATCTTTGACCGGAATAGCAGATTTGCTTGCACTGGCATACCCATTCACATAATTTGCATTACCTTTTGCTGTTGTCGACTTGCATTTAACCACATCTACATGTTCTGAATCTTCCCTCGCGTTTTGACAATCCATTGAAACAGAAGAATGCTTATCAAAGCAAGAAAAGCCATTGGGCAAACCTGGAGAAGGACCAGACTTAGCCCTATCAATACCATATTGCTCTTCGGTGTAACCTGAAGTCTCTTCTAAAACAGATGAGCATGGGTTTGATCCGTCCATATCTACAGTCCCCAATTTTTTGACAGCTGGAGAAGTAGGTATATAAGATAATTCAGCAGCACTACAGGCAGTCTCATTTTCAACATCAGAAGTTGACACAACATCAATCACGCCCATATCCTTAGAATGCTCTCTTTTTGCACCAGAGTTCATTCCAGTTGAAGACTCGCATTCACAGCCAGAAACGTTCAATTCTGGAGTACTATCAGATGGAAAAACCTCACAACCTCTACTGCAAGTCATAGTCCCCATATTTGACAGGCACTCAGCTCGTTCAGTTGGGCCAGGCTCCACTTCCACCTTGACTGTTTGCACTTCTGCCGTCTCCAAAGATGCAGTAGTTTGAAGGCCTGATGGCCGGGCGCTAACCCTGTCCAGTATCAAATCAAGCAATACTTTCCGCTTTAATCAGAAAGCAATTGACACAAATTACTGTCCCAAAAAGCTAAATGCATCTGCCCCAACTTGATTATTAGAGCCATTCTTTATCAACCCTCAAGATAAAGATGGGTTCAAATAACCAGAGTTGTCACTAGGTGCAAGGCGATGGAACTACTTCAAACCAGCTTTTTAAGAGATCATACAGAAGCAAAGAAAATGCACTACACATGGGAATGCAAAACTAAACACCCAATCTCAAATTATCTAAGCAAACTAGTTAAAACTGATGACATTACCATGACATAGGGTACAGGTTTCCCATGTAAACCAAACAAAAAGGCCAAGACAGAGTGCACTGAAAAATGAAGCCTAACACACAAACAAGATCGGAATTGAATCTTCTCTTGGTTATAGTTCTGCATACAAAAAGGTTGGACTAGTGTTCTAACAGTTGGCCTGGCCTGCCATTCAAAAGATCAGACTGTCAACCCAGTCCTGGCCTTGTTAATCATCAACATCACCTAACAAATAGTTCAACTTGTGACCATGTTGACAGAAGCATCTATTTAGCCAAAATAACTAACATTAGGCTTTTCTCTCACTAAAATTCAAACTCAAACGCAACTTAATATCAGCATAAAGAATAGACCTAAGATGTCAAACAAAATGAATCAAGTGATTGGGTTCAATGTTAATTGAGCCTAAACAGATACTCTATTGAATGAAAATTCAAATCACATCTAGGCACCACATGAAAGATATGAGAGCACAAATATTTTTGGAATAATAGTGTCTGAGAGAGAGAGAACATTAGCCTCTTCAACATATGATCACAAGAATACCTGCTATACAACAGCATGTATGCTCCCTGAGAAAGTACCTCCTCCAATTCCACACTCATAACCTGAGAAATATAATGCAAACCAAATAAGGATACCGAAATTTCAAGCACGTTATACATAGTACTTGGGTACCAAAAGTAAAATGTTCAAATTTGCATGGGGAGAAAAAGAAATCTACCTTCCAATCGTCAATCCTATACCAGTTTCCATGGAAATCTTTAATGTAGCATATGTAATGACCGAAAAATGAAGCATTCAGCATATCAATATGGACCACAACAGCATATAGCTTATAAATATCAGATCCATCTCCAACTTCACTCATGTAAGGGCTAAGATTTAAAGTCTCAGGGAAAGTTACTCTCTTGTTAAGTTTTCCAAACCTCCCACTCTGCATGTACAAAATACCCAAAAAAAGAAAAACATGATGAGAAAAATTGACAAAGAAAAGTTCAAGACACTTCTTTCAATCCTTTATATATTAGTAGAAAAAAAAAAAAGATAATGTATGTAGATAGTCATGCTAAAGTAACATCCATACAATTCACACACCACCTGAAGCACATTTTGAGAGGGGCAATTTCTACAAATCATACAACCATAGTTGTTAATGACGACCTATAGGGACTGCTAAAATATTTAGCAGTGTGCTAGCTCCTCTTGCACTATGCTACATGCTTAGCGTGGCATTTTTGAAATAGCGGGTGTGGATAGCACCAATATCTGTGTTATGGCTATAGCAAAATAGCATCCACAATGAACGCTAAGGGAAAACAACACAACCCATCCATTTTCTGTTTCAATTCATCCCAGAATAAAACCAAATATGCTTGAACTCCCCTCAACTTCCTGCATCGGCTCTGTTACATTCAGGTGAAAATAACTTCACCCACTTCTCTGTTCTGATTTCTCTTCTTTTCTCTTGTTTCCATTACTCTCTTCTCTGGTTCTGATTTCTCTACTGCTGTCTTGGTTGGGTAACGAATATATGCCCCAGCTGTGTCTTCTTTGTGCAATACTGCTTTCTGCGTCCCTGTTCTGGGGTCTGGATTATAGTATACAACTTTATGTTCTGGGCTTTACTGCATGCTTCTATGTTAATGTGCCACAGCCAGGTTGGATATTCTTCCCACACGTTTAGAATTTAGAAAAGCTTTCCTTCTCCATTATTATGCTAAGAGGTCCAAGACATGCTCATTTTCTTGTGATGCTGTGGCCACTTTCCATGAGTTTATATTTTTAAAATGTGAATTTAGTTTTTCATATATATTTCTATTTTATCTGTATATTATCATTTTGAATGATACTAAAAATATCATATTTCTTTATATAATAACTAATAAGAGCCATTTTTCAAATAGCAACGCTACGCTATACGCTAATCACTATAGCCATACGAGCCACTTATTGCTACAAATGTGCTATTTTGCTATTAACAATTATGTATACAACCAATAGCTAAAACACTTCTAGCATCCGTCAACAACTTAGCAAGACAGTCTAGATCAAATTACTCAGACCTGAAATCTTTTTAAGGCAATTGTAAGAATATTTGGAGCTCGTTTCACAGTGAGGCGTTTCCATGCCTTGACATAGTCCTTGCACCTGCAAACAGCAGCAAAACATTCTTAAGACAGGATCTGCCTAACAGCAAATGCACATTTCAAAAGCAAATATTTGAATTCTATATTTCATGACATAGCCAACTTTTCACAATAAAAGTTCGCTGTTTATAAATCTCTTTCCAAATTTTGTGCCTCAGCCATCAAAATACACACCCCAAAATGGAAAAACAACAGAGGTGCATTTAAACAGGAAATGGAATTTCGACTTAGAATCCGGGTATAACCAGGACCAAAAGCAGCTCTCAAATTAATTTTAAGGATAACTTTTTATTAAAATAAATTTTTATGGTTAATTCCCAAGCAAAATGCATTCTGCTATTGATAGAAAACTACAAAGCTACTGCCTTTCATCAACTTAAGCCTCACGATTTGACAGGGTATATCTGACATTGACCACCTTCCAAACTTTAATAGATGCTACACTAAGAAAGCAGATTACTTGAACTCATAGCACACCATGCATAATGGAATCCAATAATAGTTTGTAAATTATCAATTTGGAAACTTAAAAGGTTTGAACAAGATAATTTCATTTAGAAAATAGTTACATAATCTTTATAGAAGGCCTAAAGTTTGAACCAATGTTTTGAAAATTGGGCAGGTCATCAAACTAGAAAAGAGAGGTTCAAAATTTTGAGGTCAAACCTGGGCTTTGTACATACATATGTAGTCCATAAATATATGGCATATTTGTTACTTGTATTATCCCTAATAATTTGTTGAATTGGTATATATCTGCTTATTTAGATTTTATATGCTAAAATATCTTTATTTTTTGAATGAAATGCTTGTGTATATAAGTTTTTATTACAACTTGAAAATAATAAGTTCATTTTTTAATGTAAGTGTGCACATATATACTTGTATAGAAACTAAAACTACAATGCAGTATAAGTATATAATATATAATGAGTTTAACAATTAAGAGTCAGCAGTGGTTCAGCAGTAAAATAATACTTTGCACTTATGACTAACGTTTAGTATATAATAAAGAACGTGAGTAACATAGACAAGGATCAATCTTGATGTAGTGGCACTTTAACTCCAACACTACAGCCTGGGACCAGGTTTGAATCCTGACTTGGTAATTTTGTTTTCTTAAACTATGAATAATAACTTACGGTATGTAATAAATAACGTGAATAATATAGTTAAGTGTATCACTTGGTGTGGTGGCAGCCTTCTCAACAAGGCAGAAACTTGGCCCAGGTTCAATTCTGAGCTTGGAAATTTTGGCATTTTCAAGCTTTGAACTGGTTGGATCAGTCAAACCGTGGTCAGTTCACAACCGTTCAACAGTTCTGTAGCCAGATATAGAGGCCTGACCAAACATGCCAATGGACCAGTTCTTGGTTAGACTCGTCTGACCAGCCGGTCCAGTTTTGAAAACAATGGTCCAGTCTGGTCCCTATGGTAAACTTTTTGAAGATGGGACCACTCACCACTTGTGATTTTCAAGAGTTCCCAGCACAGATTTGGAATTGAATTTTAAAAGCAAACAATATTATAACATTAATGCTAGATAGATATTCTAGAAGTTCCAAGGAGCACCGGTGCCATTTGACAATATTTTAGGTTTGTACTTCCTATCTGCAAAAACTTCCCTTGAACAAAGTCTTCATGTTGTCCTCTACATTCAATCAATCAAACCACAAAAGCAACATCTAGCCACATATCTAGCCACATATCAACTTTAATCAAAGAAGCCACAAGGAGTGGGCTAGTAGGGAGGGGTTTGGGTAGATTGCAAGAGATCATAAGTTTAAACCTCCGTGTTACTATTTTAGCAAAAAATAAACAAATTTAATCAAAGAAACAAAAAACGATATTGGCATATCTTGATTATTACTAAACATAGTTTTTAAAAGGATGCTGACATCAATGACAAGAAACATAAAGCGGGCAATATGAAATCTTATAATAAACCTTGTTAAGGTGCCAGTGTCTTTCAATAGGAAGGGCAACCTTACCCATCACATTTATACATATTTTCCCCATGAAGCCACTCCTTGACAGTAAACTGGTCTAAACATTCCTCCAAGGAAGCAGCATCTCCATGAATTTCAACTGTCAAATCCATCATATTTTCATACTGATTTGAAATCTTCTCACATTTTGTGCAAATCACCTATTTTTTTCAGAAAAATACATCAAAAAAGTTTAAGACAGACGGCCACATCCATGTCAGCAGCAACATAACACAAAAGGTAGAAATTGACAATCACACCCCCTCCCCCTTAAAAAAAAAGGCTACAAAGATTCAAAATGTTTAAATACGCAAAAGACAAGTCCATGAGGAAACTATAACTTGGAATGCTCAAGAAGGCAAATCACATGACAGCTTCAATCTCACCCATGACCACAACACAGCCAGAAAGCAGAAAATCATTCTTTTTCACAGTCACAGTGCAGCTTTTTCCACTCACCACAATTGACCAACACCAGCTTACAAGCCAAATTGAGTACCATATAACTCCTTTATAAAGTATGCCATAAAATGCATTCCCCACTACACTCAAAGGCTTCTTCCATTAAATAGATTAAACTAAGTGCAACTATCTTTCAAAGTCTTTGTGATGATCACTATCATTTCTTTGAAGTAAAAATGCAAAAATCATGGGGATGAGAGCAAGAGCCACTGCATTGCGATCATAATTGCATACTGAACAATAAGCTACAAATTAAGCTTTTAACTTATGGAAGGATGAAAAACAAGAGTAACGCTAAGCCGGTTTCTCCAAACATGGACTATACAAAGAGAAAAAAGGTTTGTCCTCAACTGAAGAGGACAAGAAATTTTACACTACAGCGACTATGTTATTCTCCAATTTGACTAAAGAAACAAGTTCTATACCATTATGGAGTCTTAGCTCATAAGCTAGACTAACTACTTCAGTTCATGAGTTAGCAAGAGGATATACAGCAAGCTCCATTTAATAATTTCATGCCAACATAATCTGTGTGTCTCTATATGTTCATTATGCCTGAAAGCTGAGATGAAACAAATTAATTTCACCCTGATTAGATGTCAAACCTCAGATTGAAGGTGGCCACCGAAAATGTGTTGAATAAGGGTTGTCTCTTGAAGGATAGGAGGAATAGCTTTTTCTCCACCAAATTCATCAAGGCAAACAGATTGCATAGTATCAATGGCAAACCTACAAAAGCAATAAAAATATTGGGAAAAAAAATATTTGTGTCTCTTACCAAACTAGATATAAGATAGACATCCTTGTAAAACAGTCAGTGCACCATTCACTACGGAAAATTAAATGACATTGCTGCAAGAACATAAAACCTCATGAACTCATGAGCATCCTCTTGTCTTCCATAACCCAGTGTACCACCAATATTAGGCAAACGAGAGAGAATATTCATTGGAGAAAACGCCTGTGAACTTAGCCTAGCTCTCTCAACATGGATTTCAAATTCACACAGAAAGCACCAATCATTACGACTGCCTGAAATGCCACATCTAACAAAAATAAGCATGAAGAATAGATGAGAACCAGAAAGAACCAAAATGTCTAATTTATGA
Organism: Castanospermum australe; assembly: GCA_019955255.1. Taxonomy (NCBI): domain Eukaryota; kingdom Viridiplantae; phylum Streptophyta; class Magnoliopsida; order Fabales; family Fabaceae; genus Castanospermum; species Castanospermum australe. The sequence continues at coordinate 71,448 of NSJW01000213.1, forward strand.
CATTACATTCTCTGCGGTGGCCATTCTCCAATAAGTAGGCAATAAGTGGCCTTGTGAATGAGAGACATTGGAGAACCACATTTGCAAAGCAGCTGCACAAATTTGCAATGTATGTAAATTTCCCCATGAATCCTCTTATTGCAATCTATCAACGATAGCATGTAATGAAGCCAAAGCATGGTTATAACAAAGGCAAACCTGTTTCCACAATTAAAGAGCCCACAAGGAGGAAATCCTGGCTTGTCCCAGTTAAAAAATTTAACAAATTCATCATAAGGAAAAAGAACCTGAAAAACACGAAACTATAATTTAGGTGAGCGAGAGAGAAAATATATAAGATCAACCAGGTAAACAATGTGAATGTGATTTTATCAATAAGAAAAAATGTACATTTTTAGGCTGCTTGATAGGCCTGGAACTGGAAGTTCCGCGACCACGACCAGGTATCAGTGCAATTGAAGATGAACTTTTATCCACAGCAGCAGAAGCTTTACACTCACGATTAGTCAGCCCAGTTTGAGCTGAATTTATTGCACCACTGTTATTGAAATTCTTGCATTTCGTCTTATGCCCAGATTTCCAGTGCGACTGTTGGCATGCTTGTGAGCTGAAAAATTGGCACAGGCACACTAAAGTCAGCTTTTTTTTTTTTGGTTTCATGTGAAAAAAAAAAAAGTAAAATATATTCACTATTGACTATACTATTACTATCAGATAGAAAACCAATATGAAATTGCCAACTTCGTGGGTCAACCTTGAATTTGAAGCGCGAAATTAACTGAAACTAAAAGTAATGGGAGGGCGAGATCCTATGAATTACCGAGACACAAAGAAACCAAGACCCCATAACGATGTGATCGCATTTAAAAACAAAAAAAAAATAAAAAAACCAAGAAGAAATCAAGATGAAGAAAGAAAGGATAGGACGCACCAGTATCGCACGGCTTTGCAGCGTGAGCACTTCTTGGTGCCGTGGTTGCCGCAGACGGCGCAAAGAGGGTCGCCGGCGAGAACGCCGGGCATTGGAGTTGGATCGGCGGGGTGGTCCCCCTCGAAATTGGCGTCGACCTCAAAGTACTTCGAGGCCGTATTCTTGACCAAGGTATGCAATCCGACAGCCACAAGAAGAGCGGAGAATATGAATTGCAGGAACCAATTGAGATCCCAGGATACTCCAGAGACAAGCATCTACGGCAGTGGCGCCCCCGCGTCGGTGATGGACGATGTGCCTCCGATCGTAGGGTTTTTCATCGGTAACAATTACATTACATGATCCAGCAACACAGGCGCTTCCTCCCTCCGCAACACAAAATTAGGGTTTTTCTTTCTCGTGCTGTGTCAAATCTTAATCCTGAATTAAAGCTCGCTTTGCGTCGTGGATTCTCTATTTTCTGTCACTATCAGCGTTTTGTTTAGGTTAGGAGCGGAGAAAGAGAGACAGAAAGCCACTACACCTGTTAACTTGTTAGCTTAGCGCTCTCGCTTCCTCTGCCCTTTTCTTCTCCAAAACTCAAGAAGAATTCGGAACGGCACACTCACAAGTCAAAACCGAATAATAATAGTATAAAACCGATCCCAAAAAAAAAAAAACAGAGAGAAAATCGATATTGTTTTATGAAAAATTGAAAATTAATCGATTCGATTATATATACACACTAATTGATTATTAATTAAATCATTAAAAAAATGGAATTCATCCATTGTCTATTGAGAGGTAACCTTAAACTTCCTGGGCTTGTGTTGAATGTATTTTTATTGCTTCTTTTCTAAAATTATTATTATTATTATTATTATTATTATATATATATATATATGAATTTTATTATATTTTTAAATTTTTTTTAAATATTTAATAAAATAAATATTAAATGAAAAAATAAAAATATTTAATCTTTTAAAAATTTGTAATGTGTTTAATATTTTATTAATTTAATAATTAAAAAAAAGTATTAAAAAATAAATTAATAGAATATGAAATTATTTTATATATACTTATACGAAAGTGGGAAAAGACTTTTGAGGAAGACGGGGTCATGACCGAAAAAAAAAAAAGAAAGAAAGGGTGTGTCCTCACGTGCGGTAAACCACGTGTCTGCCTCGCGTTTGCATAGGATTATCATGATTCCAGACTTCTGGAATTTCCCATGTATCGTATCTATGTTGAAGCCTTTACAGGTTGTGGGTTTAATACCAATTAATTAATAAATTAAGCTCGTTCATTTCTGTTTGTTTAGGGACTTCACATTCATTTTATGACATTTATTCAGTTCGTTCACCGGGAGAAAGGAAATTGTGATCAACAATCAATATAAATAGGATCTCTTTAGCCATCCATCAAGCTAAATTGTGCATATTATATATTTCACTTTAGCCAGCCATATGACACCTTTTCTTTACATGGACTCGTTAGGATACTCAGTGACGGATTTTCTTTGTGACAGGAAGGGGTCATAACTCTCCCAAACATTATGAAATTTTTCTAAGATATATGAGAAAAAAAATTATTAGAACCCCCAAAATAATTTAAACTCTCCTAGAAATATAGGAGGAAAAATTATTGGGCTCACAAAATTATGTAAATTTTGTATATGTCCATTTCTTTTAATTTTATTTTATATTTTGTGGGTATGTACATCATTCTTTTAAGGTGTGTTTTTATGATTAGAGAAAAAATGAGAAGGTGGAATATAGAAGAGGAATGAAAATATATAAGATGAAAATGTTTTACTTTCGCTCATAATTCATGATAAATGGTGGAATATTATGACTAAAATTTATTAGGTATAATGTATAAACAAGTCATACTTTACTTAATTGTTCCACATTTTTAAAAATAAAGTAAATAAGAAATTATTTTCGTTTTAAATTTTCTACTTCCTCATTTTTTACTTCCTTAAACAATGACAACCTTATATATATATATATATATACACACACATACTTTTATAATCTCATTTTCGCTTAAGAAAAAAAAAATAATGCTTATAACATTTTAAGTATAAATTATTGTTCTTTTAGCATGATTGGTAAAAAATATGTATTTTATAAATTAATTTATATTTTGACGATTTATTTCGGCCCTTCAAAATCTTTGATCAAGCTCTGCCACTGATGATACTTTAGGATAAATTCAGAAAAATGATAAATCCCGTAAAAAAATGAAAATGTGTGCGATGATGTAAATCTAACGAGATAAGGAAAGAAAATAAAAAGAAGTGAAAAGGTAAAGAAAAAAATAAGTTATGCCATATCATTCGGATCTGATTTTATATAAATAACTCATATTATATAGCAGCACTCATAAATTAATGCAAATACTACTGATGCAATGAATTGCCTTATTAAAGATAAACACATATATCCTTTGAAGAAAGTTATGTTAAAAGTTGATAAAAATAATTAAATGTAGATCTCTAACAAAGGTAAGTTTTTCTAGCTCCGAGTAAAAAAGGATGGACAAATATAGAAATAGTAAGTTCCAATAATGATGGTAATTAAACTTTTGTTTTACACTGGCATTGCGGGTACATTTCAGTATTGATATAGTATTTTTTTGGTGAACATATTGACACGGTTCTTACATAGGTGTATTTCTAAAAATGAATAGAAGACAAAGCATTCCAAAGTGGTAGGGCCATGGGGGGTTTTAATTTTACATTTTCAGAATATCAAATTTACTGAAGTGGTGCTGAGAGTGACATAATTAAGAAGATCTAAACTTCAAAGTTCAAATGGTAGGCATGATTCATATAAAAAAAAAGACAGGTATGATTTCGAAAAACCCAACAAATTAAAATAAGTAATTAATTTTTATAGTTTTATTTGATTTAAACTTTTATCTTTATAGTTTTTTATTTTAGATATTGATCTTTATAGTTTTACTCATTTGAATGTTGGTCTCTCAAGGACCAATACCTTATTAATTGAAAAGTATAAGAACTAATCTTTTATAAAAAATAAAAACCGTTGTCTTATTGAATAAAAATTATAAGGAACTAAAATTTAAATATTTAAAAAATAAAAAGTCTGATACCTTAATAATAAAAATTAAAATTTAAATAAATAAAATTATAAGTATTAATATTAAAAAATAATAAAAATTTAAATTTAAATTAAATAAAATTATAAAAATTAATTATTTATTTTAACTAACTCAATATATTACTATTATCTTTTGGGTGGAATATATAGAAAGCAAAGAAGAAAAAAATGATGTAACTAAGACCAACCCTTTCTCTCCAACTACTTAGATATTAATATGGCCGGGTTGGTTGGTAAGGAGATCGTGTTTATGGATCTTGAATTTTGATTTTGGACTGTTCCCCCACAGATAGATAATTGGATAGCATCACTGCTAACCCTGCCCCTCATCTCTGTGCAATAATAATTGTATTTGTTATGGCAAGTACTCAACTTTACTAGGCAATTAGGCAAAGGACCATGCGGTTTTCATCTCATCACAGCTCCAAGTTGCTGCCATCACTGCCACTGATACTTGCAATCTTTGGTTTGGTATCTTCCAAGAAACTGTTTCATGTTTGACATCTCGATTGCAATATTGCTCCCTGCTCCTTTTCATGCTTATTATTCAAAATAAATGATTATTTCCGGCAGCAGAAGATCATGTTTGAAACGAGACTAAGCATTACTATCAATATATGGCATGGGTTTTGCAGTACTACATCATTTTCTTCTTTTTCGGAAGGATTTAATTTTTATTTTTTTATATTATTATTTAATCATAAATTGAGTACTATCACATTTTAAAATTAATTTAATTATATATGATAATAACTGCTTAAAAAATTAAAGTATTTTTATGATATGTTAACACTAAATTTGATGGTAACGTAATTTTACATGAAAAACAAACTTTCTCTGAATTATTTCGTGCTTTCTATTCCAAGTCAATTCCAGAAAAAAATAATAATAATAGTAGTAGCAGGTGAGAAGGTATCTTCACTAGTCACATTATAGTTTCTTTTTTTCTTCTGTATTTTCTGGTCTTACACATGGTAATGGTCATGAGGTCAGATCCAAACTAAACTTAGATATGGCCTATGACCTCCGACGGGCCCTGTCTTGACATTATCCATTAAAAATACAATTTGCTATCAGGAAAGGTGGGGCACTTTGAAAATGTAGCCCATTGGATAATAATTTTACGAAGCAACAAGCTGGAAATTGTTGGGCTCTTTGGCCCAGTTTTTTTATAACAAGCCCAGTACAACACATGCCTTATTATACTTCTCCAATGGAGGTATATAGTAGAGAAAGAGAGGAACGAATGGAATTCAGCACACACACACACACACACACACATATATATATATCCACGTGATTTACAAATAGTATATTAATTAGATAGGTAGACAAATAAATAAATACATAAGTGTTCATATGGTTAGCTAGTACCAGCTAGTGGAAGAAGCTTTTGAAGAAATGCAGAACAATTCAATATTAATGGAAGGCCGACAATGGCAGAGCATTATTTGGGTTTTAAATAAACCAAAACCCATTCATATTCATTGCATTTTTTTTTTCTTTTCTTTAGTTTTGATTTATTTAAACATCCACTACTCTCTATTATTAAGACGCACAAGAACGGGATTAAGGAACCACTAAGTGGATCCAATTTGTTTTCAGTTCCAAAGAAGAAGAATCAGCATGTGGGAGGAGCCTTTGTGTCTGACTATAAAGCGATCCATCATGGTTCAAGTTCAACTGAACTCACCTTAATTAATTATGTCCACATATTTATACATATAAAATATAAGGGCAACCTTTTACTCTTTTTTTTTTTTTTCCCTTGGTTTTTCTTGTTTATTAATATATCTTCGATTTAATTAGTGTTGTTTCAAATGAAGTGGAGACGTTTAGAACCAAATACTATTCATTATGAGAAAATGCCTACTTTCTAATTCCGTTTGTGCTAGGCGCTCAGCATGCTTCTTAATTACTTATAATCCACTAATAATAATATGGCTTTTTGCTCGTTTTTGCTGCCTTATCTGTTGTTTCCTGTATTGCAGGAATGTACCTGAGCTTTGTGTGTGATTCTGGCACAAGAAGAATTAAGCTTTGGGTCAAACTAACTTTCCAAATTCCACCATAAAGCAGATTGAACGGGCAAAGTTAATAGGAATCTCATGACGAAAGTTGGATGATTTAATTAAGTTTATAGTTAAGTAGGTTAATGTATATGGGCAATCTTTGCTCCCAAGTTTCTGCTACGTGGTATTGTATTGTATTGTGCCTTTTAGAGAAGAGGAATTTCACTGAAAATGACAGTGGCAATTTGATCTGATGCGTTTGACAACGATAGACATAAACTCATGTGATCAATTATTAGAGTTTGCAGGCACAATGTTAGGACAAGGGAAAGTTTAGGCAAGAAAAACCGGAGTGGTGTTTTCCACTATATGTATATATGATATATCCATTCATTTGTTGCGCACCACAAGCTTCAATTCTTAGTTAAGTTGATATATATAGTTGAGCTCCCTCCCCTAGGTGGTAGGTGGCTATTTAGCCATCTATATGCTCCTAATGGAAACAAAAGTTTTATAATTAAGCTGATCACTTGGTGTTCCCTAAGTCCCAAGAATTCCAAGCAAATCTAGCAAAAGCTGATAGAATCTGAAGAATGGAGTTCGAATCTGGTAATTCAGATTATATATATAATAATTATATAGCATCGCATATCTAAATTTCTATGGCGGATTTTATTTAAAATACAATTGTAATTAAAAGTAGTATCGATATGACATCACTTTTAACCTTAAATATATATATATATATATATATATATATATATATATATTTGATTAATTATCAAGTGAATTTATTATTTTAATAACTACTTATGTAGATGGTTGAATCAATTCGTAAGTAAATATAATCTTATTAATAAATAAATAATATTTCAAATGATAATTACGTGATAGTTAATTCAAATAATAATTATTACTTTTAGTGTATTTAATGCTGAACTAAATTTTGATTAATTCAACTCTAATCTAAGTAATACAAGTAGTAATCATAAAAATAATTATATCATTATTATTTTAGATTCAAAATATATTAAAATTATAGAACGGTTTAAATGAGATAAGCTTATAGAATAATTAGTTCATACCTAAGATAGTACAAGTAGTGGTTTAAACTTTGAATATCACTGTAAGAGTAAATTGCATTTTAGAATCTACCAAGCCTTATGTATCATTCTCTGTTTTTGTCAATAAGCTGTTTTTGCTGCAAAGTGCAAAAGCTTCCAATGTTTGCATGATCGAATCGTGTACATTTTGTTCCCGGGATTCCTGGATTGTGTTGGGCCAGTTGGTCCCATGCATATATATTCCTTCGTATTTGAGTTGAGTTTACAAACCCTACAATCCTGTGGCCGCATTCTAAAGCCAAAACAGCAAACTAACTGTACCCACATCTCAACTCAATTGTTTAAAATATTTGGTGAAGTGAATCTCATTGTTGTTGGTGGCAAAAACAACAGAAAAGTCGTTGTCTATACCTTTCTGTGTTTTCTTGGGAACGAAAGAGGGAAGAAAGATAATTTTAATTTTCGTACTATCCAAACAGCTAGCCTTTTTTCTTGGCAGAAAAATCCTCCTCTCGTTGCTCAAGTCTCGCCGCCAGCAATCCGCAGGTTCGAGCTCTGTTGCTTTTATAAAGCAGCAGATCAGTATAATACCTCATAGATTCAGTGTTATACGAAATTATAAAATTGAAGTTCTAACAAAAATGTGATGGAATTTTGTTCTCTTTAACGTGTGTCTGGAATCTGGATGGAGGTGTTAGTATAAGGATGGAAAAATTTTCTTTTTAAGGAAACATTCTTTTTGTTTGAGAATTTTTTAAAATTAAATAAATAAAATGAGAGATTATTATATTGCTTAATGTTTCTTCATTCATTTATATAAATATTTTATAATTATTTTAATTTAAAAATAAAAAAATATTATATAATTAAAATTTTTTTATTATAATTTTTCTATAGAGTAATTTAGTATATTTATTAATTTTTAATAAATAAATGATTTTTACTACTTCATTCTATCTTCCGTAAAAAAATTTGACTAATTTTTCTAATTGTATAGTATTAATTATAAAAAAAATCACATTTTTTTCTTTTTCTTTCAAATTATTCAATTCAAACATACCACATAAAAAGAAGGGACCACTCAAGAGAGGGGAGAATTTTTTTTTTTCAAATTGTGTACCTCATATTAATATTTATTTATGTTTTGTTAATATTTTTTAACACATATAAGTAAGGGTTTTTAATTAGTGAAGTTTAGATTTTTTATTAGTTTTTATTAACAAGTAATTAGTTCTTACTTGTGAATTGATGTCCCTTTAACAAACAATAAATGTTTCCGTAACTTTAACAGTTAATTTTATTATAACATATATTACATGCATTCGATCAAGCTTCTTTGTTCTTAGCCATTCCAAAACAAAAAATGATAATATTCTAATATATATAACTGCAAGACAACTAGCTAGCTATTATTATGAATGTCAATGTCAATGCTATAAAGCAAAGCCATTAATTCTTATTTTGTCTTCTTTTTTTTTCTTACGTGTGCGCGCATATATAATGATTTGCTCCTCGCTTGTTTTCTGTCTTACACGCAGCACCTTCCTCTCATGGGACCAGCTTTACTTTTTATTTTATTTATTTACATGCATGACTGGTGGTGGCACAAAATGAATGTGCTTAAAAAATAAAATATGAGGAGTTATTTGTCTGAGTAAAAATATAAAATAAGAGATATTATTATGATTTTTTTGGTCGTAAAATATTATTACGATTTTGAAATTAAATGAGAAATTAATATGATTTTATCAAATTTGAAAAGATGTTAACTTAATTTACTAACAAGTTTTATGTTTTGTTTTGGAAACAGTTCGAAAGAAAACTTTTTTTTAAAAAAAAGAATCTAACTTTTCACTTGTTGTTTAGACATGTTAAATTGAGAAGAATCAAAATAAAAAAAAATGTGGTTTTCAATTGCTTCAGAATAATAAAAAATATTAATAGTAAAGTTATAAACACACCGTAAGTCTTCAAATATATTTGATTACGTGTATGATTAAATATGTAAAATAACAAAAATTGCATGCTGATAGTTCATTTTTCCTTCACGTATTCTTTTTTTTTTTTTAACATTCTTCACGTATTGTAACTTTTTATTGGAGAATGATTTTATAAGGCAATGATAATTATTTTTCATTTCTAAAATAATTTTTCCCATTTTTATTTGTGTTTTAAATAAAAAATGTTAAATTCAAATTTTTATATTAATTACCATCAATATCATCTTATCCAAACTAAGATCTTTTATAAATTATTTAAAATTTTCACTATTAATCTATATGATTTATTTATAGTCTTAGGACATATATTTGGAATATTCCACTAATTTACTTCAGCGTCGTTATTTATAATCATTTTCATCATAATGATAAATTTGTTATTTTACTCAAAGATGAGTGGTATATATCTATATATCATATAGAGGTGCAACTAATTTTTGTTTGGAATGTTGAGACTGTCACTCTTACACAGTGTTCTCTTACGTAATTGACCAATATCTAATATTACAGATAATTCATTTTATAAAATTTCAACTTACTTAATAATGAGTGATACTCTTATAAATTCTGGTCTTTCTATTTGATTATGAGATTAATTTTAATTTATTGTTAGTGTAAATAATTTTATAATATCATCCAATCATGAATTATTAAATTATTAAAAAAATTAATAAAAATAATAATTACTTAAAAAGTTAAATATTAAATAATAAATGATTAGATGATAGTGTAAAATTTTTTTACATTTGACAGTAGATTAAAATTTAATCCTTTGATTATTCTAACAAGCAATTTTAAGTATTTTAATTTTAATATTTAATTCTCTTAAAACTTTCAATACCTGATAAATGCTACATTTTCGTTCAAATTTACAAAAAGTTAGAAACTACACTTCAAAATTTAATGCATATAATAACAAAATTAATTGTTGAAATTAAAATTACAACTATATATGTTATTTCTCAAAAAGATAGTTTAAGGAGTTTATTTATATTTTAATATTCTATTTAATACTTAATCATGACTATTCAGATAATTTTTTTATTTTCTTATTAAAAAATAAATCAAAATAATATTCATAAACGGCCGGGGTAAGCAAACTGCTTTTCTTTCTTTTTTTCTTTTTTTTTTCTTCTCCATGACAGCCAAACAAATGCTTAATAGCTAATAGCCTAATATTTAATACACAATATTTGTTAAGAATGATTTGCAAAAGGAAAAAAAAAGATATAATAATTGTATACCATTTTTATTATATCATTCTTATATTATTTTTTAGTAATAAAATAAGATAACATATATATTCTAACACACATTCTTTCTAAATTTTTTTTCACAAATAAAAAAGTATAAGTGATAGTGTAAATTTTTTAGTGCGCAAAAAGACATTTTTTAAAAAGATAGAACACTTAATTGATTAATGTATCTAGACTATATGTTTGATATATATTTCTTTTTTTAATGAAAAAAATTTAAGTTAAAAAAAGATATCCCAATTTTAGGATTAAAATAAGCTTCAGATCTCAAGCAATTATTTACAAAAGACTTACAAATAATCTATTATTAAGAAACAATTGAACGGAAGAGGAATTAAACTTACTATTATCAAATTTAGGTTAAGCCATTTGTTGTGGCATGTATTAGATACATTTATTGTTTCATTTTCATTTCCTTTCATCCAACTCAATCTTAATAATGGTAGCCTCAAAAGGATTAAAAAAAAAACGTTGAAATTTGGAAATTAATTTGCATATGCCATGGCATCATACGGTAAGCAAGTAATAAACGGACACGAGAAAGTAAAGAGACGTTAAAAATCTGAAAACCATAATTAAAATTTCAAAATTACGTTAAAACTTAAAAGTATGTGTGGGCATTGTTTCTTGCACTGCGTTATTCCACCACAACTTACGAGAGCACATGAATGGGGCAAGACTCGAGTATCTTTAGGACGGTGTAATTAAATCCCATATATCCTTCACGGATTCTCATGGTCATGGAGGCAAATCGGGATCCATGAAAATACAAGTTTTTCCCTCAAAGGTTTCATGAATGAAACTACCATTAATTTGTAGTATATATTTATCTTAATTTTAAGGTTTTTAATCACATTTCTCACTATGCATATGTGGGAAATAACCTAACGTGACATTTGATATGTAAATATGATAATTTCATTCACGCTTATTCTATAAAACATCATATTCTTATATTTATTTGTAAAAAAATCTTAGAATGATAATTCTATTCTATGTCTCGTTTCATAAAATTAAAAATAGAATATGAAATCTATTTCCTTCTAAAGATGTGGGATTGAGATTCCATATTCTATTGAATGATATAAAAATTATTTATTCCTAATATATCTTTAAAAAATTTATAAAATTATACCTATTGTCCTTTTTTCTTTTTGGTAATAAAATAATCTTCTTCTTACATTTTAATTTATGATATAATTTTTTCGAGTCAAATTTTATGTATTTGATTATTTGTCAAACTTGATGGTATTTTAGTTTATTAATATAATTTTTAATCTTAATGTAAATAGTCTACATTTGATTTAAAAATTTATTTATATATAAAAATAAATATGAAATATTTATTTGACGTTATAGTATTATTTTTGTAAAAGATAACAATATTTATTCTAATCAAATTATAAAAAAAAAATTAAATATTATTATTAATGTTTAAAAGATTTTTTTTGGATAAATTTTTTTTTTATAAGGAGTATTTATATCATTTATATCAACTTTGATTATATTCTATAATAATTCTATATATCAAATAGTGAAGTGACTTGAAAAGATATTTCATTTCAAAAGTTACAAATTTGGGATCAAGAATGACCATTTCATTCCATTTCATTTCTATTTCATTTTGATTCTATAGAATCATCATTTTGTATATCAAACGTTATATAAAATTTGATAATTTGTTAGATATATTTAATGTAAGATATTATATATATATATATATATAAAATATAAGATAATATTCCTGTTCTATATCATTTAATACGTATCACATTACGTATCTGTGAGCCATTTAGAACTACGACGAGAGGGATTGTGTCACGTTAACCAAAAAACTTTATAAACTAATCCGCTTATTAAGGATGCTGTCCAAAGCAATCACTGTGCTTCGGAGCTGTTAGCTTTCACGTTTCAATAACTAATTATTTTCAAGAAGCCCCAAAAGAGACGACAACACATCACTAATCATTCCTTTATTCTAATTTGATGAGCTTTTTAAGTATTCATTAAATTAAGTAATCCTTAGCTATTTAGACCAAAATCATTAATTAAAGCTTAATTAATGCTTATGGGTGACGTTGATATACATGTCATATAATTGAGATAAACATGAAAACGACTGTGCAACAAGTTTTTTCATAAATTATTAGTTATCTATGACTATACATCGTGTAATTTGTATTATATATGCGTCCTTTACATAATATTTTATCTTCATGTATTACTGCCAATGTTGAGTATCTTGGATCCCACCCAAACAATTTGTGTGCTCAACCACTCTATCTATGAAATTGAACCAATAATTGAGGAAGACGAAGTTGGAGGAAGGTGAAAGGAAAGAGTGACATATTTGAGAAACGATAGGATAAACGATGACGTGAAGGAGTTGGGTGGCGGAAGCTCACCACCGTGGCGCAATCTTGGGACTAGTTTATTGAAAAATTCTTACTTTTATTGGCTGAAAAAATAATGTTCATACACTATATTAATCACAAACATGTAATTTTATCGGTTTCACTATTTTTGTGGGTCTATATTTATAGGGATCATCAGATCAAGTAACTATACTTGTTTCAGGATATAAAATATATATTCTTAGATCACGTGGAAGCAAAAATCTCTCCTAATTTATCCATGATCTTCAGCCAAGCCTTATTAACTTGTTCGCCCCATTTGTCCATGCCTTTGCCTGGTTTTTAGCCAGTTTTCAAACATTGTTTTACCAGAGTCATATATATCATGAATGATCAAATTAATCATTCATTGCGAACTCACATCCATTTTGTCGAGGTTTTCACTTAGTTAGATTCAACTTATTTAGTCACCAAAGAGTGGGTCAAGTAGTACGTGAGTGAGTTCATAATTTAACAGTCTCAAGTTTGATCCTTATCATGTCATTTGTTTTTTTATAGTACGTTATTTATAAGTTTTCTTTAAATGCTCATTAAGTCAAAAGCTTAACCCTTAATTAAGGTGCCCTCCCTTCAACTTTTTTTTTTTCATAAAAAAATTCAACCTATTTAGTTTTACTCAGTGAGTAAGGGTTATATGTAGTTAAATGATTAGGACTCATTAATTGAGTGATTAGCCAACTAGGTTTAAGGTGAGGTTAATTTGTAAGAACAACTAAACATCTCTATTGTGCTTGTTTGTTTGCTACAATTGCCAAAAGGTCTTTAACTTTTCATCTATAAACATTGCATTAACTTTCGTACCCCTGCCGCATCCGCAGGAAGCAGGCTGCCCAAGCCAGAAGAAGAGTTATTACAAATCATCAACAAACATGTTTTTGATTCCTTTGATTAATTTTTATTGTAGTATTATGTTTGTTGTTGCCCAAAATGGAACAATTAGCTCCCATTTGCGTGGATTTAGTTTCTTTCATGTAAAAGTTCTTACATGACCTATTTTTTTTTGGCCATTTTACAGGACCTTATCATGTGAAGAAAAAATATGACATAATAGGGATTGTGGATTTGTGGGGCCGATACAAGATTATAGGTCTCGTATATATATATATTACATGAAACACTCTAGATCCCATTCCAAAAAAAAAAAGGGAAGACTTTCAATTATTTTCTGTACAACAGGTTTCCTTTTGAAAACACTCAACATTTTCTTCAAATCATTTTTTTAGAATATTTTTTCGCAATGCCTTTTTTTATACAATGAACCTAAACTAAACATATGAACCGACATAAAATACAAGGTTAGTTTATGTTACATCCTAAATAAAGTATATAAGGGGCTATCCAAACTTTTTTTTTTTAAATAAAGAAAGGGCTATCCAATTAGAAATATCCAAACTTCTTTCATATAAGGTTATGCCAGTCAACATTTGTTCATCCCTTCTATGACAACAGTTGCGGGAGTTAGCAAGTATATAAGATTGGAAATCAAATTCTTTTTTTTTATTTTTTTATCCCAATTCTATTTTTTTAATTAAATACAAATAATTCAGTAAGAAAATATTTTTATTTAAAAATAAGTTATTATTAATAACAAGTATATTTTTATTAATTTATCAATATTTAATTAAGAAAATAAAAAATAAAATTTTGAAGCCCAATCTTACATACTTGTTAAGTGCTGCTACTGTTGCATTGGTAACACTAGCATAGAAGAAATGATAATGTTAACTGGTATTTCAATTTTTAGTATCTAGATAAGAAAAAATATTAAAATACTTTCAGACTACTATATTAAACGGTTAAAATTTAAATTAAATTTTATTATTTTTAAATATTATAATTTAAGTAAATTAAATGTAATACTTTTAAAATACATAAATTTAAAAAAAAAAGAGAAATAATACATAAAACATATATGATTGCCAAGTGTTACAAAAGTCACCATGCCAAATGGCAGCTGTTAAATTGATGTGGCAAGAGGACAAATCAAAAGACTGTCACATGGGAATGGCTAAGCAGACAAGAGTCCAGAAAGCAGACAGAACAGAGCAGAGGAGAATATGGCTTAGTTGTTCAGAGGCATAAACAAATACCACAATGTGTGTACCTATACCAATTTATAACACACCCATGTCTCTCCAACTAATATTGTTGATTATTCTATTAATTATTTTTTTTGACAAGGACGTGATTTTGTTATTGGGGGTTTCTTTATGTTCGTGTCTATTTTAATTCATCTACTCTTGCTTTTCGGAACCTATTAAAATAACCCAAGAAAGCTTTGTTTACAACAGAACAGCCACCCCATCCTCGAACGCATAACATGATTAGAAATTTATATTATTTAAAAATTTTGCAAATTTTTGCTTGTGGTAGTACTAAACAGACGGAAAATTTCTGAAAACAGAACGATGTGTTTGTTAAATGAGTTTTACACTTATTATCTTAACCTGTAAATACGAAACCCAATTTTAACACTTTTAAGAATATTTTCCAACTTCAACCTTTAATTAGTTTGGATTTAATCTTGAGTTGTATAACCAGAGTCAAATTTTTGTTTTTGAAGTTCTCCCATTTTCAGTGAAGCCAAATTCAGTATTGTATTAATTAAACCAGCTGATATGAGCAATTTTAGTAGAGATGACAATCTATACCCACACCACCCTGAATGGGGTGGATTTTTTATTTGTGCTGCGAGATTTATAAGTGAGTTAGAGTTATATTTTCTTACAGAATGGGACGGGTGTAGGTTAAATATTTTTATAGAAATAAGTTTAGATTTTAAAAATTAAAATTCATAAAACAGATAAAGATAAATTATATTATATTTTAAAAGATGCGAAACTGGTCTCGACGTGAAAAAAAAAAAAAAAACCCACGCTTGTTCGCCCCATTTCCATCTCCAGATTTTACAGGCAACATGCGTAAAACTAAAGACCAGTGGGTAGTGACTGATATTGCTTCACGTCACGGGTTCATACACCGTGAACCATTGACGTACTAAGAAATCAAAACAGTTGAACGTTGAAAAACACAGCCGCACTGACATATTACATCGTAAAATATTAGTATTACCAAACGTAATACGTTAACTACTGAACCTTTTAATATAAGATTAGTAAAAGCTGACCAGACAGAAGAGAACCACATTTATAATATGAAGAAATAATCTGCAGCCGCCCCGTTGCTTCTTTCAGGTCTCTCTCAGTAGAAGTACATGCATGCATCGCAAAGTAAAATAGTAGTAAAATAAACAGAGATCCGTCATGTGGGTTGCTTCGGTAAACCCACGCTCTTGGATGGCTCGTCTAATCACGCGCCGCACAGCACCACCCACGTCACCGGGCAACTGTAAAGGGCGGGGAACAGCAATGCCTTCCTGTGGATTTAAAAACTCCATGTCCCCAAGAAACCCCATTTTCTCTCTCTAAAATTCGATGATTGGTTGAATCTGTTTCTTGGAGAGAGAGAGAGAGAGAGAGAGAGAGCGACGAAACATAATAAATATATGATTGTTGGGTTGATTAATTAACAGCAGCATCTGAGGTTTTGCAGAGGAAAGAAAACTCTCTGAAGGTAACGTAGTTGTTGCCTCCTGAGACACAAGAAAGACAACTCAAATAAGAAAGCGAAAAAATGGCCAAGAATATTTCTCTATCATTTTTGACCTCCTAGTGCACATGGCTGCTTGGGTTTCTGTTTTCTTCCTCTTTTTTTTTTGAAGTTTTTTCCTTTTACCTCACAAATTTACAATCACATGCTGTCCTCTCTCTAAGCTGATTCCTCTCTCTCCTCTCTAGTGATTAGCTGCGTTTTTCTGCTGCACCATTGAATGCTTTTGACTCCACGGTTGAAGAGATTCCTCAGATCTGCAGGGAAAGCCTTTTGGACATTGTCAGCCTGAAGTCTTCATCTTTCTGGGTCTTCTGTGGTGACTGGGTTTAATTCAGTTAATGCAGAAAGGTTAGCTTCATTATGAGCTCTTCAATTCACTCAGATAATTTTTAATTATCCAAGAGATGATTTGCTTTCAGATATATGTATGTTCGTTTTGAGGGAACCCATTTTCACTTCTTATGCTTTTCCGCTGAGTTTTTTTATTGGCTTTTTTTGGATGATGGATCTCGGCTTCGTTGTTTCCAATTGGGGTTAAGGTTAATCATCTAATCGCCTTTATTGTTTCGGAGCTTGAAAATGTATATAAAGTTTTGGTGTTTGCTGAAGTTTGAAATTTTTTGGTTTTACGCCAGAGCTTTGAAAGTCCCCAAGTTAAAAAAGTTCCTTTCACTTCCTTCCTCGTTCTTCTGAATGTAGAGTGTCAGGTGCTTTACCATATGCCACCGAATGCCGATAATCAACTTCTGTTTAAAAAAATTCCGGAATTTCAGAAAATGGTTTGATGCACCAAATTTTACAATTTCTTCAACTCTTTCTTCGTACTCTTGATGCCAGATAGTAATTCCTTCTACTGTTGTTATTCAATAATGATTTCGGCACATTCAAAATTTTCATTCGTTAGCTTGAGACCTAACCAGTAACCAACCTGTTTCGCCTCTTGTAACCTTTTTCCTTAAAATTCTTTGGTTGGTGACTTTCGTTAAAGTTTTCGATCTTGACTACTCTGAAAGAACTATTTTCGACTGTTTTTTTCCGAACATTGGTCAACTTGGCACGTCTTAAGATGGGTCTAATTTTGAAACAAAGTCGTGCAAATTGCCGTTGTTTTACCAACGTTCGGAACTTTATCCTTCGGTTTTTTGTAGCAAGAAAAATAAAAAAAGAATCTAATTTCCCTTTGCCAATTTTCCCATTTAATTGCTGATGTGGGATGTGAATGATCTCCAGAATATAGCTTTCTGTTTCCCTTTTACTTCAATTTCATTTTTTTTTTCGTTCTTGGTAACTTAGTTCTATTGTGTATCTATTCAGATTCCATAGTTGAGTGCCAAACTTACGCTGAGATTGATCTTCGCTTAACAGATTGCATCAGGACGTAGTGCTCTGGCTTCCCTCTTCAGTGTGCTGCTAGCACTATCTCTTATATATATTAAAAGCCAAAGAGTTAAACTTGGATTAAAATACTTCTTGAGATGCAAGTGTGATGGACTGATAGCATTGAAGGATGAATGAATTGAAATCACAAGTTGTATGTTGTAGAAAAGAAGATTGGATGTAATCAGTCTGTTTTCATGGTTTGCGAGATGGAGAGCGACTGTATTGAGGACATGGACATTGAAGTCCTCCCTTCAATGTGGCCTGAAGATATTGGAACTGATGTTGGAAAGCAGTTTAATATAGAAAAGCCCGGAAGGGACCAAGATATGTTAGAGGAGGTTACAATCATAGGGGAGCCGGCCATAGCTGATTTCAAGCGTCTCATGGAGCTTACCAATTTTACAGAGAAAGGGTCTTCTCAGTTGGCGTACCTTATGAAACACTGGGAGTATAAGCAGGCCAATGCTGTACGCCTTCTCAGAGAAGAACTTGACAACCTGAGCAAACAGAGGCAGGATGTTGAGCTCAGGAAGTTGGAGATATTGGAAGAGCATCGATTCGAGGAAGAAAGATATGGAGGTGATAAACGCCCGGTTTCTATATTAGATGAAGTTTATGATATATGGCAAGATTTTCCTCGCAGGAAGAATCATGTTGTTGTCCAAAACAAGAGAATTGATATTGATGCTGAGTATGATACTGTTGTATACTGGAAACAGCGGGCCCTGCATTTGGAAAAACTGCTGGAGGCAAGTGTCCAGAGAGAGCAGATACTAGCGGAAAAGTTACAAGAAAGTATAAAGAATATTGAAAGGCAGTCCTCACCTGTGGAAGAACTCTCCCAGATTCTGAAGAGGGCAGATAATTTCTTGCATTTTATACTCCAAAATGCACCTGTTGTTATTGGCCATCAGGTATATTACAGTGAGTATGGAGTTTATTTCTTATCTGAAATTAATAACTTATGGAATAATCCCGTAGAGCTTTTACCAGCTCCCTCTTCTAAATACATTATTCTGCCTTTACTTACAACATGTTGGTTGATATGTTGAAATATGAATATGAAAGCTAGTCATACATTTAGATAATAGTTATCTTTTTAAGTGCAATTATTTCAGCAACACAAGCATATATCATGACGTACATTGACCTTATAATATTTATCCCCATAAACTTTCTATCATTCTTAAATCTCTTCCTTCTTGTCTTCCACCAGTTTCTATTACCTAGATGGAGGTAAATGCTCAGGCATCTGGTTTAACTACCCTGCACATTATGCTGCTGTACTGCCTAGGTGCAGGGGACACAGGACAATGACTGAAATTGTGTTTAGAAGTTGTCAAGAATGAGTGAACTGTGCAATTAAATTCTTCATTGATATTTGTATTTTGCTGGAGGATCAGGTGATGCATAAGACATGATAATGCGAGTGTAGGAACTTATTAGCTAATTGATATAAATCTGCAGTACTTTGGCATTACAAGACAATATATCCCTCCAAAACATGGGCAAGATTATATGCAATACTTGTACTATGCCTCCTTTGTTGTAGTTTTTATTGGCTCCTCATTCTGAACGTTAAATTTCTGTTTGTTTGCCATAATGAGGGCTCTTTTGGTCTTCGAAGGGCTGATTGTTTGATATTTTTCTTCCAGGACAAAGAGTTGCGCTATCGCTTTATCTATAATCATTTTCCAAGTTTGCAAGAGGAGGTAATGATTGCTGTTGAAGCTCTTGTTGCAAGGTCTTATGATTACTGTTGCATCAATTTATTTCTATCAGAAGCTGCTGAAAACTCAGAAGAAACTTCTTTGAAATGGAATTTTCTTTCCTCTTTATAACTTCTTTTACTTCTTTAGCAAAGGAGTTTAAGTATGCTGAAATATCATAATTCATAACTCCCAAACTTTACTCTTTCAGGACATCATAGGAAAAACGGATGTTGAAATTTTCACGGGGTCTGGTGTTAAGGAATCTCAAGATTTTAAGAGAGAAGTCTTGGAAAAAGGATTACCTGCAAAGAGGGAAATTACTTTTGAGACAGGACTATTTGGGTCAAAGACGTTCTTGATATATGTCGAACCCGTCTTTAGCAAGGCAGGGGGGACAATTGGAATAAATTATATGGGAATGGATGTAACAGATCAGGTAAATATTATTTATTTAAGTGGAACTTGAAGTCTTGTGCTTGTAAAGAGGATATTTATATTGTAAAAAATTGCAGGTGAGAAAAAGAGAAAGGATGGCAAAGATTCGGGAAGAAATTGCAGTTCAGAAAGCCAAGGAAACAGAACTGAATAAAACCATTCACATTACAGGTTTCATAGCTCAGTCAAATCTCATTTACGAATTTTACTTCAATTTGCTTTGGCGGCAAGAAAGCTTATTCTGTCTCCCGCCCTTTTAATAGAGGAGACTATGCGAGCAAAACAAATGCTGGCAACAATGTCTCATGAAATAAGATCTCCACTGTCTGGGGTTGTTAGCATGGCTGAAATTCTTACTACCACAAAACTTGATCCGGAGCAAAGACAGCTCTTGGATGTCATGCTATCTTCAGGAGATTTGGTTCTTCAACTTATAAATGACATACTTGATCTTTCCAAGGTTGAGTCAGGTTAGGAAATCTATTCCTTGTTCCCATTGCTTATTAGTGATATCCAAACCTGACAGTTAGACAAAGAGACTGATTTTAATCATTCAGAGAGAAATTTGCAAGTTGGTTATATGGTTAGTGAAGACAAAATAGTACTTCTAATTTTCTGGCCATAGGTGCTGATCTTTTAAATTTCTTCCCACTGCCCCATAAACCTTCCTGTTCTCTGTGTAGGAGTTATGAAGTTGGAAGCTACCAAATTCCGGCCAAGAGAGGTAGTAAAGCATGTACTCCAGACAGCTGCAGCATCATTGCAGAAAATATTAACCTTAGAAGGAAATGTGGCAGATGATGTACCTATCGAGGTGAGAACTTATGAACATTTGCATGCTATGCTGTCAAAGATTTGTCATTGTTATTGCACCTAAATGCTGGACTGTTTCTATGATTCACCTCTGCTAATAGCGATTATTTTCATGAATCTTATGTGTTATTGAAGTAATTACCTGATAAATGCTAAGTAGTATTTCCAATGAGCATTCAACACTGTAATGTACCATGTTAGTCTAACACTGATTTTGAAATTAATACAAGTTGATAGATGACCTTGGTTATCAGGAATGCCTTTGCGGTTCATCTTTTTGGTCTTGGATTTTTTAGTCCTTGGACCACCCTGTGCAGGGTGTTAATTTGGAGAAGTTCTTATGTACTCTAAGAGTACTACACCAAGTCCGCCCAAATTGTAACACCTGGATAATATAACTATTCAAGTAGTTGGATTGAATATACAATATTAAATAATAAAATTTAACTTAAATCTCAGTCATTCGATGTAGTACTCTAGGAGTACTTTAGTATTTTTCGTTAATTTGACACACACCACAAATCTAATGGACTCTGCAAGGGTGTGTGAGTAGCATTACTCTGTTATGATCTGTCACTCTTGAGGGCCATGACTTTCAAATACAAAGCATGATTTCACTTTATTAGTTCTAACTAATTTACACTTCATTTGCTTTCTGCATAATTGCAGGTTATTGGTGATGTTTTAAGGATTCGGCAAATTCTCACAAATTTAATCAGGTACTAGGCTTTATGTGATTGGTATTCTCAGTTTGCAACGACAGTTGTTGTTAGCCACTTGAAATGTTTCCATTTAGTTTGTCATGTCAATCATTCAATTTTTCTTTTCCATTTATTCTTTTGGAGGAGTAGTCTCTTCTGTACTTGGCTGCACATTATTGGAAGTAGTCCATGCTTAGCTGGAGAATTTTACTGCCACTTTAATATCTCAGAAGCAGTACTTTTAGTAATGAATGCTGCCCCTATGTCAGGTCCCCAATTATATTAATGTACCTTGTAAAAGGTCATCGGATTCCGGACCATCCCCTATTACTTAACATAAGAAGTTATTAACGTTCTACTCTCTGTGCCCTCTAGTTGGTTCAATTTGACAGCTCTGGCTACATAGTAATATCCCAAAATTGTATGTTACGCTGATTTATCTGCATTCTGAAATTGAATATAAGTACACCTTGACAGAATTAGCTTGAAATCTCATGCATAGTTAGTGCCAGAGCTCAACATCTGCTAATTGGCAACTTGGTAGTAATCTGAATTAATGGATTTATAGTTTGCTGATATTACTCTCTGCTTGCTTCTTATATTGAATAAATCATGAGTATTGTTCAAATTATATTGACTACCAGCTTTTATTTCTTCTTCCTTCACCCCAACCAAAGAAAAAGGGAAAGAGATTCAATAATGAATGCATTTCTGTTACTCTACATTTATTATTTTCTAATATTTTGCAGCAATGCGATCAAGTTTACACATGAAGGCAAAGTTGGTATAAACATTTATGTTGTGCCAGAGCCAACTTTTGCAAAAGCAGAAGGCATCCAAAATCAAAAGATGACTGCAGACCAGTCAACTATTTCAGTGAATGGACTGAAAGAAGAGAAATATCTCTCAACACCTCAAACTGGCAGTGATCAAAATGTTCCTGATGGTCAAAAACATGATGACCGTCCCAGCCAAAATCATGCATTTACTGATGAATGTAGATCTCCGGTTAAAAGCGAATGCTCAATGAATGGAGATACTGAGGAGCAACCTCATTCAACTGAAACCACAGTGTGGATACGTTGTGATGTATATGACACAGGCATTGGAATACCAGGTACCTAATGAACCTTTGCTGGAATTTGATCTCTATCCTTCTGTTTGTTTTTAGAATTCTATTTTGTATTCATAAGTTTGATTTTTCTTACAGAAAGGTACTCAACAGATATATAATTTTTTCCATTTTATAATGTGACAGAAAAAGCTATACCTACTCTATTTAAAAGGTATATGCAAGTCAGTGCGGACCACGCTCGAAAGTATGGTGGCA
Organism: Castanospermum australe; assembly: GCA_019955255.1. Classification (NCBI taxonomy): domain Eukaryota; kingdom Viridiplantae; phylum Streptophyta; class Magnoliopsida; order Fabales; family Fabaceae; genus Castanospermum; species Castanospermum australe. The sequence continues at coordinate 94,218 of NSJW01000213.1, forward strand.
CAGGGCTAGGACTAGCCATATGCAAACAACTGGTAAACATTTTTTCCCCTCTTCTTTTGGCAAAACTCTTCTATTACATCTGTTTTCTTTTTTTTTTTTTTTTAACTGAAGCCAAATAATTTTTTGGCCTAAAGAAAAAATTTATGGTCTTTTCCCTCGGTGTTTCAGAAAACTGAATGGCCTGATCACCATTCGCTATTCATTCTAGACCACCACAAATTTTCTTTAGGTTTTTCTTTTTTTTTTAATCTCGAGAGCATGCAAGTTTTTGAAGATTAATAAGCAACATTTTGAAAATTAAAACAGTGTATAGGATTCTCTGTCACTTTTTAGTGGACCAAGTTGAATTTTTGTGTTAATTAACATGATTTTCTTCCTGAGATTAACCTATTAGATGTTACCCCTTGCCAACGTTTCTTTGCACTTGGAATAGGTTGAGTTAATGGGTGGTCGTCTAACGGTGTCTAGCAAAGAACACCATGGTTCTACCTTCACGTTCATACTCCCATACAAGGTTTCAATCGCTTGTGATAATTCTGACGACCCGGATGAGCTCTCAGATGATGAGAATAATGATGATACAACAGAGGGTTTCTTCCAATTCCAACCACGCACTTTGGGCTCTCTGTTCTCTTCTAATGGATCAAGCAGGACCCAAAAGTTATTACCACACAAAATTGGGTACACAGGTTCACATAATTTTAATGGGTTTTCAGAGAGTTTATACTCATTCCCCTCCAATGACATCAGACCAAAAGGGACATGTTCTGTTGAGGATGCATCTTCAGTGGTTGATCCTCCAGAGATGTCTGAATCAGCGAGTTCATCAAGTCACAGCCCGGAAACAGAGAACAAAAGTTCAGTTAGCAGAGACAAACGGCGTCAAGATAAGGCACATGCTCGGTCCCAGAATGGTAGTGCAGATTCTTCTCAACCTATGGGGGCAAGTAGAGAAATTGCTTTAGCAACAAAGTCAAGCGACCCCCAGCAAACATGTCATCAGTGTCAAGCGAAGGCAAACACAACTTCCCAGTGTGTTACTAGCAGCGGTACATCAGAAGTAACCAAATCCACATTGAAGCCTAAGATCCTTCTTGTTGAAGATAACAAGATCAATGTCATGGTGACACAGTCCATGATGAAGCAGTTAGGTCATAGCATAGATGTTGTGAATAATGGAGTGGAAGCGGTACGTGCAGTTCAGCGCCGCACTTATGACCTCATTCTGATGGTAATTTCTGGAACTCAGAATTGTATCTTCTGGTAATTGCGCTCTATGAATCAGTGCTTGGCCATGTACAGAAAATTGGGCTAGTCCACTTCAGCCTTCAGGACATGATAACAATTGTCCAAACTTTTTTTTGGGGCTTATAAAGGATTAAAAGGAATGTGCCTTAATTTGCAAAAATCCGCCTCATTCATGTTGATGTTATTGATTTTTCTAAAATTCACACACTATACAATTTCTTCACAATTATGCTGCATGCAAGTGAGTCGTCCAAAGATTTACCCATTACTCCATTCCTGTGTGTAGATTTATGGACCTGCCATTTGTGTGATATACGAACAAGTGCCTTCTCTTGGTTCCCTCTAGCCTGGCTATAGCAACTGCTACCTATATTTTCTTTCTTGTGATTGTAGGCGCGAACCTGGATCACTTGTACCATGAGATGGTTTGTGTGAATAATTTGCATACATTAACTTAAGAAGTGAGCTAAAAATTGCGGGCAATGCTGCTTATTGATGTACATGTTCTTAATTTTTGGGTCAGTTTCTGCATAGAATTTTTAATCTCTACTAATCATTTGGCACTCGCATTTTACAGGATGTCTGCATGCCAGTTATGAATGGTCTTCAAGCAACAAAACTGATTCGGTCTTTTGAAGAAACGGGCAATTGGGATGCTGCAAGAAAAGCTGGAATTGAGCAAAGTCTACCAGCTTCGGATTATGAATGTTCTGTAACATCTACAAAGCGGATGCCCATTATTGCGGTAAGCAATTAGTTTTGTTGCCCTCTCTACTCTATATTACTACATCTAATCGAGAACACTAGAACCCTTAACATGTTAACCTTTATAAATCTGTCAACGAATAACTGGTATCTGTTACTTCTATATTGAATTAGTTAAAACAGCTATAATAAAAAATTTCCATCCTTAATAGTTTCTACAGAAGTCGATCTTCCTGATTTTACATTGGTGCATATGAGTTCCTCGGTGCTAAATCTAATTCTGCATTACCCAGATGGCTGTTTCTGCTCAAAACTAATGCTAAACAATCTTTTGGCTTATTTGAATTTTGTGTCTTCAAATAGCTTACGAAGATGTTTTAAGATTGAGACAATTTACCTCTTCTGTTAACATGATCTTTGAAGGGTAAATGATCATTGTCTTATTATCTCATATTAATGCAGATGACAGCAAACGCTTTGTCAGAAAGTGCTGAAGAGTGTTTTGCAAATGGTATGGACTCATTTGTGTCAAAACCTGTGACTTTCCAAAAATTGAAAGAGTGTCTTGAACAATACCTAAGGTGATATCCTTGTAAATTTCTGCTTGTGTATAAAAGAATAAGAGCCTAGGAAAGTTTTGTAATGAATGCATCATGTTCTCCTCCTTCATTTGTGTCTACCTTAAATTGTATAGATCTACAATATTCCTTTTCATCTCCCCAAAGTTTTTAGTAGTTTTGAAGGGAGTGCAGGAATCTCTGCATAATAGCTATTAGCTAGGACTAGTTGGAGCGTTATTGTAAAGACAGAACAAAATTAAAGGGTATGCATTGGGAACTTTGGCACTACAAAGAAACTTTGCAAAAGCAAAATCATATGACACAGTCACCAGGTAACCTCTTCCAAAGTTCATGGTAATATTTTGTTTGCTGCTGTTAATACAAATTATGTAGAGGTTGCTACTAAAGTTAAGTGAATAGGGTTGTGCAGAAGTGGAGCTAAGACATTTTTTTTAGGACGAAACTTTTAAAGTGAGTGATTCACTCTAAAAAAAGAAATAAGAACTTATAACTGTTAATAAAAAAATTAAAAGATATATTTTAATAATCTCATAATTTATTATATATATACATATATTTTATTATAATATCAACTATCAATTTTTTTAATCAACTGTAATAACTTTTTACTTTTTAATAATTCATCCATGATATGTGTCTTGCATAAGTTTAAAAGTAATCTAATAGTAGAGAAAATGTGTAAATTTTTAAAATGTATAAATAGATGTCAATGTAAAATAACTCGGGCGACTTTTTCAATGTAATATTAATTAGGCATTAGTAGACTTGGCCTCAATTCAAAAGAAATACCAGAATTCAAATTTTATTTTCTTAAATAAAAAAAAAGGACAGCAGAGTTACGGGAGTTTTAAATGGTCAAAATGATAAGAAAAATAAAAACTTTAAAAATCGAAAAAATCCTAGGCTATATCTGAATGTTGGTAGAAACTGTCACATTCTTAAAACACTTTTTTTTTTGTTGGTCTTAATAAACAGCAAATTATTAATTGTGATTGGAAAATCGAATAACAAAACAATAATGGTTTAGTGTGTGTTTGAATTAGAGTTTACAAACTCAATTTTAGATAAATTTGATTTTGTAAACTTGATTTTGGTTAGAAGTGAATTTGAGTTAAGTGATTTATGTTTGGTAAAAAATCACTTTCAACTCAAAAGTAATAAATAGTTATTTCAGATCAAATGAGCTTTTGAAACTAGAATTACGTTTGAAAAATGATGCAAATGTTAAAACAAACAAAATAAAAAATAAGGAAAAACCCATTTGAGCCTTCAAAAGCTAATTTGAATGGGGTAAACGTTCACCCAAATATACCCTTAAGTGATAAGCAAGTTTAAATTAAGTGATTAAAGAAACTTTTACATACAAGAATGAACAAAAAAAATCAAATATGCTACTCTTATCTTTTGTGACAACAAGGTTATCATCAAGTCAGAACTACTCAAGCAATTAGATTAATTAGTCAGTATTTTAAGAGTATGTTTTGAATCACAAAATTTAGAAATTGATTTAATTTATAAGTAAAATTTTTTATTTGAAAAATTATAAAATAAAAATTAATTTGATTTTGAAATTATTTAGATTTTAATTGTTTAAATTTATTTAAATCTGGTCAGATTTTATTCGTTGGATACATAAATTTGGTTAGATTTGAGTGGCTTAAAAATGACATTTTTATCTTTGTTAATGTAACCATTTTACTTATTCTAAGTAAAAATAATAAAATAAAATTAATTCATGACCATGTCATGTTAATGTGTTCCAAACATGAACAAAAACAGAAATTTGTTTGTTTAATTAAATTTGGAGGATATTAACCTCTGCATAAATGTAAGGAAGTTCGAATTTTGGACAAGCACACTTAATATTATCGAGGATTGATTTAATTTCAGTTAATTCAAAAACTGATACGAAAAAGTAGCCTTATCTATCAAAAAAGTAAAAATGCGAAGAGGTTAGCCTTTTACTTCCGCGAACATCCTTCACGCTCTATTTGGATTCTTTCTTATTTACAAAAAGGTAAATGACCTCTTTAAAATGAGAGATTTATTTTTAAAAAAAATAATAAATTATAATTATTAATAAAAAATTAATTGTTATAATATATATATATATATAACTCTTTACTTTCTCCTGAAGTTAAACCTCAACCTCAACGAAGCAAACTCAATTTTTTAAGGAAGTTAAGTAAAAGAACAAGTTTATGAAACTTGGAATTAGTTTTGACTATTTAATTTTGACAAAAATCTGCAGCTCCCTGCCTGTTGGTGGACTTGACCGGCACGGACAGAGCGTCACCACAAAGAAGTGTCGTTGAAAATGACATGGTTGGCACCTGAGCTTTGTCACCCAAATCAATGACGAAGCTGGCTTGCTTTGAATCTTGTGGTCCTATGATTGCTTGCACTTGTGCAATTTTTATCAAGTCCATAGCTGCGCATGCATTTATATGAACAGCAAAATCATCTCGGCTTAATTTGCACCAGTTGAACAGAAAAGTAAAAAGAGGAGAAGACAATAGTTGAAACAAAGATAACTAGCTGTTGCGTTCTTAGGGGTTAATTAAATAACTAAAGTAGCCTCAGCTATAGGTTTCTTAATTTCTTTCATGAACTGATGAGAGACTAATGTCAACCAAAATCCATGAACAGTTAATCTGTAGCAGTACTTCATTAATTTCAAACCTAATCTAATGATGTGATCCAATTGGGACAACAATGTTATTCCTACGTTAAAACTCTATACTTTCTCATGTGCACTTTTCTTTTATGGGAAAAAAGAAGAAAGTGAATTTCAATTTCTTCATTGAATTGCGGTGTTTTGCTCAGCAGCTAGGTAACTGGTCCAGATTGAGATGCATGGTATCAGAAGAGGACTAATTAATAATACGTCTCATACTATTCATCTTCGTCATGTTCAAAACTTCAACTAACTTAATTTCATTCAAAACTGCATTGATATCTGATGCCGAAATTGCATATTTATATATAGGGTTGTTCATCTCGTTCAAAATTATTAGTTTGTAATTACAAGGAAAGTACTTGCTGCTGCCGACCTGTTTTATTTGGTGGCTGATGATATTCGATATTTGTCTCATTCTTTTTCCTCTCCAATTAAATACTAATTTCTTTTAATTCAAAAGAATTGAATAGGTTGCACTACCCTGTTTTTGTACAATACATAAACTGAATTAATCAATTGTCAAATTCAATTACAGCATGTTTGTTTTGTATTTTGAAGCACCAAACATGCATTTGAAAAGGTGGCTTGAGTTTTCTGAAACACTTTTTGTACCAGCAATAATTTGTTACTTATTATCAATGTCCGATGTGAACGTGATTTCTACCTGTAAACAAATAAGCTCTTAACTATTTATTTACATATTATTAATCACAAGAATTTAGATATTTTAGAGTTTAATTGCATCTGTAGTTATACAAATATAGAAAAAAAATTTAAATTTTAAAATTGTGATGAGACCCACTTGATTTTATCTTTATCCGAAACTGCTTATCTTATCTTAACCACAAACTTATTAAATATTTATCCAACTCATTTAACAACTTACATAAAATATTACAATTAATTATTTAACTGAATTAATTATGTTTTATGTCACATAATTTGAGTATCACAACCCCTTGTTTGAATCTCCATTAAACAAATTGAATCCTTTCTTGAAATACCTGACAGACTAAAAAGGATCATCCCCTGACTTGTTCGGGTCAACTCTTGCTTAGGTTTTCACACTTGAGAGGAAGCATTTGTAGTCCATTTACAGGTTTGCTATTCAAACCGTATCTTGGTATTAAATTCTTTGTTTTCTTTTGTGGGTGTGAACATCGGTATTAAATTCTATTGAGAAAATAACACGCCCGTGAAATTTAAAGCATACGTCTGCTAAATTATTTAGATGTCGAGGTGCTTCGTGAACAATGCGATCTGAAAATTGAATAATAATAACAAAGGACAAATAAAATCAATAATGAAGCATGTACCAAAAAAAAAAAACAATCAAGGAACACGTAGTCAACTAGTCATTTTTTTGTTAAACGAATACCTAGTCATTTACATCATCAAATAGACAACCGTAATTAATATCGATTCGGTAAGCATATTTATATATTTGGTCAATTACTATTGGACCATATGCATATGCGCCAATCGCGTCCTTGTTTCATTTTTATTTTTTCTGGATCAAATGAATAAATAGATGGCACTCTGGTAGTATAGATAAAAAAAAAAAAAGCATAAGTGCATTAATTAGACACATTCAACTCAGGTGATGAACATTTTTCTTTAGGTAATTGATGAACTATTTGCAAGATTTGAAAACTTTTAACTAAATTTAAAAGTTTAGGAGACTTGCTATTTCAAATCAATGTAAAATTAAATCCAAAGTTAAAATATTGGCATATACATTATTTAAATTAGAGTAATAATTCTAGCATATTTAAATTAGACGTTACTTTTTGCAACATTTGAAATGCCGATGCCTATTTCATCTTAATCAACGAGACTGAGAAATTCTTAGGTTCATTAATAGTAATTATTGTTAATTTGTCTTTTTGAACTAATAAGTACTAGCATTGCTTTAGCTTGAAACCAATGTTATGATTATGTAATTGGTAGAAGTTTATGGTTAAGTTCAATTTTGGCCTAAAATAAAGATAGTTATAAAAAATAAGAAGAGTATAAGATTAATAATTGAAAATTATATTAGAATAATGTTTATTCTAACTTATTTATAAAATTGAAAGTAATGATCATATTCTCTTCGGTTATCAACTAAAGGGTGCTACATATAATCTAATTTTGAATCGAATGTACGAATCTTTGTAATCTCACATTCTATTGAGAGGTGAGCAAAGACATTAATTAGAGCGTTAACCATATTTCCTTAGATGTCTCTGCGTAATAGTATTAATTATTTTGGTTTTGATAATATCAAGAAGTTTATAGTTAGCTCAATTAAATATTTGACTTGTGATTTTATTATATAATAAAGATACTTATAATAAAAAAAATAGAAAGATAATAAAATTAATAATCAAAAGTTATATTATTGTTTTTAAAATAATGTTAATATTAATTTATTAAATTATAAAATTAAAGATAAAATAATGATAATTTTCCTTAGTTATCATTGTAGAGCTGGAGGAATCATCTCAGTGGTGTGCAGGGGCTGTTTCCGGAGTCGTAGTGATTGCAGATGGGACACCCTGCACGACAGTTACCTCCAAGTCATGAGGTGCACCGCCATCTGGATTAACGTTTGCAGAAAGCATTCCTTGATCTCCATAACAGGAGAAGTCTGAATCCGTTTGACTTGACGGGGACGGACTTGGTGGGCAATACGTGCTCTTCGAGTACTCAACTGCAACTAAGCCATGATGAGTACGGCTGATTTCACCTTCACCTTGCACCTCACTTTGTTTTTTGAAAGCGTAGGAACTCTGATCTTTTTGGTCAAAGATTCTCAGCATGACACCAATTCGTTTCCATATTGAAGTGTTGGATTTAGATTGCAACCAGATATATCTATGCTGATGTAGGAATGTAACCGCAAAGATTAAGAGAGCTGAAACTGAAGCTAACCCGGCTATAAGGAAGAGGCCCCAGAAGCTATTGAGGCCGAGATTGTTAGAAGAAACTAAGGTATGTGGACAATTGCTTTTCTGGAACCATGCTTGCTCAATTGTTTTCGTTTTATCTCCATGTCACATTCAGGATTGCCCTTGACATGACAGCTACCAGAGCCGAACCTCTTGGAAAGACCTGTGCAATTCACCCAAAAAATGATTGTCACACTCACACTAGCTAGGCAGGGGGATAATGCATTACAAGAGAGAGAGAGAGAGAGAAACAGAGTACAGTACTTACAAATCCAAAGCCATCAGTTCTAAATGTGGGTCCAACCATGGTATACTTAGAGCAGTAAGTTCCAAGAATCAGTTTCAGATTTAGCATTTCATCAAAAGCAGCAGAAATGCCACCATTTCCACTTCCTTTTGTGAAGAGTTCATCAAACTCTTCCGTAGAATTGTAATGTTTAAACTGGAAATCTTGGAATCCCATACCCTTCAAGATCCCATAAACAAAAGAACCTTTTTGGTAGCCAACATTCAGCCTATTCTTCATAAGCTGATTCACATATGTGACAGTTGGACTAAGCTTCTCAACTGTTGAGAGCGAAGTCAAATTTGCGGTATAGCTTTCAACCAAAATTAGTACTACAAAAATCCATATTATCACCACAATTCTAACATAGTTGCTCACTACCTTCTCCCCTGTAAATATGAGATAAGAGTTACCAAAGTTGACAAAGAGCTAGCGTATTCAATACATTCAAAAAATCAACAAAGACGAGTGGCACTTACGATCGGCAAACACCATTATTGAGAAAGAAAACCATAGGCTGGTGCCAATCTGACGCGAGGGAGGCCCTTGGAAATTCTCGTTTATTCGGTGTTCAAGGACCCAAACCACAAGGCCAACAAACATGAAGGAAAAAGCAGTAGTTACCCAAAGATCCCATGTCAAAGGCTTTTAAAAAAGCCCATGCATTCTTCGGCTTGTCTTCTTTTACTCTAACAATCATAGTTACACCAGATTCTGTGTATGGCATAGTGAAGTCCACATAATTGGACCTGTTTGCAGTAATGGTTGTATCTCCCAATACAGCATCGAAGTTCTGTCAATCAGATATCATTTTCTATCACTTCGTTAAGAGACAACTAAAAACACGGGGCTGGGGTGTTAAAATTGTTCGCGCATTAGTGTGGTTCTGAAATCTGAAGTAAGTAAATTTATATAAACGAAAGCAGAGAGTTTGAGAGAAAAATTAAATTACCCCAAAATAAACTCGGCTAACCAACTCATTGTATGTTCCTGCACTCTCCCCATTGGGCTTTGCAAATGGGATGAATTCGTATGGAAGAGCATAAGGCAACACTTCCAGCGCAGCCTTGAAAACATCGATGCTGAGCCCAGTTACCTCTGATGTATTAGTGCTGCGATCACGTGTCACTTTCACAAAGTCAGTGAAACCCTTCTTCAATGGGACTCCTATCTTTAACTTCTTTCCATTTGTTGGATTATCCCAACCCTTTGGAACAGCGGAAGTGTCCCCAGGCCATATAATGGGTCTTAAATTGTTCCTAGAAGCAGAATGTGTTTGTATTCGTTAAATTCAGACTCCTGACTAATCCATTCAGTGATATCCAAAATCCTACACGCCTTTCCCCTTTACCATTGACATTGATTATCTCAAACGTGGATGCTTGCAATTGCCCATCAATCATATTGATATCTCCACTCTAAATCTAGTGCTTGATAAGACTTCACGCAGCTTTTCACCGGTTTGAGAAACTCCAACACTTGCAAGATCAGTCATGTTGCTTGAACCATTCCTCATAGGGAAGCTGAAGTTGGTGCTGCCAACCTTCTCCACCGCCATTGCTAATGCTGTGGTTGCATCATAGGCCCAGACTCCAAAAGCGTTCAAATTTGTATCTACAAGGGTTGGATGTTCTTGGAGGAATTTCATTCTCCATCGAACTTTAAAATCATCAAACCGTTTTGTTCTTGGAATACAGGTCTTCACACCCAATACTCCTTGCATTGATTCCATGAGTTGGGGATTCAAAGAGGACAACATATTAGCCATACCATCAGTTATGATCCAGACATATCCTTGGCTCATCATTCCGATCTCCTGTGCTATGAGTAAGAGGCGAGAGCCGAGTTTGGGAGACATATGAACAACGAAAACTCTGGTTTGCACGGTCATCAACTTGTAAAGCTCTCTTCTAATGTCTTCATCGGAGGCTGAAGGAGAGATGGCACTGAGATAAGGAATGCAGGCATAGACTTGTTGTAGGGCACTGGTGAGGAAGGGTATGACCCCCTCCCCATAATCGTTGTCTACGTAAATGGTCACCGCTTCTTTCCACCCAAAGGCTTGGACGATTGCACTGATGGCATTCACTTGAGCCGAGTCATTCTGTGTGATCCGAAAGGAATATTGGCTCCTTACGGAAGCAAGAGAAGGACTAGCAGCTGAAAAAGTTAAGATGAACACATGAGCTCTCTCTCCAAGTCTGATCACAAAGTTGGCCTCCATTGACGTCATTGGCCCTATTATGGCTTGCACTTCCTCATTTTTCATTAGATCTAGAGCTGTTTATCCACCAATAGGTCAGCTTCAGAATCTAATTCAATCACTATAATATATGTTAATTATTCAATTTATCATATGAAATGCATCACGAATAATTAATTCTTGGTGGCCGTTTGATTGCGGAGCTCTTGATTTCCGTGCTCAAGAGGGGGAGATAATTTCAATTGTTAAATGCCATATATATCAGATTTGTGATGACTTGTAAAAACGGTTTTTAATGGGAAATAGCACAAATGTGACAAATATAGTATTATAAGAGAAACAGAACATTTATTTTCAATTGTACTAAATTAACTATGTAACTAAGCCACTTAACGAAAATTTTTTAAGTAAATATTGTCTATAATATTATCTTTGAGAATTTTTTAAGTAATTATTGTCTACTTTAAGTATTTTATTCAAAGATTAATATGTATTATTAATTTTTTAAAGAGTGATGTGCTTTTATAATATGATCTATTAAATTTTAGACATGTCAATTATTGAATAAAGTATTTAAATAAATAATATTTACTTAAAAATTTTTTTTATCTTTAAACATTTTATTTAATAATTAACACGTATTAATTAATAGTTCATATTTTAAATTACCATTAAAGTCATTAAATTTTTATGAGTTAGCTTACACAAGCATTTATTACATGGTAGGAGGGTGAGGATATATTAATCCAATATAATGCAGATAATTTCAACTCCAAACATTCCATCTAATTTTTTTATTTTCGTATCTCACTGTCCTATTAAATATGCTCTTAAAAATGAAATAATTGAAATCTTTTAACCAAAATTTTATCGAATAAAACTTTACTTCTTTTTTTTCAGCTTTGTACATTTGACTTGAATTTTAATAGTTATGCTTACGAAAAGTACAAGTCACACAAGAAAAAGTAACCCCAAACTTGAAGCCTAAATCTTCTGAAGCAAATGAAAATCTCTCATGGATCAATATACATAATGATTAATTAAAGCTCATAGAAAGTGTGATCTCATTGACTTGTTTTTCTTTTTTCTAAATGTTAGCATCATCTTCGGAGAAAATATTATTATTCAAACAATGAAGTCTTTGTTTTTTCCTAGTTAAAAAAGGAGAAAATTCTATGGTTTTATCTTTAAGTCAACGGTTAGTTTCTCGTATTAGAAGTTAGAACGAAATAAGAGAAGCGGAAGAGGGGCTGGCGCCCTCGTGGCTTGTGGGTTCAGATATGTTATTTTTATACCTTAATCTTATACATTTTTCTATACTTATTCACTTTTTATGGTAAAAAAAAAAGAGAAAGAAAAAGAAAATATGAAAAGAATTTGAATTTATCTCTTTACTTATTACTGTTTAGAGTAGGTATATGAAAAAAAAGTGTAAGATTATAAGTGTAAGAATAATATGTTTGCTGGGTTATGTATTTTCCTTTTGTGTTGATACGTATTCGTAGTCATATACAGGCTATCGCCTTTCAAACTTTATTTTATAATAATATTATACTATATGAATAAGACTTCATTTGCAAATATTATAGGTTACAGCCGTCTAAATAATTTAATATATAAGACTAATTAACTATATATTTCAATTTGGTTTATTTAACTAGATGGAATTTATGAGTTGACAAAGGCCAGCTACGCGTTTTTCTTCAATCCCTGTTCCGGGGAGAGTGTTCTGGTGCTGGGTTTCGATAAGCAAGATGACCCCAAATAGACTTTGTTTGTGTAGAAAAGTTTCGGAAAGAAGTATCACTATAACCAGATGCACTAACAGTAATTAATACTACAACAGAGACAAGATTTCATGCTAATCGTGAATTTTATACTTCTTTTTTCATACATCTCTACTTTACACCTTCTACTTAGAAAAAAAAAAAAAAAAGGAGGGAATTCACTTTCCAAAACCTTCTCAATGCGTTTTTTCTTCTTCTTTTTTTTTTTTAAAGAAAGTTGTAAGAGAGATGTAAGGAAAACTGTGTATGAATAACATTTAAGTGTTAAAACATTACGAGGGTGCTAGCAATTAGCAATCAAGACTGGAGAGAGAAAGAGAGAAAGAGAACCTTCAGCAACGCAGTAACAACATCACTGCGGAGTCCCTGAGGATGAAGACAATCCTCGTGTGGTAATGGGAATGAGAAAGATAGAAATCAGAGATGGCCATGTGGATGCAGCTCAACCCCATCTTCCCAAGTGTTTCGCCAAGGTCAAGCACAATTCCTACTTTCACTGGGACTGGGACTGTTGCGTTTCTTTGTGCCACGCCCGCGTAGGAACATAGGTACCAATAGAAGATCAAGGCATAGACAAGTGTAGCTCGATGCATCTTCATTACCTTGGAATATCAAGCTACCGAGTTAAGCTTTTGATGTTCATAGTGCAGTTGGAAAGAACCTTACAGCTTATATATAGGATGGTGGGCTTGAATGGACTTGGTTGAAATAGGTAGTACCTGGAACAGCCTCTTTTTTTTATTAGTTTACTGCTATAATTGTCTCTCAAAAGCGGCTAAGAGTGTTGGAAATTTAGCTTATTTAATAAAATTAACTTATTTGATAAAATTAATATAAATTTTTATTTAAATTTTATTTTTATAACTTTTTGATATGCAAAATTACTAATTAAATCTTTTTAATTAACTTTTTAAATATTTCTTTTTCAATTGATAATTAGCAATCAGACTAAGCATAGTCGTCATGAGTTTAATAGAGTATCTTACACATTAATTTATAAAGTTGTATCAAATTTTTTTAAATAATATGGTAATATATTTTAACATTGTCATATCATCAATTAAATTTAATAAAAATATACATATTAACAAATCATATTACATCAATTTGACTTGAACTATCATATGAAGATTTTAATACAATTTTTAAGTATTGTACAGATACAGATACATGTACATCTATGTCGATTGGGAGTTAATTTTATCAGTTGTTTGCAGGGCCACTTCTGGAGTAGCAGTTATTGCAGATGGTATATTTTGCACGATCGTCATTTCTATGTCTTGAGCTGCATAACCATGTCCATATGGACTAGCACCACCATAGTCTGCATTGAACATTCCTTGGTCTCCATAAAAGGAGAAGTTTGATTCAGTTTGACTAGACGGACTTGGTGGGCAGTGTGTACTACCTGGGGGGGTCTCAACTGCACCTAAGCCATGATGATGAGTACTGGTGGTTTCACTTTTATCTCGCATTCCACTTTTCTTGAAAGTGTGAGAGCTCAAGTCTCTCTGGTCGAAGATCCTTAGCAAGATCCCAATGCGTCTCCATATTGAAGTACTCGGAGTGTAGCTCAACCAGATATGTCTGTGCTGATATAGGAATGTCATTGCAAAGATTATGAGTGCTAATAGGGAAGCAACCCCTGCAACGAGAAACAGACCCCAGAAGCTTTCAAGGCCGAGACTATGAGAAGAAAATGATGTCTCAGACTCTGGACAAGTGCTTTTCTTGAACCATGCGTTCTCAATTGTTCTCATTTTGTCTCCCTGAGTCACATTTAGGATTGCCCTTGAAATGTCAGCAACGAGAGGGGAACCTTTTGGAAACACCTGCAATTCACCCCACAACAGTTAACTCACTTGAGGAAGAAAGCAGTATATACTTTGCTTTAAACAGACAGAGACACACAACTTACAAAGCCAAAGCCGCCATTTTTAAAACTAGGTTCAACCATGGCATACTTGGAGCAGTAATTCCCAAAAAAGAGCTTGACGTAGGGAATTTCATCGATGGCAGCAGCAATGCCACCATTTGCACTTCCTCTCGTGAAAAGCTCATTGCAATCTTCTGAAGAATTATAAATTTTGAGCTGGTAATCTTGGAAACCCAAGTCCTTCAAGATCCCATAAACAAAAGAACCTCCCAGATATCCAACATTCAGCCTATTCTTTATGAGTTCACGGACGTCTGTAATGACTGGGCTTAGCTGCTCAACTGTTAAGAGCGAAGTGAGGCTCGCAGTATAACTTTGAACCAGAATTAGAACCACAAAAACCCATATGGTCACCACAAATCTACTCAAGTTGCTGATCACTTTCTCCCCTGTGATAATGAGAAAGTTGACAAATTAATACAATAGCTAATAGAGATCATATATATTTCATGAATAATGTACTTCAAGGAACTACTCCACCTAGTGCTGCTACTTTCAATCATTTTTGGAAATTAGGAAGATGAGGGGCACTTACGATGAGCAAACACCATGATTGAGAAGGAAAACCATAAGCTTGTGCCAATCTGATGCGATGGAGGCCCTCTGAAATTCTCGTTTATTCGGTGTTCAAGGACCCAGACAACAAATCCAATGAACACGAACGAACAAGCCGTTGTTACCCAAAGATCCCATGTCAGTGGCTTCAAAAAGGCCCACGCATTCTTCTTCCTGTTGTCTTTTACTGGAACAACCATAGTCACACCAGATTCTGTGTATGGCAATGTGAAATCAATATAGTTGGACCTGTTTGCAGTAATCGTTGTGTCCCCCACCACGGCATCGAAGTTCTGTCAATCCGAAATCACCTCATATGATCATTTCATCTCATTATCAAATTTGTGAATGCACAAGTGTGCTTTTGAAGTAAATTCAAATCACAAATGGAAACAGAGAGAGGGTTCATTCATGGGAAGGTTGGACCGAAAGAGAGAGTTACCTCATAATAAACTTGGCTAACCAAATCATTGTATGTTCCTGCAACCTCACCACTGGGCGTTGCAAATGGAATAAATTCATATGGGAGGGCATAAGGCAACACTTCCAGCACGGCTTTGAAGACGTCGATGCAGAAACCAGTGACCTCAGTTGTATTAGTACTAGGGTCAACAGTTACTTTCACAAATTCAGTATAACCATCTTTCACTGGGACTCCTATCCTTAACTTCTTTCCATTTGTGGGAATTTCCCAACCCTTTGGAACAGAGAAAGTATCCCCTGGCCAAATAATGGGTCCCAGATTTCTCTTAGAAGTAGAATATGTTCTTGATCTTTTTGTATTCAGATTTCTGGTTAGTCCGTTCTGGGACGACCAAAATCCTACCCTCCTTTCCCCGTTACCAATCACATTAATAATCTCAAACGCAGATGCTTGCAACTGCCCACCAACAACATTGAACTCCCCGCTGAGGCCTGTAAATCTACTGTTTGACAGAGCCTCACGCAGCTTTTCACCATTTCGTGCAATGCCAAACTTTTCAAGATCAGTCAGGTTACTAGAAGCGTTGCTCATAGGGAAGGCAAAGTTGGTGGTGACAACTTTCTCAGCAGCCATTGCTAGTGCTGTGGTAGCATCATAAGCCCATATTCCAAAAACATTCAAATTTGTGTTAACAAGTGTTGGATTGTCATGTAGGAATTTTCTTTTCCATCTAGCTTTAAAATTATCAAGCTCTTTTGTTCTTGGTATATAGGGCCTCACACCCAGTATTCCTTCCATCGATTCCATGACCAAGGAGTCCAAGGAATTGAACGCATTAGCCATGCCATTGGTTACGATCCATACATAGCCTTGGCTCATCATTCCAATCTGGTTTGCCATGGTTAAGAGCCGAGAGCCAAGAAGTGGCGTCATGTGCACAACAAAGACTCTGGTTTGCAATCTCATCAACTTATAGAGCTCTCCAGTGATGTCTTCATCTGTGGCTGAGAGAGAAATGGCACTGAGATAGGGAATGCGGACATAGACTTGTTGCAGAGCAATGGTTAAGCAGGGAATGACTCCTTCCCCATAATCATTGTCCACGTAAATGGGCACCACTGCTTTCCACCCAAAAGCTTGGACGACTGCGCTGATGGCATCAACCTGAGCTGAATCGTTTTGTGCCATTCGAAAGAAATATGGACTCTGAAGCGAAGTAAGAGAAGGGCTTGTTGCCGAAAAGGTTACGATGGGCACATGAGCTTTGTCCCCAAGACTGATCACAAAGTTTGCCTCCCTTGTCGTTAGTGGCCCAATGATAGCATGCACTTCCTCGTTCTTTATGAGATCTAGAGCTGTTCATCATCAAAGCAACAAATTCCAAGAGTTCATTTAACTTTTGACTTCTTGGCATAAAGACCGTTTTGAGAAAAATATTTAAAAAAAAAATGCAGATGATTTTTGCTTATCAAGTAATAGATTCATCGTCATTGTAATAGATTGGGGGACTGGGCAACAATAATTTAACTACTACATCCTATGGTTATATGGGTGTGGAAGTTTCCGTTTCGCTATTGTGTTAAAAAAATTTTCAAATTCTAATCAGTGTTTCCAGGGTAAAAAAATTATTTTATTTATTTTCGCAGTATAATAGTTTTTAGTCAGATTTTTAGCATTTTACTTCTTAAAATCTTGAAAAATAAAAAACTAATTAAATAATGTTACATGTCTAAAAATTATAACGTGCTTGTCGTTGTCGTTTAAGTTATGGTAGGTCCGTGATTAGAAAGAGTTAATTTTAAAATTTTATAGAAAAAATGTATAGTTGCAATGGATATCAATTTTTGTCTTTTTAATTAGTCATTAATATGAGATTGACATATCATGAGATATTTAAAAGGCACAAACTGTTTTTATATAAAATTGATGGATCTTTGTATCAATAATGGGTAGCACCATTATAATAAAATCTATATCTTTCTCTTTTATAATATAACTGTTTTAGGTTGGTGAATACAAAAAGAAAATAACAATTTTTTTTGTACAAAAAAATAAAAAAAGTTTTCACTCCTTTAATCTAAAAATGAAATAATTAAAACTCTCCTCCAATTAGCAACTCTAAAAAATCCATAGTTAACAGCTCAAAATCTAAAGAGTGTGTTTAATTTTTCCCTTTTTGAATGGATATATAACAATAATAAAGAAAGCAGTGGGTGACATAGATGACCCACATATAAACCATATCAACGTTTTTTCTATGATCAATTTTTTTTGGGTGATTTTTCTATGATCAATTTGTTTTATATATATTTAGAAAATTATTTAACTTCTACACAAAATAATGTCCTTTTCTGTGCACATATCAAACAAGAATTTTCTCGTAACTTGACCTAAAGCCTAAATCAAAGCTATATATCTAAGCCACGTGCTTTGAATCAAAATAAAGAACAAAAAAGGATTTAATTTTGATTTATTGTGAGTATAAATTTTTTTATATTATTATTTAATTATATATTATTAAATATTTAATTTTTTAAATAATTATTATTTTAATTAAATTTTTTTAGTAATTTGACAATTTATGGTTGGATAATAATATAATTTGTTATATTTATAGTAAATCAAAATTAAATTCAAGAAAAAAGACGTTATTATGATTGTGTGATTTTTTAGAGTATTGATATATTACATGATTTATCAAATATTTATTGAGTTTAATTTTGATCTGAATAAAAAGTTTTATACCATCATCAAATTATATATTGTCAAATTATTATAATAATTAGATTAAAATAACAAGTACCTAAAAAGTTACATTTTTTTTGTCTTTGATCAGAGATAGTTGTGAGACTAACCCTTCGAGTTAGAAGTGGTGGTTAGGTAAAAGTCTCTCCAAAGTAGTGACTTCAGAATTCAAACGTATGACATTGCAAGTAAAGTTTACTTGACTAAAAAGTCACATATGATAACATGTGCTTAGATAATAATTATCATGTAAAAAAAACTTTATACTAGTAATAAATTAAAATTAAATTCATATTTATTTGTTGCTATTTTTTATGATAAAAGTTTAAAATTTTAAAATATAAAACTAATAATAATAAATATTTCACAATTAATTAAGTATTAATATGAATAATTTTATGTTCTTTTAATAATTTTTATAATTATTAAATAAAATAAATATTAAATATTTTTATATTTTTAAAATATTAAATATTTTATTTTTTTATTAAATATTTATTTTATTAAATACTAAGAGAATTATTAAAAAAAAATTTAAAAAGTATAACATTACTCGTATCAATATAAAAAAATGGGCAAATAATTTTCAAAAAAAAAAAAGATGGATTAAAAAGGACAAGAATAGGGAGAGGTCAGACGGTCAAAGAGGCTTCAGCTTGGCCACAGAAGACAGTCCCATGATTCTATGGCTTGCCCAAGAAAATTGCCTTTGCGCCCACGTCCCTTTCTGCCGTTTGCGTTTATTAATGTATGAGTTGACAAAGCCTATCAAGCTATAGCCATACGCGGTGTTATTTTAGACCTCTCTTCAAACAACTTCTTACTTCTGGATGGTTATTTGGTCATCACAACCCTTGGCTTTGGCTGTGCATGAGATATGGCCAACATGGACCTAATTTTCAAATTTTGTAATCATTCTCTATTCATTAGACATGTTTCTAATTACAAACTAATTTTCAAATTGTGTAATAATTTTGTCTTCGAACTTTCTTTGCTGAGGATATATTTTTGTTATAATTGTTTTGGTTAATTAGAATTTATATAATAGAAATAAACACTGTTACTTTTATAAATCTTATCATCCCATTTAATTTCAGTAAGATTTCAATTTTTAATTTTCTAAAGATAGGATACCCAATATGTTTAACCATTGAAATACACGGTCTCATTGGCATAACGCAAGCTATACTTTATTTCCTACAAGATTATGTTCAAACCCTGTAATGCAACAATTCATGACATGCAAGTATTTAATTAAAAAAAGATCCCAATTAATAATCACGAGATTTGTGAAAATGCAAAGATTCAATTTCAGAGAATGTTTTGTAGAGGCAGAAGTCCTCAGACATCTGGGTTAATTAGTGAAGAAGCAGAGATAGATTTCGGTCAAAATGCAAAAGAGATACGTACACAGACACCATGCATGCAGAAACATGCAGACACAGTAGAGAGAAAGAGGGGGAGAACCTTCAGCAGTGGCAGTGACGACGTCCCCGCGGGAGTCCCTGACGTTGAATTGGAGCCTGGTCTTGTAGTGAGAATGAGAGAGATAGAAGTCAGAGAGGGACATGTTGACGCAGCTCAACCCCATCTTCCCAACCGTTCCGGCAACGGCAAGATCAAGCACAGCACCCACCTTCACTGTCACCGCCGGGACTGTCGCGTTTCTTTGTGCCACGCCCACGATGGAACTTAGAGACCAGCTAACGAAGATCAGAGAGTAAACAAAACTGGAAGGATGATTCTTCATCATCTTGGAATATCAAGCTACCAGGCTAGCTAGGCAAGCCTTGATGTTCAGGCTATTGGTGGAGTCAGAAGCAAGAATAAATGCTCGGAAGTGTTTCTCCCGAGAGAAGCTTATTTGTAATTGTCGTCGTCGTCATGGGTAAGAAAAGTGCGCGCGGTGTGTGTGTGTGTATATATATATATATATATATTGGTGAATAAAAGTTTGGGAAGGAGGCCATCTCGTTCCAGGGCGTATAGACTATTATTTCAATACATATAAATAGACATACGCGTGTATAGATTTTTCTTTTGTAAGAGTAAACATGGTATCATCAAGATCGAATAAGATTTAAAATCATGATTAACAAAAATCATGTTCACTAAAAACCGAGTTATTTTGGACTTTTTATAAATTAATGAAAAAAATGCATTCAAATATTTTAAACTTTAGTTCTTTTGTAAATTGTTATCATAAACTTAAAATTATTTTAATTGATCCTTAAATTATGATAATTACACTAATAGATCTTTTATTCAATTATTGTTAAGTCATTGACAAAAAAGTGATGTGGCTAAATCTGAGCTATTTATGTGTATGAAATCCTAAACCTTCATTAATTAATTTATTTTGTAAATTCTTATTTTATCTATTTATCAATCATTTTAAAAGTTTTAAAAAATTAACAAAATTAAAAAATTCACTCCTTTTACACGTCATCATTTTCTTCAAGGTTTTTGAGAACCTGTTCAAATAGAGCTATTCATAATCAAATCAAACTAATCTAAATCAAAAAATTAAAAATTAAACAAAATTAATTAATTTGGTTTTCTATACAAATTGATTAGTTTGATTCAATTTTTGATTTCATTTATGAAATCAAATTAAACTAAATTTATGTAACTATACATATATATTTTTATAATTACATATTTATAGATGATTAAATTTTAATTTATTATTATTTTTATAAAAATATTTAGGTCAATTTAATATTTATATCTATTTAATTATGCTTTTATTAACTTTTTATGTTAATTTGTTGTTAATTGAAGTATGAAAAAAAAATTTAGTTGAATATAATTTTTTTTTAAAAAAATATTTAATCAAAAATTGATTAGATCGAACTGAAACAATTAACTAATTGACTATGGCTTAGTTTAATTTGATTATTCAATTAAAATAAAATTAATTTATTTTTAATATAAAAAAATCAATTGATTTAATTCAGATGATTTTTTTTATAAAAAATCCAAACTTTTAAGCATTTGGTTCTCAGCCAGATCATCATGGTAGATCTCGATCAGTTTCCACACCTGGGTATTGTCTATCAAACTGCACCCTTCTCCCAACGGGAAAGAGGAAAGAAAGAGCTCTCTTTGAAAAGTTAAAGCCTCTCAAAAACGCTTCTTAGAAGAAAAGACAAAAAGAAAAAACTTATGGAGATATTCCAAAATTGCATAATGGGTAGATTAACGTAGCTTTTTAAAAATTTTTTAGAATGAATAATAAATAAATAAAATAAAATAAAATATTAAAAATAAATTAAACGAACGGTCAGAATTTCATTCACATAGATGACTTAAAATTAGCTACATCATTTTTTTATTTTTGACTTAAGAGTAAGTAGATAAAAATATATATTGGTGTGGCTGTCATAATTTAGAAATTAATTAAAATGATTTTTAAATTTATGGTGACAATTTACAAGATGACCAAAGTTTAAGGACCTGACTTTAATTTTTCTTAAAATTCAAAGTATTTTTTTAATATTTACATAGATTTTTCTTCTGTTGAATTCTTTACATTGAAAAAAATTGCAATTTGGACAAAAAAAAATTGATTCTCATGGTATGAGATTAAAAAACTGATCTTTTTCTTGGGTAATGGTGTCCCTCGGTCCTAGGAGTAGAATCTGTACACTCCTTTCATTTTCGTTTACTTTTGACCAAATCAAACTCCAAGAAGTCGGCACACATCTTTTCCAGTTAGGAACAAGAACTGGCTTGCTGCAGTGGGTCGAGTTGTCGGGATACCAACTTGTTTGATCCTACAATATTTAGTATTTTGATATTTTACGTCACTCTCTCTTCTCCCTCTTAACTTGTTTTATACATAATGTGTTTTTCTTCTTATATAGAACAAGTCAAAAGCTTATGACTTTTCCTTGTTCTAGATTGGAGACCAAAGATTCAAGCTCCGAACATAAGGTCTGCGAATTATTTCCAAAGTATGACTTGAACAAAGTCAAGTTCGTTGTCTCGTGGCCTCGTGTGTGCAAACTGTCGTGACACATACTATTTAGCCAACGAGTTAAAATAGTTAGGGCAGTGTATATACCCATGAGAGCCAACCCATCATCGTTCATATCATATATATTATAATTTTGCATCTGCTTGTACGAAACGTATTGAAAACCTATAGTAATAATAATATTTCATTAAGACTGTAATAGACTAGCCGGTCTAGGCTCTAGCTGTCTCAATTAATACTGCGGTTGAATGTGAAAAGACATAATTAGGAAATCAAAATTATATATATATATTCATAATTTCTAATGTCCTCAGACAGTACGTTCATGTGGTCATCAGGAATTGAAGATATGTAGTCAAATTAATAGTTTTTTTTTTTCAATTCCCAAACCAGTGGAGTCACAAATTAAATTCTCTTGGAATTGCAAAATCAAACCCAAAATACAAGGCAGCGCAATAAGAAAATGCATGGCAAATTTCTCTGGTATATTCTACAACGTTACTGCTTTTTTCTTTTATTAATTTATTCTTTTTCTCAATGTATAACTAATGCATAGTTCCGAGTCAAAAGAAAAGAAAGAAAACTTATACATAGTTACATGCAAATAGTAAGCATTTAAGCAATTTCCATGTTGAAAGAACAATTTAATGATCGTTCTGACTTATGAAAGCATTGACGGCATGCTATAGTTCGACATACTGTACCACGTAACGTAACAGAGCCAAACGGAGACTTGCTATTAAATAAGTTCTATTACGTGCTATGAAGTATAACACTTCAAAAAAGGAGAATGTCCAATTTATGCATACAATTTTAATTTAGATTTTTTTTAAAATTTTATCGTATTATGTTAATATGTCGAATCCATGCTTCTTAAGGTATGTAGGATAATAAAGAATGAGATCTCTATATCTATTTATATGTTTATTTTCTTCTATCGCCTTTGACAACGAAAGGTGTCTGATAGAAGAGATATCGAGTCGAAAACAATATGACACCTAAACAGTTTGGCTCTTGTATTTCATGTATAGGAAATAAGCCATCAAAAAGAATATATACAAGCAAATTAAATAACAATAATTATAAGTTTAATTTTCTTTTTTATGAAAAAAAAAAGTTACCGCATTTTTATGAACAAAAGAACCTTCTTGGTAACCAACGCTCAACCTAGTCTTTTTGAGTTCATACACGTCGGTGACGGTTGGTCGGAGCTGCTCGACTGTTAGCAGTGATGTCAAACTTGCTGTGTAACTCTGAGTCAGAATGCGCACCACAAGTACCCATATGACGGCCACAAACCTAGCCAAGTTGCTCACCACTCTCTCCCCTGTAAAATTGCAAAAATTCTGCTTCATAATCTTGAAAAATAATATGGCACGTAAGAAAAAACCTAATTTACTTTAAGCATTGGAGGTTCTTTTTAAAATTCACTTTCTTATAAATCATTTATTTGTGTCAAGGAGTGAGAGCATACGATGTACAAAGACCATGGTGGAGAAGGAGAACCAGAAGCTGGTGCCAATCTGGTGGGAGGGAAGCCCGCGAAAGTCTTTATTTATGCGGCGGTGTTCGAGAACCCAGACAACAAATCCAATGAACACAAATGAACAACCGGTTATCACCCAGAGATCCCAAGTCAGAGGTTTCAGGAAGACCCATGCACTCTTCTTACTGTTGTCTTTGATGGGAACGATCATTGAGACCCCAGATTCCGTGTATGGCAAAGTGAAGTCCAAGTAGTGGGACCTGTTTGCAGTGATGGTTGTGTCTCCCACCACTGCATTGAAGTTCTGTTGATCAATTATTCGTGTATGTCAATTTCATTTTCACAGTGAGAATTTCACTACAGAAACAGTGTGGTAATCTCAATTTATTGAAATCAAGAGAATAAGAGGATTTACCCTATAATAGACTTGGCTGATCAAATCATTATAGGTTCCTGCGCTCTCCCCTTCGGGCTTTGCAAAAGGAATGAGTTCGTATGGCAGGGCATATGGCAAGGCTTGCACCACTGCGTCAAAGACGTCAATGCAGTAACCGGTGACCTTTGTTGTGTTGGTGTCTTGATCATGTACTACCTTCACAAATTCAGGGAAACCATCCTTTACTGGAACTCCTACCCTCAGTTTCTTCCCATTTGTTGGAATCTGCCATCCCTTTGGAGTAGAGTAACAATCCCCTGGCCATATAATGGGTCCTAGATTAACATTATTCTTAGAAGTATAATCTTGTTTGCTTCCATTTTTTGTTGAGCTCAGATTCCTTGTTAGTCCGTTCTGTGCTTTCCAAAATCCTATCACTCTTTCACCGTTACCATTCACATTAATTATCTGAAAAGTTGCTGCTTGCAATTGCCCATTCGCAAGGCCAAACTCTCCAGCGAGGCCTCTAAATGTGGGGTTTGATAAAGCATCTCGTAAATTTTCACCGTTTTGAGAGACTCTTAATGTGTCAAGATCAGTCAAATTGCTGGAAGCATTTGTCCTTTGGAAGCCAAAATCGGTGCTCTTGACCTTCTCAATCGCCATTGCTAGTGCTGTGGCTGCATCATAAGCCCATAATCCAAAAACATTCAGATTTGCATCAACCAGGGTTGGATTATCTTGCAGAAATTCCCTTTTCCACCGGACTTTAAAATCACCGAGCCTTTTTGTTTTGGGAACATAGGTCTTGACACCCAACATACTTTGCATTGCATCCATAACTGAGGCATCCAAAGAGCTTAACTCACTGGCCATGCCATTGGTGATGATTCAAACATAGCCTTAGCTCATCATTCCAATCTGTTTTGCAGTGGTAAAGAGCCTAGAGCCCAGACTGTTAGACATATGCACAATAAAGACTCTGGTCTGCATCGTCATCAACTTGTAAAGCTCATCAGCAATTTGGACATCTGAAGCTGAGGGAGATATAACACTGAGATATGGGACTCGAGCATCCACTTGTTGCAGGGCATTGGTTAAGAATGGGATAATGCCCTCCCCGTACTCGTTGTCAACATAAATGGGCACAGCTTCTTTCCATCCAAAGGATTGGACAATGCCACTTATGGCATCTACTTGAGCAGAGTCATTTTGGGCAGTTCGGAAGAAATATGAACTCCTGAGGGAAGTAAAAGAAGGGCTTGTTGCCGCGAAGGACAGGATGGGAACATGAGCTTTTTCTCCAAGATTCACAACAACGCGGGCTTGCATTGATGATATTGGCCCCACGATGGCTTGTACTTCATCGTTTTTTATGAGGTCTAGAGCTCTGTTCCCATGGAAAAGCAATCAAACTAAAATTAGTAGTACATCTTTGCAAGCTGCTGAAAGTAGAATGAAGTCTACATTGTGCAAGTTTGATGCACTGACTGGCTGCAACAAATTAAGTTTCTTTCTTTCATTTCTTTCTTTTTTTTTCACAATTTTTTGTTTATATTTTGATTATTATACTAAAAGCCTTAAAACCGACAATGTGAATATACCTTAAAAAAGATTCTAAGCTATCCCAAGTGAATTCTCAATAAAAAAAATATTATTTATTTTTTAATATTTTATATTATTTTTTAATAAACAAAAAGTTATTTGTCTGGAAGTAAGACAACCCCTGGCCTTGAGAGTGGGATAGTGTAACTCTACCTTAAATGTGTTTAGCTAACATATATTACAGTTCAAAATTATAACTAAATAATTTAAGACATCAAATCTAAAATGATATCCCTTTGATCAGCCAGGGGCTTGCATCTACTTAAGTTTTTTTCCCAACTGTTAAGCAGTGAAAAAAAGTTAATTAATCAATATGCCTGGAGTAAATTTACTATTACAGTTTTTTTTTTTTAGATTAAGAGTTAGAATAGACTGAATTATTAAGTCATTAAAAATGGACAAATGATGATGGGTTTGGATAAGTTGCAAGATGTGATAAGTTTAAAATCTCTATCATAATTATAAAATGTTAACACAGAATTGAGACTTTGATAAGAGGGATTGCTAATAGTAGTCAATGTTTGCACAATTAGTATCTATTAATTTTCTGAAAAGATTCTTCAAGTTCATATGTTAAAAAATTCTTCAAGAAGTATTATTATTATTTTTATATATGATTTCAAGTCAACGCGTGTTTCTTAAATCGCTGCTTGGTTTGAAACGATTATACAAGCGGTCAGTGTTTAATAGCGATTGAAGTTTATGAAGGAGTTAGTACAATTAATGACTATATTGAATGGAGATTAATTATTAATTAATTAATTAAACAAGTTAGATAGTTTACTTAATAAGTATTGGTATTAGAAAAAAGAGGTTTCAAGTTATGACATCAAACAAATCGTGAAACACACACACACTCTCTCTCTCTCTATATATATGTGTGTGTGTGTATGTATGTATATATGTAATGGAGATTAATTATTAATTAATTAATTAAACAAGTTAGATAGTTTACTTAATAAGTATTGGTATTAGAAAAAAGAGGTATATATATATATATATATATATATACACACACATACATACATACACACATAGGTGTTAATTAGAAGTATCCTCGCAAAATTTAATTTGTTTGAACCGTTTCATAAGTTTAATTTCTCTAAACTAAGAATAATAATAGTATGATTCTTCCTATAAGCTCAATCTCCTCATATGTCTAATCCCTCCGTATGACCCTCTCTGTATGAAAATAGTATATAGCTAATAATAGTATTAGTGGGCGAAATTTGGAAACAGATTTTAAGAGAAATTAAAGTTGAATGTTATCAAACATTATTTAATTTTTAATGTTATTGATATAATTTTAATTTAATCAATAAATAAAATTAACAGATAATTTTTATAATTACTATACTATCATCACTTTTAAATAAAGAAAATTCTATCATAATCCAAAATAAAAAACAATTTGAAGATATACATGAGTTCATCTATTTAATTTTTCTTTTTGAAATTTGAATTGAATAATTTATTTTTTATTTTTATTATAGTAAAAATACAGTACATTATACTTATTATCAAAAAACTTATAAAGTACTCAAGGGGCATAAAAAGTAAATAATTGCTCCATAAATAAATGGCAACGTATCTTTTCTTTGCTCGGTAATAATAATGAAAAAATCTTTGGCTTTTTTTCTTCCTCTTGTTTGAGGGGAATATCTAACTTGGTACACAGAATGAGAAATTTATAAAATGAGAATAGAATAAAAATAAAATAAAATGATCATTTTCAATTCATAATTTGGTAACTTTCAAATTAGTATATAAAATTAATATGTAATAAAATTAAAAATGATTAAAGTAATATGAATGCCCTTATTAAGAAAAACCAAAAAAAAAGTTTAAATTTTTTATGCATATTTTATATATATAATATAAATGTCTATTCTTAAGAGTGATGTTTCAATTTATTTTTCTATAACTTAATAATATTAAATATTGTTATTCAAGGAAAAAAACAAATATTATTTTATTTGTGAAAAAAACTGAAGTGTGTGCATTATTATTTGAAATAAATATATAGTATGATCATTAAGCTTTAATTATTTTGTCTATTATTTAAATTTTTATTAAGTGATACTATCCTCTATTTTCTTATAAGATTTAAGTGTATTAAATTTAACAAAAATAATAATAATCATTTTATGAAACTAATGAAGATATATTAGGAAAAAAATTATTAAGCTTCATTTTATGAGGCTTAGAATCTCAATCTCACATTTCTTAAAAGGAGTAGATTTTATGCTCTATTACTAGTTTTGTAGAATGAGATATGAATGGAGATTTTATCTAAATTTATTTTTTGTCAACAAACATAAAAATATAATATTTTATAAAATGAATATAAAATAGAATTATCATTCCTGTGTACCAAATTACTTGACGTAAACATTTTATTCATCACAAAGTAATTAACTACATGATCTCGATCGTAACTATACATAATACATACGCTTGCGATACATATAGATTGTGAACTTTCTTTTTTCGGAAGAATCTCAAATTAATAACGGTGCTATATCCTTAATTTGTTTCATTTTATGTGAGTTTAAACTTAGACATAAAATTATTTCTCGGACTTCCATTAATTTACTATTGTAGTTTTTTTAGTATTGGTGCAAATAAAAATATAATTCATATACTTCATTCTCGTCCATTTTCCTGTGTATTTATCCCAATGGTAAAAAGAAAAAAGAAACTCACTTTTTTTTTATCATTTTTTTTCTTTCTTTTTTATTATAAAAAGTAATGGTAAGAAGATGTTAGAAAGGTGTAAAAATGAAGAGTAAGAAATGTTTGTTGGTGCAAATGACATGTCGGAAAGGGACAGAAAGCGAGAGAGAACAGAGACAGAGAACCTGCAGATGCAGCGGTAACAACATCAGTTTGCGAGTCTCTGATGTTGAGGACCAGCCTGGTTTTGTAAAGAGGATGAGCATCATAGAAATCTGAAAGGGACATGTTGATGCAACTCAACCCCATCTTCCCCACAGTTCCAGCAAGATCAAGTACAACCCCCACATTTACATGGACTGCTGTGATCTATGCCTGGCCCAACAAAATCCATGGAGGGCACAACAAGATCAATACCAAAGTAAGCTCCGTAGCATACTTGGTGATCATGTTCATCGTCACGACCCTTTGAGCTTGAGGTTGAGTTTGAGTTTGAGTTTGAGTTTCTGGCATTTGATGCCCGTTGTCAAAGCGAAGCACAGACACTTATAGAAGGAACCGTGAGATTTAAAAATTCCAGCAATATAGCTAGAGGCTAGAAGGAACCAAAAAATAAGAAGAGGTTCTATCTGTTTTTTCTTTATTCGACTAATTGAAGAGAACCATTTTTTACCTTTTTGGTACATATGGAGCTATTGTTTATTTGTTACTGCTACGGTTTTCCTTCTGAAAGCACCCAAATTAATATTGTGATGACTTTTAAGTGTGAAGATACGAAAAGAATTTGATTAGTCACCTTACTTGTACCGAGCTATCGTTCGATCTCCATCAAGGAAAAGTTTTTAGGTATATTCAATGTAAATAATTTTTTTATATTGTACTGTTAAATATATATTATGCTATGAAAAACAAAAATAATCACATAATTAGTGGGGCATATAATAAATGATATATGATATAAAAAAATTCTCTAATACTAAGTGTATCTAATAATCACTCTCCTCCGTCACGAAAGAATAATATTAACACCTTGTCTTGCAACAAAGAACAAAAATAACATATATTTGTTGAATTTGAACTCCAAACCTTGATAAACTTTCCAACCTTAAAATTGTAGTAAGTACAGTGGCCGTATTTTCTAAATACATAACACTTTATTTCTTTTATTTTACTTATATATATATTTATATATATAATTATTTAACTGTGCATATATATACACACACACACACACACATAACTGTATAATTATTTAACTGCCAAGTTATTTTTTAAATTTTAAAAATAATAATATTAAAATAACTATCTTTTAATTATAGTTATTTACTTTTTAAGATAAAATTTACATAATAAAGCATGCCAAACATAAAAAAAAATTTTACCATTATATATCAGTATACAAATATTACATGGTACGTATAACGGTATGAGTACTAAATTCTAACTACATAACATATAATATACCACTCTTTTTTTCACCTTTCGATTAAGAACAATGTAGTATATATTTTATCATGACTGGACATAAAAGCATATGTATTGGATCCTTAATACTATATAAAAAGTATTTTTTAGGATAATTATTGTTAACAAATTTAATATTAAAAATAATGATAAATCTAAGCATTTATAAATAATCGTAATTGACAGTATAACATATAAACTAAAAAAAGCACAAAAATTTCTCATGGAGCAGCAATTGGTAATATGCATTGTATGTGCAACAAGTGTACGGATAAACACTGTGACAGTTTAAATATCGTTGGAGAGTCAGTAATAGCCAGCAATTAGCATGAATGTATTCTTCTGTCTTCAGTTCAAACTTCAATTTTTACCTTGACCAAATCAAAGTATGTAAATGTGCTAGTCAAGATATATATACTCATACCAATAAAATAGTTAAGATTCCACCAAAAATAAAATAAAATAGTTCAGATAGGAACTGTATTTTTATAACTTCATGCTTCTGTTTTTATTCTTACCCTAGTTTATACTTTAAATTCTACAGGGAAGATCATCAATAAATCAATAGCATTAGATTTTGAATACGCTAATTAAACTATGCACTAAAACTTAATTAATTAGTTGATCATTACTAAATGTGATTTCACTTATTTGTTGTAACATGTTAAAGCTGTTAATTATTATGGTTAGGTTGATCATTCCTAAATTTTTATTTTCAAGTTTAAGAGAATATTAAATAAACTAGTTAAATGATATAATTACATATTATAATTTATTGAAACTAGATATCATGCCTTGTACACGGGTTTATTATACATGCAATGTTTAATCCTTATAAAATTATTTTAGATTATTGCTCATAGTACAATCTTAAAATCATTACCAGAAATTTAAGATTTTTGTGTTTAGTGTACTTATCTTATACAAGTCAGTTTATATATTTATATATAAGTTGTGGTCTGGCAATGCAATGTAAGAAGGCTGTTTAAAATGAATAATCTGCTAAACAAAATGGGGCCAGCCCAGCAGCATGCATGCAAAATCCCAGCGGCCTAATTCATTTGGGCTATTGTAGGGCCCACTTTACGCCTACGCCACAAATCCTCTTTGAAGTGAGAAGCAGACGCTTTGACAAAAAAGAAAAAAGTGAGAAACAGACGCCGGTGGTTAGACAAATACCTTATCCAAAAGGAGAAAAAATTCTTTCTGTGAGAATAATATTTTTAATAAGATTTTAACTGCTTAAATTTATTATTAATTTTATTATTTAAGATTATATATTTAATTTAATAATTAAATGATTATAAAGTGTCAACTGTCATATTACTTAAAATACCTTTGGATAGCTCTACTGTGATTTGCCTCCGAGCTTCAATCAATGGGACCTTAGGAACCAAAATTTCAATCTTTTAGCAATGGTGGCATGAAAAATTCATTCTGATGAAGAGCACAAATCCTGATGTGATATGTTCAATGGCTTTTGCTAGCCAATCTCTGTTGGATTGGGCTATTTGGAAGGGTAGGATGAGTTCCTTTATCTTTGAAGGCAAGTAGCTAAACCCAATCTTTACAACGGAAAGAGCCACCACTTTAAACTCAGTTTTTGGGAACCGAGAAGAAACAGGAGGCTACGGTCACACAATTTCCCACCATAAAGTAAATTCACTGTGGTATATGTTCTTGGCGACCTTCCCCCATAGCCACTGGTTGGTTGAAACTTGAAAGTTAACACTGATGCTGCCTTTTGAATGGGATGGGGTTTAACTATCACAGTCATGATCAAAGATGATGGAGGAAATCTCATTACAGGAATCGCTCATAAAATCAAAGTTCCTTCAGCTCTGGTGGCAAAAGCATTAGCACTCAGAGATGGCATTCGCAAGGACATCTTCTCCTTCAAGAAGTAGAGATTGACAAGCAGTTGGATTTCAATGGACTTGTTGAAAGAGAAAACAGTCTCGCAAAAGCAGGGGCCCAACTTGGTGTTAGAGATAAATTTCGGCATAATTGAGTCTTGTTCCCTCCCTCCAAGCCTATCCCATTGCCTCTCATGGGATAAACCAGGTTAACAGGTTGCTTTTAATTTCTGTATACATATAATAATTAATAATACCATTACACATATTAAGTGCATGTTTAGTAGTTTTAATTAATTTTTAAAAATTTTTAAAAATTTTAAAATTTTAATTATAAAATATTTTAAATACAAAATAAACTAATCAAAATGCACACTAAATATGTGAAAAACAACTACAAATTCTAATGTGTTATGGGTTTATAAATAGGATTTAGTTTTGATTTATTGTAAGTGTAAAATTTTTTTACACTATCATGTAATCAAATATCTTTAAATCATTAAAAGAGTTTGACTTTTTAACTTATTGTTATTTTAGTCAAATTCTTTTAATAATTTGACAAGATGTGATTGAATAATAATGTAAAACTTTTTATAGCGACAGTAAATCAAAATTAAAGTCATAAATATAGATAACTCTAATTATAAATCCATTTTAACTTTAGTAACAGTTCCCAACTTTTCTTTTTGTGTATATAGTTTAATTTTTTTTGTGGTTATCATGTGTACTGTTATACATGATTTATAATCAATATAACTGTGAAACTGAGAGAAAAGACTAAAAAAAATGTATTGAAATAATAAATGAATCTAAATACATTACCAATTGAATATCTACAAGCACATTGTTTTGGCTCTTAATGAATTGCTTAAACTCAACTAACATATTTTTGGTGGATATGAATGGAGTATGGGTTATTAGTAGGCTTCTCTTCGGTAAGAAATATGACTAAAAGTAAAAAATTAATTATTTACTTTTCGAATAAAGAAATACTTTGAGTGTATAAAATAAATTAACTGACCTTATTATAAAAGAGAACAACAAAAAAAAGAAAAATTTATTATATATTTTTAAAGTAAATATTTTTTTTTACTTTATGAGAATAGATGTAAGATAAATAAATATATAATATTAGATTTAACATTATTTTTATACGCTTATTCAACATTTAATATCATAGAATAAAAGAAAACATTTATTCCAATAACATACTAGAATTTTTGAGAAAGAAATGCCTTAACACGTCTCTTTACCAAACAAATCGTGCCACTTGTGGAGAAACAATTCAATCCCGTATTCTGAACCTTAGCGTGTTGATAGGCGCAAGTAAAACTAACCATTGGCACCGGTAATAAGATTATTTTATTTTCGTTTACCTTGACCAAATCAATAAGATTATTTCATTTTCGTTTACCTTGACCAAATCAAAGTACAAAATATAAGTTGAACTGAGATACGTGACATGTCTCCAAATTTTTATTAATGGTAACAAATTTTTTTTTGTTACAACAGTGACACAAAAATTTTAAGTTTATGATTTTGTAAAAATTACCCAAATTCTTGAATACTAGATCATTGGCGGCTTAATTTAAAGATACACAGAAGTTCAAATATAAACCTATTTTTTTAAACTGAGAAATGTGACATAATTTTTGAACTTTAATATAACTGAAGTTTATATTCCAAAAAGCACCATAGAATCAAATTGTGGTCGTAGAACGTGCTATTGGCTAGTTATATAAAATTAGTTATGTATTTTTATTTGACAACATAAACTTTTAATTTTTAATAGTTGGTTTATGACAGTGTTTTGGTTCTGCGCTTGTTCTTTTAGTTTTTTTTTTTAATTACAAATTCACAAGCTGTAGGTCTTCTTATTCCAACCACATGAGCACAGACAACGCAAGACTAATGGTTGCGCAATTGAATCTTTGTAATAATTGAACTCGCGACCGAGTCGTCCGCTGCGGTCTCTATGGTGAACAATGGAGGTGCTAGTCAACAGTCATAACAAGTATCCGGCAAACTAACTGAAATTTTTTTTTGTAATTTCAAAGTAATACACTTATTTAATAAATAGTGAAATACACAATACATGGCACTGTATAACCATTCATCTCTTCGTTGAGATAAAATCTAAGCCTTTCAATTTCTCTTGCTAGTATAACTCTCAAGAGTATCCAAGAATTTTTAGAACTAAAGGTGCGTTCTTGGCAAATGCAAGTGTTGTGTACAATGTTTATCAGGGTGGCGGATTTCGTGGCTAACCCTGATCATAGAGTCATATTCTTGGTTTTGACTTTTGATCTGCACATGAATCAGCTTCGGCTTGTGAATTGCTATCAACCATTCCTTTTTTCTGCGGCTATTGCACTTTATATCGCTAACCTTCAACGAGGCAACTGAACTAACGGAGATGAACTGTCTTTTTTTTTTCCAGCACTAGCACCAGCCATTGGATAAGTTGCATAAAACGGTGCTGGCGTTACCATCTGTTTCCTCCGGAAAACCTGGATCCGTCTTCCTTTTTAGTACCATACTCTCGAAGGTTTTTGGCTACTCTAATATATATCGAAGTTCCCCAACAGTACAATGCTATAAGCATGCATGGCACAACCACAGTGACAGCGGTGAATTTAAGGCTTGGTGATATGACTAGCATGGAGAGCACGTAGCAGCCAGAAAAGAGAGCAAGTGGAGAGGTGACTATAACGCTGATGCGCCCTCTAGGCATTAGTAAACAGATCATCAAAATTGAAAGATAAAAGGCAGAGGTATTAAATAACCAGAACCAAACGAAAGCCTGAATTTTCATCACCACTTTCCCAGCACTTTCTTGCGTTGCACCATCAGTATGCTTGAGGGATATGCTAGCATTCTTCACAGCTGCAGCATTGTCAGCCTGATAAACTCCACCAGGGGGAGTAAGTGCTGCTTCGTATGTGCTTGTTGCAAAAAGAATGGCAACTACCAACAAAGCATTGCGTGTGTCATTTGATATGTTCCTTCTGAGGCGAGTAACGCAAATTGCTACTCTCTCATTAAACGTGATTTTCGACCTTAGCTCTTCTTCAAAGAGTGGAGCAACAGGAAGTGAAAGACCACGTAAAGCACCAGCTCCAACTAACATGTCCCTGATCTCTGTGCTGTAAACTTGGGTCAGATCCTCCGCTATGTCCAACGCTGTTGAGTTCTCTAAATTCTTAGCATTTAAGTCTATGTTGCTGTCTACCAACAATCTAACTGCCTGCACACAAGGGATAAAAGTAAATGCACGACACATGATGGCTGAATTAATTGAAACTTGGTAGTCAACTTGTACTAATACTTTTTGCAGTCAAAGGACAACGAAAGGTAGAAGGACGACTCATGCCTGTGGGAAATTTCTGAGTGCTGAAAAGTGCAGAATAGTGTTGCCTGCCTCGTCCTCCCAGTTTAGAACCCGTTTTTCCTGATCCTGAGCACGTATCTGGCAAGTCCTCTGAAGCCAGCCAACCAATACTTCAAGAGCCTTAGACTGCTTATTTTTCACGGCAATATGCAGAGCAGTCTCACTTCGAACACTCACATCTTCGATAGAACCTGGACAAGCTGATAAGAACTTAGCTACAAGATCAGTTTTACCAATTTGAGTGACAAAATGCAAAGGAGTAAGGCCCTCCCTCCCTTTGACTCGGACGAGGTCTTTATTGATGTCCACAAAGCGACACGCCATTCTGTAATGCTCATTTTGCAGAGCAAGGTGCATAGGGCTAAGCCCGTGCTGATTCAGCTTCCAAGCAAACGAAGGTTTCAGCCTCATAAGCTCAGTGACAAAACTGGCATGCCCAGCAGAAGCAGCAACGTGCAAAGGGGTATCAACAAATGGTATCAAATCCATGTGGTCCAAGAGATATGGATTGACCTGAATCAGTGAGTACAGCAAGTCTATATCTCCTACTTGTGCGGTAGCCTTCAATTTGTCGTTCATGGTTATGAGCGATGAGATCAAAAGAAGGAGAAGAGGGGCTGGTACAAGGAGAAAATATCAAGGAAAGCCTGCAGTGCATCCTATTTGAGGACTAGAATTTTATAAAGTCCACAGTGCTTCCTATTAATTTGAAGACTTGAATTCTAAAACATGCTGTGGCAGTTGACGGTCAGTGTGGACCACATCGTCAACGCCTCCACAGCGGTAGTCGTTTTCCTGTGTGTGCTCTCTCGGCGTGTTTCTTAGGTTGTCTGTTTTGTCACTTTTTGTCCTATATTTAAAACTAGTGTTCAAATAAAAAAAAAAAAACTAGTGCCGTGTATCCGTGCAACGCACGGGGTAAAGACAGCTCTAAATATATTGTCAAGTATGTTTTAATATATATTTAGTAATTATATCATATGAGCATGGAAATAAATAATCACATATATATGCAACTGAATTTTAATCTATACAGATAGAATTATACAAATAAGACTTTGTCTGTTATAAACAAAAAATAAAAGAAGAGTGATATACAAAATAATATCCTTTCTATTAAGAGACAAAAAAACTCCTAATATCAACTACATTAGCATCACATAAATCCTATAATAAAAAAAACACCCAAACGAAGAAAAAAGAACAAGGTAATGTAAATAGAATCAATAATTGATAACAACAGTTTATCAAACAAAACATTTGAAGGCTTGAATTTTATAAAGGCTGCAGTGCTTCCTACTTGAAGGCTTTGAATTTTAAACTAACGAAGTGTTGATACAGTAAAAATAAAATATACTCAAATATAAATATTACGGTTCGATTATTGAAAATCACATTTTAAGAGAAGAATCATATTATTATCGTTTTTTATTTAAAAAAAATTAAACGTATAAAATAATTTAAATAAGTCAAATTTTATAAAATAAAATTAATTCAAAAAAAAAAAAGAAGACTTAAATTATTGACCATCATCGTGGACCACATAGTCAACGCTTCCAGAGCATTAGTTATTTGCATGTGTATATTTTCTCGGCGTGTTTCTTAGGTTGTCTGTTTTGTCACTTTTTTTTTATATTTAAAATTAAGAACTTAGATCTAAAATTTAAAAAATTATTATATATTTTTAGAATATTAATAAATACATATTTTAAAAAATTTATTTATTATTAATTTTAAAAAAATTTATATAAATTTTATATTAATAATTTAAAATTAATAATAAAAATATTTCTTAAAATATATATTTATTATATTTTAAAAATATACAATAATTTCTAGTAAATTTAATACCTTGTTGACTGGTGACACTGTGACAGTGGAAATTAAGTTCACATCGATTCCAATTGCTGTCACGACCGTTCCGAGGAAGCAACAACGGAATGACGGTAAAAATTAAAAAAAAAATTATTATCAATAATTATTAAGTAAAGAGATTTTTTTTAAAAAAATTAAAATATAAATAAAAAATATAGCCTATAAACTATGTCAAATTCGCAAGTTTAATTATAGATACAAAAAAACAGAGATTTAATTTTACAAATAAAATTATTATTAACAATTATTTACTAAAAAAATTGTTAAAAAAATATAATCTGCTAATTAGGTAAAGTTCATAGGTCTATTTATACTTAGAAAAGGTATAGATTTAATCTTATTATATTTTTGATACATATATTTTAAAATAATAACTTTAAAATTTATTAATACTATTAAAAATATTTATTTTACCTTTTAAGTAAAAAAAGTAAAAAATTAAAAAAAAATATTTATAAGTTGAAAAATAAATAAAAAAAGCCACCCTCGCATAAGATTTAAGATAATATCATATTATACGATAAACTCTTACAATCTTAAAGATACTTAAAAATGACATAATTATATAATTAACGTTGTTAAC
Organism: Castanospermum australe; assembly: GCA_019955255.1. Lineage (NCBI taxonomy): Eukaryota > Viridiplantae > Streptophyta > Magnoliopsida > Fabales > Fabaceae > Castanospermum > Castanospermum australe. Next base: position 131,595 of record NSJW01000213.1, read on the forward strand.
CATTGCGTGAAAAAATAAACAATTTTAAAATATAAAAAAAATAAATAAATAAACTGAAAAAAATATTTATAATTTTTTCTTAACTTACATGTATACGTATCTTCATGTATAACAAAAAAATCAAAGTCACATAATCCTTTATTAAATATTTATTGGATGGTGAATTTTAATTAAACATTTTAAAATATTAAGAAAAGTGGTTTGTTTATTTTGAAATTCTAATCCTAGATTTTTAAAAAGTATTTATTTACTTCGCACACCTCACACATAAGCCTTGCTTAGCATTTTTGTGTCTCTCATTTCATTTCTTTGAGAAAGGCGACGAGAAACACATGCAAGGGTGATAAATGAAATGAAAAGTAAGTAAAGTGTGTAGATAAATGAATAAAAGGGCCTAGCTGCCACCTAATACATAATTGATTAACCAATAGTGACCCTAGAAATCAATAGCCTTCCGTTCATGACTTGAAATACAGGTTTGGTATCATAAAACTTAAATGAAGAAAATAATGATTCCTTAAAAAATCAGTATATCATTTTCTATTTTTCAACTTGACATAGGAATAAATTTTTATTTCTATTTCATTTCATTTATTTTTATCATACTAAACATGCACGAAGTGTACAGCATGTAATATTAAAAATGATGCTAAAGAGCCCTACAGGAGAATATCAGCCTCGCAAATTATAAAAGGTGGCAATCTCCTTAAGAGCAAATGAGGACGCTGAATTAGACCATGAGAACTCAATTTAATAACATGAAAAAGTGAAAAGAGTACACACTGAAGAAAAAATGAACATCAAGCGACCATTTTCATTATTTTCCATTAGAAAGTGGTCCAAACCAGCAATTTTATCATGATGTGAAATATGGAAGTGTGGAAGATTGTGTTTGTGGGTGATGTGCATCTGGTGCATTGTGGACTAGGCTCATGGCTTCTCAACCATATGACTCGCATGGGTTTGTGGCCATGCTTATCGGTCCTTCAGCTGGGATTCGTTATAAAAGCAAAGAAAACTTCTTGGAAAACCTCCCTGTGAGTGCTTTCTTGATCCCTTCCCCTCTTCTTTCTGCTGTCTTCCAGAGTTCTAAACCAAATCAACCTTTTTAACCCTTGTTGCTTTTTAGACCCACTATCAATTATCTCCCTGTTTCTAATCCTTGCCCTAGGTTCATTTAATTTTTTTAATTAAATTTTTAATTAGATCTGACTTTCTTTTCATCAATTCTAATCAAAATTAATTCCCACAATCAATCAATATTAAATTTACAAAATCAATTAACCTAATCAACCTTAATTTTCTTTAATCAATTTCTCAATCAACATTAACTCCGCATTAATTAGATTCAAATTTAAAATTTAAAATTAATTCAAATTATATAAAAAAAAAATTTATCCTAAGACTGCATTTGAAGGACATGATAAAAGTGACATGATAGTATAAGAAAATAAAATTTATTTTATTTAAAGTAAGAATCTCATTTTAAAAAATAAAATAAAAAATATTAATTATTAATAAAAAAATTAAAAAAATTATTTTTTTATAACTTTATTATTTATAATATATATATATATTTTATCATAATATCAATTATTTCTCATCAATAATTATAAATTTTTATTTTATTTTTTAAAATAAGATTCTTACTTTAAAAAAATCAAATATATAAAAAAAAATTATTAAGTCTTAACAAATGTTTGCTGTTAAGACACAATAGTACAATCCAATCCAATCAAAGCATTTTATACGGATAACTCTATCCAGTCCTCAATTATCTGATAAGACCTTGTAAAAAAAATGGGATAACAAATTTCCCATTATACCCATTGTACGGTCCTCTCTCCTTCAATCTTCATCTCCTTTTCTCTCCATCGGCGTTCTTTCTGTCCATTGTCTCCATTTATCCTTCCATCTTCAAATCCCTTCCTCTCTCTCTGTGGGTGTTCTCTCTCCTTAGGGCTGCTAGAGAAAGAACAATTTGAGCCTTAGAACTCCTCCAGCTGCGGTGTGTATAGTCAAGATCCAGTCAGCGACAACAAACCAAGACCTTTTCAACCTCCAGACTCTGGCATAAATCACAAAAGCTTTTGTTTCTCTGCTTTTTACCATGGAGGGTATTGCACATGGATTGTAACTCTTCATCTCTTTCACTTTCTCTATTTTTGTTTTTTCCTTCTTTTATTCGGAGGAGTATTTTGGTATCAACCAAATTTTATTCATACAATCTTATCTTTTATAAAGTTATTGTCAAACACTTGATAATAAACAAAGTTATCAATATCATATTACTTATATTATTAAATTTTAAACTATCATATTATTTTATCCTATATTATACTATTATATGCACCAACTACATTAGAGATTTAGATATTGAATTAGAATTAAGTTTACTAAGCTACTCTAAAAATAAAATTGGATAAGTTGAATTGAACCACTAGCCTAAGTCTTTTTTTTATTTTTTATATTTTTTTAAAATAATTTTATGAATCTGAACATGTTCATAGCTACTATGGGTAATTACATCAGCAAGAGAGTTGGTTAAAAAGAATTCTGACATGGATTTTTCCTTTTGACTTGAAGAATTCTGACATGTTGAAATTGAGGAAATTGGAAACAACAATCTATGGTTACATACACGCATTTTCAGAAATTATTGTCAAAGAAATGGGCATGGAGAAATATTCTCAGTTTAACAATAGTAAAAACACTGGGATTTTCAGAGGCAAATGGCCCCATATTAGATTTACCCAAAAAACAAAATAAAGAAGATAATTCTACTTTGATTTATGCTGACTGTAACGTTGTATTCCGTAGACATCGATGATCCCCGGAGGAAAAACAGGGTCAGTGGCAGCTCTAACAGCAACTTTTGCCACTACAGTAACATTGACAGGAGGTGTCAACAGAGGCCCCACAAGTGGGATCTGGTTCAATGGTCTAGCATGTTGAAGAACCTACAGTGCTCAAGTGAATTGCAGTCAGAAATCAAGGAAACAAGAAATTTCATAACTTGATATTCAACATAATTAAAGCATTTTTAAGCATCAGTCAAAATCTAAACTAAAAATGTGCTACGGATTTACAAATGCAAGCATACAAATACTGAAGGGTATGTCAGAACTTTAATCACGGGAAAGAGGAATTCAAACTTCAATGTCAGGTTGCTTACACCCAAAACCCAATCAACCAAATGGCGAAACACTGAACAGTTTAGACAAACATAACTGAATGGTGAACCCCTAAATGAATAATAAACATGGAGAATGCAAAGATGGGGAAAACCTTTCCCATATTGTTCTATTCGCGTGATATACTTGATGTAAATTCATCGAAGGAGTAAAATTATTTACACATCAGGATTGAAAATTAAATGTCTATGTCATACAAGAGAAGCACATGAAATTTACCGTCTCCAATGGAGAACCAATTACACCGAGGGGTAACTTCATACGCCCAACACTTCGAGTCCCGTAAATAAATCCAGGCCTCAGAATTACTCCTGGAAAAGACATATAAAATGTCCAATCACTTACAAACATAATACCCCACAGCAAGAAACCCCCAGTAACTTTCCTATACATTTCTCAGGTAGATGAAAAAATTTACTTTCACGTTCCAAGGAAACATCTTTGCAGAAGTCAAATTAGGTAAGAATGAAGAGCGTCACTTATAACCAAACATGACAGTTAAAACATTGAAAGATGGAAGATAAAATTGTAACCAAGTTCCAAAGTCTCGTGTGGATTTTACTCAGACCTTACATATCCTATACATTGATCACTGATATTCTAGAATAAACCTCCCCATGAGTAATGTTTTAAGAGACAGAATACTCACCTCCATAAGGAAATCTGGTCAGTAGCTCTGTTTCAGCAGCTCTCTACATCAATAAGAAACAATATATAATTTTCATGAAATTAAAATGGAAAATATCTCAGCATCACTTGTACATATTTTTTTTTCTTTTGTAGAAAAAGAAGCATGTGTACATGTAATTTCTTCAGCCCAGGGAGAGAGAGAGAGAGAGAGAGAGAGAGAGAGAAAGAATTCAGAATATCATAAACTAATGACTGAAGAAGCAAAGGATAATTAATAGCCTCAACAAAAGAAAACCAGCCAACCACTGAAATCAGTATGTTTCTCTTTAAACAACCTGTAAATTTTAAATGACTTACAAGTTACAACCAAAGCAAAACTAATATATTAGAACTCGTTAATACTTCTCCATCACATAGACAAGGATCTTCAATAGAAATTTTTTTTTACAATAAAATTTCCTGGCAAATTTCATCAACTGATGATTCATTCCTCAAAATATCCTCAACAATAAAGAGTTGGATAAATTACCTTTCCTTCATAATACCCTTGCAGTAAGTAATTTACTACACCAAAGTCAGCAGCAGAGGTATAGACAAATCTTTTTACACCTGGAGGACCAATGGCAAATTATCCAACAACAATAAGTGACACAGTACCACAGGAGACAATACAATAACTAACGCATAGTTAGAAAGGGCCATCTACAAATTACAACTGAAAAAAGAAAAGCAATTCCTTTCCCGATCGGAGCATAAAACATCTGTAACTAGCAGAAAGTAAGAGTTTCCGAAACTTCAAACCCAATAAATCTACTCTCTGCCTAAATATCACCTAATAATTTAAAAGAGACAAAATCAACTCATGGTTGAATTCATTTAAGTCAACACTAGCTTCTGTCATTACATATATTTCACAAAACAAATAACTACATAGACATATTGCAAAGGAAAAGCATAATAGACAACATCTTATCGACTATTCTGTTCTTTGGACTCTACCCATGGCCTACATTAAATGAAGCACCATTCTAAACACCTATCATGGCCCACACTGGCAAACTTTTTATAAAACCATAGGATAGTATCAAATCAGTACACTATTTCTTCATCAGAAATGCATAACAGAAAGCTCACTCACATAAGTCATGACAATTAAATCTTCCAGGAGTTGCTTAAATTCTAGAGACTTCACATAAAAAGAAAGGGTAGGGGAAGGAGGTATCCTAATGGGACAACTTCATCTAACACGTTATCATATGCCTTGTAAGGTTTGCAAATTGTCTTCCTCAATTGACCAGCTAAAACCAAGCATAGCAACTTCTAGATTAATAAAGTGTTACTGACCTACTATATATAAAGCTGAAGCTGTGGTTTGCATTGCTACAGTAACTCTTTCATGTAAGAAGGCAGCCTATTTTGTCAGCTAGTTGAGACATTTTCTTCTCTGTTTTTACTTTTTTCTCCCCCACCAACAACACCACCCATCTCTTTCCCATTTCTCTTCTTCCTCTCCCCATTTTTGCTTTTTAGCCATTGTTAGTTTATTTCTTATAATCTGTAACTTCCAATAGATATAATTGTCCTCTATTATCAATCATCACATAGTAGGAGGCATGATTGTGTTTAGTTCAGGTAACACAAAGCATTTGAGTTCTTTCATCTTCAGTTCCCAAAATGATCCTATAGGAAATATGAGCCATATTTTTACTTTTATGGCCATAACTACCTCGTGACTGTATCTGGAGAAGGGTGGCCATAAATCTAGCAGGGGTAAAACAGACTTGGTGATTGCTCCTGCTGCTGCTATCTCATACACTGCAATTGTGACACAGGAAAGGAGACATCGAGCTGATATATTGATTCTGGTCAATTGTAATCCCAAAAATTTTACAATTTTTGCAGTGGAACTGTATTAGTTTACAAATTTGGTGCTTTCATTTGTGATATGGAAAAACCATGATTGTGTTCTTGTATAATTTTGGGAGTCTAGAATGCTTTTGGTAAGCAAATTTTTTATCATAAACACTTGTGCATATCTACATCTATGACTGCAATAAAGTGGATTAAACTGCTCACCCCTAAATGTTTGTGGAAGATTAAATAATTCTTAATTTGTTATTTTCATGCTGCATCACTAATAATAGTCTCCTATAGTGGAGAAGTTGAGATATTATCAAGTAATAAGATATTCTTAGTGAGATTTTGAGAAACTTATTATTAACATGAACATTTGTATTTTTTTCCTCTTTATGGGTTTGTATATATATAAGTTGGAGTGCTTACTCTAAGCAGTTGTAATGATGTACCAAAAAAAAAAGGATGGTGGTAAGAATTCAAAAAGTAGACTATAAAAGACAAATGGGCTTAGTCGTCAATCACCTTGATCTGAAGCTGCTCTAATTGCATTGATGTTAGCAGTCCCATTAATTTTGTACATGTACGAGTTGGAGCCAAAACCACCGACACAGGAGATCTTATAAAAGAAACACAAATTAGCACAGTGAACCTATGATTCACAAGGAAAACAATAAATCATTATATATAATCCTGTATCCTAAGCAACAAAATTCAGACGCATTAGGTCAGTTAGTAAGCCACGCTTACTGCTATTCTGTTGACCCAAAATTGTCTCGCTCTCGCAGTCAATCACAAACATTCACTTCTATTTTCCATTTCAATCTTTTAGCATCTTTTAGTTCTTATCCCCCTTCTCCCATCTTTACGCGGCTTTCAACCAAATTGTACCATCATTTTCTTCATCATTGTCTAAATTCACCACTGATAGAGTTCAGGCTTTAACCACCTTTACCTACCATTTCCCAAGTTGGTACCCACATCCTGTGGACTTGCATCTCAACCATACACCAGTTACACATTCCCTTATACTTGTTTAGTTCTCCCCACTACAATAGAATATTCTTTTACCAAAAAACCAAAATAAAATAGTAAAGCTTGCTACTTTGATGCATTAACCAAACGATTGTGAAATATGAATGACATCAGTAGAATGCTCAAAATTCCTCTTAAAATGTTCAGATGTTAGCAGTGCATAACAGTGAGCTATATTGTCATAGAAAACTTGATCAAAGAACGTGGGATCCTTACCAGACAAGCTGGGTAAAACCAAAAGCAACAGCATGCAATTACGAAGAAAACAGAAAATAAGTAAAACCAACCCCTCCACCTGGCCACAAATGTAAAGAGGGGGGAGAGAGAGAGGTAAAAATGAATGGAAGATAGAGTCTACAATAAAAATAGATTGGCATATAAACCCATGGAAAAATGTACCTTTATCACAGGCAAAGCAAATTGCAAATTATTTCAAACGAGCAGAACATGAATATTATTTAAGAATGGTGAATAATTATGTCTGCACATTTGTTATCTATGTATCAACAAAGGTGTGTGCATGTTTTTCCCCAGGAAGGGAGGAGGATAGAAAAAGGTATTGAGATTTCCTCTTCAGTTTTTTCTCTTCTCTCTCTCTCTCTCTGTCCCCCCCCCCTTTCTTCATGCACCCTCCATTTCTTAATTTCTTAATTTCTTTATTCTTTTTCCCCACTGGCTTCCTCAGCTAAATATTTACCAGGCTATAACAAGATAAGGAGCAACTTACCACAGCAGTGACCCCATTCAGAGCTTCCATCCATGAGTCAGTTGAAAGGAGATTCCCTGTTTATGTGGAAAACAATTTAGAGACATTAGAGTATCCCATAAAGATATTGTCTACAAGGAAAAAGCCGAAAAATAAAGCAGACCTTTATACCAGGTGACACTGCTAGCCCAGGAATCATGCAGAGATGACCTACCAGACCTGGAAGTAAAAGACAGAGTAAATGACAATGTAGATACATTACAACGAGAAAGTGGAAAATAATAAATATGAAAAGAAGTTAACAAGACCTGCACAAACATAATTCAAATACAACAGACTATTGATTTAACTAAAACTCCGACGACTATCCTGTTATCCATGCATATCCATAAGGAAACAGTTAACAACTACCAATACATAAAGCATGATAGACGGATAGTTGTCACAAATATCAAAAAGTGTCAAACCTGCTAAGACTTGCAACAGACAATCCACGATCTAAGGCTTCTATGCAAATGTGTGAGCCAACAAATCCATTGCCACCCAACACAAGTAACTTGAATATGCATTCAAGTTTAAAAATATATATAGTAGGTTAGAAAATTCATATACACAAAAGAGTGCAAAAAATAAATGTTCACATATGGCTATCATTTTAGAATACCTTCTCTGTTGGGGGTGGGGGCACATTTATGGTCTCTGCTTCTTCAACTTTTAAGGGCTCGTCAACCTTATTAGAGTCTGAGGAGATATATCTCCCGTTCTTTGACATGGCCATTGCACTTCAAGGAAAGGGAAAACACAAAGTAATGGGTAATTTACAAATCTTGAAGGCAACCAATACGCCAACTGAAAATAAAATTCAAACCACATTTGTACTAAACTTGATCCTATGAATTCCATAACTCAAAATACGCTTAATTTGTACCAGCTATCCTCTATAGTCTATTCTGCATACAACTGAGCTGGAGCAAAATATACACAAAGCCCGGCATTGTTCATTTGATAGAGCTCAATTTCAAATCAATTAAATTGTTAGATATAGTTTTCAGCACACCCAAAAACCACAAAAAAAAAAAGCAAAAAAAAAAAAAATTCTCGTATGTAATCTTAAATCATGCAAAGGTAGCACCAAGTCCTCGAAAAAAAGAATCAAAAACTTTAATTCTCAAGACGAGGTCGAAAAAAAGAGTACTGCGCAACGTACCGAATTGCAATGGCGTTCCCTCTCTGTCCCTAACCCCATAAGCAGATATCGAATTGAAAGGCACAAAGATATAAAATTACACCAACAAAAAAACAAGATGATAGAATGTAATGAAAAAGATATAATCAAAGGGAAATTGCTCAAAATTTCTACAGGAATACATTAAAAAAAAAACTCACTTGAGCCGGGAAATGGATGGTGTGGAATGGATCAAGCGCGAGATCACTGTCCTCATTGGATAGTTCAAAATTCAGCTCCCTTGAATCCTGTCTTCTCGGTTGTGGTTCGAAATTTCGTTTACGAAGGTTTGAATTAGGAGCGATCGAGACGAGGAATAGTGGGCACGGCCACGGGGGTTTACGCAGAGCAAAGTGCGAGAGAGAACACATACTCATAACACATGGAGCCTACACGTGCTGACACCTCTCTAACTATGTGTGGCTCAATTGCAACCTTAACCTTTTCCAACAACAATGGGTTTTTTGTTTTTAGTTCTTGGCTCTTGCGACTTTTAATATATCAGCTTCAAAACTGATTGTGCTATAAAATTTAAAATTTATATTCAAAAAAAAAAAAACGAATCATTGGGCCAAAATTCTGGTTCCATGAGTTTTTGGCAGATTCAGTAAAAAAAGTTTTAAAAAAAATCTGCTTAAATGTTGTTTTCTTGGTTGACTCAAATACATTTTTTAAGTTACCCGTTTGGAGGTTGAAATTTAGCCAATATTAAGGTGGCAACTATTAAATGGCATTTCATAGATCCATCAAGAACAAGTTTATCCATTCTACTTGTGGGCTGTGACAAAAGGCCTACTACTCTTGGGGTTGGATCAGCAATCATCATACGACGGAAGCTATTAAGTGGGCTCATGAATTTTCAGATGACCAATAATTTAATACATATTTGGTTCAGTATAATTTTTTTTAAAATTGTTTTAATAAAATGTTAATTATAAAATATTTTAAATATAAAATAATTAATCCAATCATGTACTTAGTATATACTTGATTAAGACTTCTTTTCGGCCAAAATTTGGTCTTTAACTCTATGATCGTCCAATTGAAATGTATTTGTCAATAAAATGCACAATTAATTCCTATTTTAAGAATTATTTTTAGTTAGTTATAGACTTGCTAATTACACGTCTCTTAAGAACTAGTCATATAACCCATTTTTAAACAGTAATTCTTTCTATCCATATTAACTTGTCGACGATTGAAAAAAAATATAAGTAGTAACTCAATGCTCAATTTTAATTAAAAAAAATGTGAAATTTAAGTAATTGAAAGAGTTGTAAATTTACGAGGGAATAAAAAATATTTATGAAATGACGAATAAACGAGAAGAGAAAGTGAAACGGTAAAAAGTGTATGTGAGTATTTAGTATTAATTTTTTTAAAAAAATGATAAAAAGACGCTTAATAAAAAAATATAAAATATTATATAAATATATGTTGACATGACTTAATTAAATAAAAAATTATGAATGACACCCCGTTTCATATACTGTGCTTCATAATTTATATATTATAAATAAATGATCCTATTATTAATTTATGTGCAAGCCTCCGCATGATCTTAATAGATCATATAGAATATTCCCCAAACCAAGCCACAAATGAAGCTTAATTAAAAGAATTATGCTGTAGAGAAAGCTTTGTAGTAAAGGAGGACGTTAAAGAACATGCATTATTCTTCCAACTTCCAAGTCATGTCTGAATATATTACCAACCTTCTGTGCTTATGAGCCTAACTGCTTTAAAGGCATATGGTTCAAAATTTACCTTGAGGTTATAAGAGATTCATATATTAAAGATATAAAACTATTCATTTACTTTTATATTAGGATAGTTGATTTATAATCTTATCATTCTTATTTTTTAAGTAGAATTTCAATTTAAAATAAAAGTTTTTACGTAAAAGACTTATTAAAAATATAAAATTATTTATAAGGGGAGTATATAAAAAGAAACTCCACTCTCTAACCTGCAGATTTGCACATCGAATACTTGATATAGTTGTATCTGACTAGACGCCGAAAGAAATTCCTAACATATACGATTTTTTGGTGGAATTTGGAGATGAATACAGCTGAGCTGATGTGCGCTGGAATCGACCATCGTGAGGGGCATGAGATGCCAAATTAAAGCAGTTACGAGTTGGAAAACCTTACACTGATTGAAGAAAAGGAAAAAAGAATCAACGAACTAAGTAGCCAAAAAAATTTGATATATACACGCTAGAGCGTGGCGTGGCGGATTTTGAAAAAGCTTTGTCCTGATAGCAGTAGCTCAGCAGTTGTGGCGAAGAGGGAGACAAGCAGAATATATGATCCTTCAGGTGTGCTTGTTTGGTGGACATATATCTGAAAACTACTTATTAGCTAAACTACCTTGCAGCATGCGCAGCTGAAGGGATCAAAAAATAAACTCAAAGGAAGATATCACAACTTCAACTTCAAGTCCTGTACATAGAATTGATCCTTTGTACAATTATTTTAGCTGATTCAGCTGGTAAAATTTCTAACTGTGATTCTATATATATATATATCAAAGCTTTGCCATAGGGTGATGCCGACATTGACATATACATACAGATACAGTGGAGATCAGAGGGATTGAGACGTGGAATGGATAACTAGATTTCGGAAAATTAAAAAAAAAAATAAAGGAAAACACCTCAAAAAGATTGACATTTTTTTACTTTAATTATAGATTCGCCCTAGCTGCTGTTTTAGTTGCTGTTTGCCCCAAGTATTTATATTAAGCCATCTGAAAATGCATGTGCGATTGAACTTGAAGTGCTAGCTTCCTTATCTATAACTATGGGGGAAAGCATATATCAAAGAATATAGGACTAGCTAGTGAAGCTGTACGTCATGACACATCCACCCAAGTTGGGGATAGGACTATTGCTCTCTCTCTTTCCCTGGGTTGCAACAAAAGATTCCAACAACGTCAAATCTGTGTACTTATAATTTAGAATACTATGGACGCTATCTAGTGCTCCATGCACTTTTGATGCCGATTATTCAAAACACGCAAGTTAAAAATTATCTAAACATCATTATAATACTATAATGATTAAATGAGGTCATCACAAACTGTTGTTTATGCTTCAAATATTATATTACTACTAATCACGATCTGTTAATGATTGAGGGTGTGAATAGAAACAAAGGTACTGACGTTTGAGCCACTAAACAAACAGTTTTCGTTCAACTGCAAACCAAAAGGACCTTTTCAGTTTTTCAGTTTTAGCTGTCTATGTCTGTAGAGCATATATATCTATATATCATCCCGTGTAGCCGATACGAATTGTGTAAAAGGATTAATTAGTTAGTTAACTATTATTTAGTTAATAGTTAATTAATAATATAAATAAAGTTAAATAGACTAATTGATAGAATAATTACGTGATTTGTAATAAACTGGTCCTAGTTGATCTTTTTAGTTTTTTTCTAACTCGAATAGAGAAGTAAAAGAATTATCTCTCCCTAACTTAGAAGAAATTTGTATCAGCTCTTCATCCTGCACAAATGTGATCAGAGACTCATTCTTTTATAAATATCTATAAGACTATAACCGCTCTTTATCTATGATTATGTGGGTGTTTTGCTTTTGTATGTTTTGTGTCCATGCTCGATTTGGCTAGCTATTGTTGTGCTGGTGGTTCTACCCTAGATTTGAGCTTGCTTAGTGGAATTTTTTCCTTTTTCTTTTGGCTAATATGGGGCTTTTCTTGTGGCTAATGCACCTTTATAATTACATGAACTAGTGGTCAATGCATGATTAAGAGCATAATCCAATAAAATAGGTACAAATTTGAGATGGATTAGCTGATAAGGAGTAGGATATACAAGAGGTTTAGGACAGATTAAAAGTATAGAATCTGATGATTTATCATCGATGCCGATGAGCCAGTAGGAATAAAAAGCGACCCCATGAAATTCGAAGAATCAAAGTTTGAGAGCATTTCAACTCCAGGGTGGGGCTCTTATATATGAATTGGGTAATTAAAGAATATATTTTGACGTAATAAAGCAGAAAAAAAAATGTCACCAAGCATCAATGTGGGCATTACATGATGCCAAAGGCAAAAGCTGTTCCTATTTTGATCTATTTATTTTCCGACTTTGTTTATGAAGGAAACTAATCAATCAAGGTAGATAGAACATGGAATCAGCTGCATCACAAGGGTATATAGAATAATTAAGAGTAAATTATTTCAACTTTTTTTTATTTATTTACTTTTTCATAAAAAATTATTTATTTTTAAAGCCTACACAGACTTCTTTAAAGAAAAGAGGTATGTATAGTGTATTTTTAAAATATAAAGGAAGTCTATATTAATATTTAGGAAGGTATGTATAGATTTTTAAAAATATTTAAGAGGATACGTGTAAGTTTTGAAAATAGATAGGAGTTTGTGAAAAAACAAGTAAATAGATAGAAGGTTGAAGTAATTTACTCAATAATTAAACTTGTTATGTAAGAAAATCAAAATTGTGAGGATATATATATATATATAAAGTAAAAATTAAATCTATGCATAAACAATACCAGGTGCCAATATGCTGAAAAGACTCAACTACAGAATTCCATAATGAATTAAAGAAAGATTATGTTCTTTACGGATAAGGAGAGGGAAGATTTTAACAGTATATCAGCCTGAAAGAATTTGCATGAAGTTGACATTAATTAGGGGGTAAGGTAACCACCAACGATCCCATTGGAAAAGTGAATAAGATTATAAGAAATATTTTATGAAAAGGACGGGGAATCGAGGATAAATATGAAAAAGAAACACATGGGGATTAAAATTTATAAACTGAAAGGGAAGCTTTTTATAAGCTAATTAAGTATTAAAAGAAATAAAACAAATCGAAAAACTTGTACATGCTATGATGCAAGCAGAACATAAGCCTAAGCACAATGCTTCAAATCTGAAAAGAATTTTTTTAACAATCAAACTGATTCAAAGAAGATTCTAATGATATATAATCAGTGAAATCAGCTTACAAGGAACCAAAAATTTGTGTAAATGCTTATATTGGACCCTCTCCTTTCTAATTTGGATTTGTCAAACTAGTTATTGATCTTTTACCCCAATATATAATGAAAATACCAGGAATCCACTAAGAAATGATGCCTCGCCTCTGAGTTAATGCAATAGTCATTTGATGCTTATCAACGAACGATGACAAATAAAAACAAATCTAATATATATAAAGATCTAAAGACATATATGTATAGTTAATTAATAGAGGACTAAATAAAAGAAGATAATATATATATATATATGCTATCAAAGTCAACAAAGCCGCCATTAAACATCGTCTTTTATGCAGTGTTCCACAAATATCTGCAGATCATCAATGAATTATGGATCATAAATGGAACCGACGGAAGAAGACGTATTTACTAGCTAAATGAATCTGAGGCTTCAAAAGTATATAAGGTGAGGTTTAACTATAAGTGAGCTAGTGGGCAATCGCAGGCACAGGTACCTGGAGCCATGCCTCCTTGCATATGTACTATGTTGTTGGACAATGATGAAAATGTGGGACAGAGAGCACACTTGGAGTTGCTCAAGTTGAAAATATTTTTTATTATTAAAAAATAAAAAAAATAAATTTTAATTATTAAATTATATATAAATAATTAAAATTAGATCTTATTTAATATTTATATGATCACTTGAAAAATTTATATGACTTTTTATTTTAATTTTTACTATTCATATAAAATTTATTAATCAACATTCACTTATTTTACTTTTTATAATAAATACTTTTTTTATTAAACATGCTCATATATATATATATATATATATATATATATATATATATATATATATATATATAGGCATATATTATATATATATATATATATATATATATAACTTGTTGATGTGGATATGCATCCTATTAGGCATTAGTGACTTGCACTTGCTCACTAGCAAGCCAGGCATGACAAGCAAGGGCGAGAGGCAATGGAACCTGCTTGGCAGAGGAGAAATTTTTATGTGCTTTACGAGAACTATATTAAATTACTAAAAACATAACATGAGTATAGGAATACATGTTATCAAATTAAATAATAATATTATAAATTTAGATGAGATCCAATCTGGTAAATGAGAACATTAAGAATTTATTTAGACAGAAAGGGTGGCGCACCACAAATAAGAATCTCCTGTAGTCCTATTCTTTATGTTTTCATATCTCAGTTGGCGAAACGAGAGAGTGAATGAAGTGACTCCGAAGGTACAATTCACCAAACTAAGATCCCCTCAATTAATTAGCCACTTAAGTTGACTCACGAAGTGACTCCGAAGGTACAATTCACCAAATTGAATATAGTTATCACGTTGCTAAACGAGAGAGTGAATGACCTGGTTTTTATCTATATGGACTATCATCCAAAGACAATAGAGGAATAAGTGTGTCTGTATATACAGAGAGAGAGAGAGAGAGAGAGAGCGAGCTAGACAGCGATAATTAACGCACTCATTTATTGGAGCTTTTGGATGATGATATTTTTCTGTCCAGAGAAATTTTTGTATGTTTTTAAAGTAATTTTTTTAATATAAAATAAATATATAAAAATAATGTTAAGTGTAATATTATATATTTATTTATTTTATATAAAAAAAAGCATTTAATTTTTAAGAGTGTCAAAATGACGAAACCAGAAGAAAGAAAAGAAAAGAAACTGACAAATATGGAATTTAGTCCCAAAATAAACAAACACGGGGTCTTAAAAACATGGCGGCGGCTGCTTGTGTTTAATGCGTGAACATGCAATTTGGGTCCATGGCACCACTCGACATTATCCCTAACCCATGATTATAATTAGGAATACAGCACCTGCAAGCATTTACAAGCATATTCAATTCCCACTAATATTACAGACGTAGAAATCAAAGCCACCCCAGCGGCCGCGCGCAACAAAATTGTGACTGCCCTTGTTGTAGAATATTTAACAGTGGCGAAACCCCACGGACAGAGGCAGCCACAGTATTTGTGCATGGTGGAAAGGACCTAGACGAACTATTCAAATATAACATCAACTTGATATGTGTCTAACATTCAATTTGAGATTCTAGGAATATTCTGTTCACAATGTTAATGTTAACATGAGAGGCTAGTCAAATAAATCAATTGAAATTAAGTGTGTATTTTAGTATTTTACCCCAGTTATTAAGCTATCCTCTCAAAATTTTGAAAATAGGGCCACAAAACCAAACTCATCTGTAACTAGCGTTCATCTGTGCTCAGTGTTGATTTATTTAGCATAAAATTAGAACATATTCTCAGATAGTCATCAGCGTAAAAATAAAAGGATATTGTTCTCAGGAGAGTAGAAATGCATAATTGTGGTACAGTGTGGTTAACTTCAACAACTAATCACCAACTGAATTTCACGAGTGACGAGTGAGAACCGCTCCAATGTAATGCTTTTGAACCAAATGCTAGTGACTTGAAAGCAAAATATAAGTCAGCCACGGCTTCATACGACGGTGTCTTTTGACTTTCATTTACAATCGAATTGAGAAGGGAATAATTTTTTTTTAATTTTTTTTTAAACGAGTGGTACCTAAAAACACTTTTATTTTTTTTTCCTTTTCTTCTTTCCTTCCACAAGTTAAAAACTTGTGAAAGAACTACAGAAGAGTAAATATAAGAGGAAGGAGAAACTATAATGCATGCAAACTACATCCACATTCATCGTATTGGTTCTTTCTTTCTTCTCTCATTTTCATTTACGCAATGGTTCCTGAACAAAATCTATAGATATATTTGACATCGATATATTATTGTTCATCTGTCTCATCAGGCAACGAAGTGGCTGTCTATCAAAACCCCCTAACAGCAATTTGTAATGGAACAATGGCATAGAACCATCAAATTGGGAGGTTATGATAGAAGGGATATTGATCGGAATATACTCTCTCAGCCACACTCGCGCAGATTGGGAAGTGACGATCAATTGCATCTAATCAGAGATTTCCTCGTTGCCCTGAAACAAGAGTGAAGACTGAACAGAAATTGGGTTCCCCATGGTCAACAGTAAGGGCAATGATGATAAAGACCCATGATTTCATCACAATTGACACTCTGCATAAAGATCAATTCAGAAATTCCAAACGATGATGAAACAAAGGGACAGCCGCAACAGCTTTGTTTCCGCTTTGCCCATGTCGCTGATTCTCTTTTATCCCTGGCTGATGATCCCGGTTACTTCCATTATATAAACATCTAATCATGCAGCGTATAGTGCGCGCCTTCGCTTGGATGGGGACCCCAAGAACCCACATCTGGAGGTGGCTCTCCTAAAATGAACAAGAGTTTTTCTTTCAAAAGAAAGAATTTTAATTTGATTTTTTAAAAATTATATTGATATTATTTTAATTTTTTAAAAAATATATCAATTTAATTATTAAATTATAAAATATAATATTAAAATTATCTTTTCATATATAAATAAAAATTAAATTAATATAATTTATAATTAATAAATTAAATTAATGATATTTTTAATAATTTAAAAAATAAATTAATATTAATTATTTTAAAAAATTAAAAAAATATTATTTTATAATTTAAAAATTAAATTAATATTAATATTTTAAAAAAATTAAAATAATATCGATATAATTTTAAAAAATCTATATTAAACTTTTTAAAACTATGTGAAAATATTACATCATCCCGCTAGAGACATTCTTCTCTGCATGCATCACGAGTAATCCGGTGGAGGAGATTAAAGAATTGCTTGTATATTGTATCTAAAAATGCGAGATTATCTTTACCCAAAAAAAAAGCGAGATTATAATTACTGTAGCTTATTATTTTATTCAACTTCTACTTTTTTCTAGAAAGTGCAAAAAGTCTCCAAATGACATCATCCTGTCTCCATCGAGCACAAAGCCCCTGCTCTCCATTTGTTCAAAGATGACATAAATAACTCAACTGATGATTATATGGCACATAGTAAGTCCCAAATTACAATGCCGAAAAGATGAGGTTTAACCGTTTAAGGAGCTAAATATCTCTTTTTGTTATTAGCCCCCAACTTCAATAGATCTCCAACACAACAAAAATTTCATACCGTGAATATGGTAACCAGACTTTCATTTTTTTTTTCTCCAAGTAATTGATAACTTCATACTCGAATTTGAGATTCTAATTTTCTGCCATCTCTCATCCCATGACCCCTCTTTCAATTCTGAATCTATAACCCAAACTAAAGGTCCCCACCCTACTCTGATCTGATGAGGAAACGACGACATTGATTTTCTTAACCCCACTGGAAGTCTATTACGGCTATTAACAGGGACCATCCTATGATTTTGTAGAAGATTATAAGCAGCATATCAAGTATGCTAGTACAGTAGTACCACAGCATTTACAAAAACAGAACAAAAAACAAAAACAAAAAAAAGAAAAATTACTTAGAGAAAAATAAATAATCTGTTTTTTTGCTCATGAGCTCATGATAACCTCTGAGGGATTTATCAATCCTGCACGTAAATAATTTGTGTAAATTTCTTTTTCAACACGATATTTTCATGTTCTTAAAAAAAAAACGAACATCTAAAATCCCACTGGGACACATTCCCAGACTCGTGAGTGACACATTTGAGCCTCAAGCTCATATCCGTCTACGTGCAGCCTAATATATAAAATATTTAAAATTAATAAACATAATTATAAAATTAATTTGTAATAACAATTTCCTCCTTCCTATATGAAAAGAAAAAAAAACCAAAAACGGAAAATTCATTTTGTTTTTGTAAGTACTAAATACAGAAATTTCGTCCAAAACAAACTCAAAAATCCCCACGACCTAACCCACGACTTTCGTCGGCGCCAGTTTGAAGCTACAACAAGAAAACGGGGCCAAGTCCGTGACCGTGACGCACCTCACAAAGCCGAAGAACCCACTTTTCTCTCTTCATTTTTCGCCATTATAAATACGCTTGCCTTCCCCCATCCCTCTCATTCAAGCACACATTGTTCACCTTCTTTCCCTCTACCGTGCACCTGCTTCTTCCCTCCACATATAGCAAAAAGCAGAGGGTAAACTACTAACGCAAGAGCAAAATGAGATCACTTTCCACCACCGAGAGTTCATCAGCACCCACGGCCACGGCATCGCCGACAGCTGCTCAGCGCTCGCCGTGGCACTCTCCGGTTCCGTACCTGTTCGGAGGACTCGCTGCGATGCTATGTCTGATAGCGTTTGCGCTGTTGATCCTGGCTTGCTCTTACTGGAAGCTTTCGGGTCAACTGCAGAACGAAGAAGGTGGCGACGGGGACTCGGAGAGCGGCGGCGACAGCGAGGGTGGCTCTGCAAAGAATGAATCGGTGAAGGTTTATGAGGAAAAGATCCTGGTCATTATGGCCGGGGAAGAGAGACCCACATTCCTGGCCACCCCTGCCTGCGCCAAGTCCTCGTCTTTTGGCGATGGAATTGGGAATCATTTTGGGAAAGACGAAGGAAATCGTGAAGCTTGCGACAAATCAGAGAAAGCATTGGGCAGCCATGTTCCCGCTACAACTCCAAGACCACAAGAAAGCCAACAACAAAGCCAGAGGCAGTGAGAAAGTTGGCTACTTAAGTTTCTTTCTCCGTTGGCTATAGATTTAAGAAAGAGAAAGTAATAGAATAGAATGTCATCTGACTCTGTTTCTCAGCATTCCTCCTCCTTTCTTTTTTTTCTTTTTTCTGGGTTTTGGGTTTTCAACCTCATTGGTCGTGTTCCATAATTCGGGAAAGTGTAGATTCAAGCTGAGATGAATTAGAATTGAGGGAGTTTCCTTTCAATCTATGGACAGCTAGATTTTGCATCCTCTGTTATACTTACTGGTATGGTTTTGTTCGTGTACTTAGTTGCTTGATTTATCACATTCTTGGATTCAGACAGAGAATAAAGTAATTATGAGTAACCGGGATTTAGGATCCAAGTAGAGATCGAGTCCGCCAGCCAACCAGAAGCACCAAATCGCTATGTGGCTGACCGCATCATATGTCTGCGGAAAAACGAAGATGACACAACCAAAACAAGAAACCGCTTTTATAATATTTAAAAATAAGAATGAAAATAAACATTTCCCATTATCATCCTTAGGACTCCCATACTTCATATTTGGGACAAATCCAGGCTGAAATTTACAAATGGAGGATCTTTCTTGAATTTACACTTCACTGTTAACGATGGGACAATGCAATTATTAGGTACAGTAATTACCTTGTTTCGTCTCTCGTAAAAAATTGATCCTCTCTTTTTTTATTTTAAATTTTATTCTTCAATTAAATTATAATAATTTATTATAAAAATATTTTTTAATTAGTATTAATTTTTAAAATTATTTTTTTATTATTAGCATTTATTTTCTTTTGACGAGAGTTATTAGCATTTAATTAAAAAAAATTATAAGAAAAAAAATTTAATGTCATAAAAAATATCATAAAAAAAGTGTACCAGTACCATCTGTTGTTTAACTATGGATAAAAAAGATTCTCCTTTTATAAATGTTGTCGTGGATTTTTATTTTTTTTCTAGGTGTAAAAATCCCATAGTTCTTTGGTTAAAAAATTTGACAAGGGTACGCTTTGATACTCAAAACCTCTTTTCTTAAATGTTTGGGGGAGCAGAGAAGATGAGAATGAGATGCAGGGTTAAGCATTTTCTTGAAAAGGGGGATGGAGACCGCGTAAGTTTCTTGTTCGATAGCATAGCACAGTCCGTGTTAAGCCGTTTCGATAGGCCGCGTCGCTTGCCCTCTTAAATACGAAATTATATTAAATTGAGTTAAGTTTAATTTATTATTCTTTAAAGCAATAATGATTTGATAAATCAACTACCTTAATATCATGATATAAAGTAAATTCAAATAATTAGAATAAAACAAAAATGGAATAAAATAAACTATAATGTGCTGAAATAAAATGATTATTTTTAATTCAAACTTTAATAACTTTTGAATTAATAAATGAAATCAAAGTTAATCTAATTAACATATATATATATATATATTTTAAAGTTAAAAAGTTAAAATTTTTAATATATATTTTATATATGTAATATGAATGTATATTTTTAGAGTAATATTTATATTTATTTTATTTAATTATTGTCGCCAGAAAAATAACAAATGTTGTTTTATTTGTGAAAAAAATATTTAAAATATATACATTGTCCAAATGCATGTACAATATAGTTATCAATTTTTTTTTATCAATATCATTCTCTGTTGTCCATAGAATTTAAGGTTGGCAAATGAATTGATTTGATAAATTTTAAATTATATCATAATTGATGGATAAAAAATAAATTATCAATCCATCTATAATTTTTAAAAATTATTAAAATTATCTAATTCATTCTTGATTCATTTTAATGTACTATACATTAATCCATTTTAACATATAAGATTGAAGGATATCTGCGTTATTAATATAAAATCATATTTGGTTTAATAAAAAAACAAATTTCTTCTCATAAATTAACTAAGAGTTTCTAAAATATATGTATTTAGACTCTTATTTATCTAAATACATTTTATTTTTCATCTTTACATTTTTCTCAATTAGATGTATATATAAACTCTTCATTTATCAAAATATATTTCATTTTCAACATCAAAATACATTTCATTTTCAACATGTACATTTTTCTTCAATAGATGCATATAGACTCTTTTTGTATCAAATATATTTTATTTTTCAAACTTCATAAATCTCTATTAGATATGGATGAATTGAATTAAATTAGATTGAACTTAAATATAGATAGATTTGATAAATTATAAATAATGATCCAATTGTCACCTCTAAATTAAATGAGTTGGATTTATATATGAATGAATTAGATAAATGATAGACTAATAAACTTAATTATTATTCCTAATAGGAATTAAGTGAATTAAAATTAACAAACATATTAATTATTTCTTTATTAAATTAACGATAAGTATATTAGAAAAAAATTAAATCTCAATTTATGACTAATGAAATCTTAGCTCATTCTGTTGTGGATATTGACTTTTGAAAGAGTATATAAAGTTAGGTTTTACATTAAATACATATAAAAACTAAATTAAAAACCTTTTTTTTATATACTATTCTTTTGATATCAACTTTTTTTTTTTGTATACTGGAGGTGTAATATAGCAAAATTTTTTTCTGTCTAATAAGAAATAAGAATATAATAAATAAAAGAGCAAGACTTTATCTTACCATTTTTAACTTAAAATTATATGAATAATTACTTTCTTTTTTTTGGTCACAGGAGAGGGGGGATTGGGGGGAATGGGATTTGATTCCACTGAATTCGATACTGGGTGCTACTACTGTAAGACATAAGCCTTGATCATTACCATCTGCCTGCATAAACAATTACTTAAAAAAAAGAAAAAGAATACAGCAGTCCAATGCGTAAGAAGCTAGAACCATTATTAGTACCCTTTTTTCTGGGTCAACCATCCTTGGTACCTAACAATGAGCATATTTGTAGGCGCAGATGACCCAATTAAGTGGACTGGTTCTCCATTTTAGTGCCAGGCTTGTGTTGGGCTCTGTGCCCCTGGCGGCCTAGCCCAAACTGGAGGATGATTAGAAATTTATCCAGATCAACGGAGTTTGAATTACCATCTACACCATTATAAGTAAAATGCAAAATCCTTTATTTAATATCCGATTTTTAAAACCTGTTTGTATTATTACGTGAGTGGATCAAATTCAAGACCACTTAATAACTTTCTTAAATGCATTAGGCAGCATTTATGCAAAGTTTTTCATTTTTTGTGCAGTATTTTTTTTGTGAAGTGTATTATTATTAATTTAGTTATTTGATTTCTTGTTGGCTGATTTGTTTTGACAAAATTAAAAGAGATAAAAAATAATTAATCTGCATACATTTCTTAAATTAAGAAATTTATTTTATGTAAAAAAAAAGTATTTGAAATATTGTACAGAATAACGAGCACAACAGAAAGTGTTTTCTCTAAACATTGGTAGGTAGAAGTATTTATAAGTTGGATTAGGTTGAATTTAAAGTATTTTTATATTTAATTTATTTTTTAAAATAGTGAATTGGGTTAAATTTTTTATTTTAAAACTTGACCTAACGTTTAATTAAGTTGAATTTGTGAATTTAATATATATTAAAGAAATTTTTTTTATTTATTAAAATAAATATCAAAATAAATATAAAATTAAAAATTTATCACATATCATAATAAATAAATTAATATATTTCAATAAAAAATAATATATAAAATCTTAAATAAATTTTAAATTAAAAAATTAAAGTTATATGTCTTAAATATAACATAATAAATTTTATTTTAAATATAAAAATTTTTAATATAAATCTAAAAAATAAAATATAATAAATTACGTAAAATTTGATAGAAATAATAAAAAAGAAATATTAATTTTTATATGTTAAATATTTAAAATTGATGTAGTTTTTTTATAAAAAAAGTAAATGAATTGATTAAGTTAGTTAAAAATTTTTAATCTGTAATTTAATTTATTATCTTTAAATTAAATTTTTTTAAATTCAACTTAAAAATTTAATTTAATTCATTAATTATAAATTAAATTAAAACTCACACATTCAGCGACTAGATGGTCATCCCTATTAGTAGGGATTTATGTCATACATTTACCTATAGAACGAGGCAAGACAACAGCTCATTTTCTTAAGTTTGTATTAAAAATTAAAAAAAAAAAAAGAGGCACGGGTGAATAAAATGCCAAAAGCATTGCGGGTCGCACCATGACAATGGGTCTCCCCAGTCCCCACAACAGCAAAGGCGATGCAGTGAAGTGGGGTCCACTTTAGAAACGACAGAGCGTGTAAGGGACTTCACCTTTGGCCTTCAATTCATTTTCATCCCCGCCACAAAATTTTGTACACACATTTTTGGCTAAGCCTCACCCACGTGGCATCCCTCAATTGGGCGTTCACCAGATATCCCTAGCCCCACCAGATAGACCTGTTTCGCATAATCACGCACCTCAACCACCAAAAGCACAGAAAGACTACACACACGGTCACAGTCCCAGTTTGGAAGGGAAGGCCATGGCCTCCAAGCTCTGTGACTCCTGCAAGTCCGCCACTGCCACCCTCTTCTGCCGCCCCGACTCCGCCTTTCTCTGCGTCGCCTGCGACTCCAAGGTCCATGCCGCCAACAAGCTAGCCTCCCGCCACTCCCGCGTCTGGCTCTGCGAGGTTTGCGAGCACGCCCCAGCCCACGTCACCTGCAAGGCCGACGCCGCTGCTCTCTGCGTCACCTGCGACCATGACATCCACTCTGCCAATCCACTCGCCCGCCGCCACGAGCGCGTCCCGGTCACCCCCCTTCAACGACCCGGTCAACTCCGCTTTTCGTGTCAAATCCGGCTCCGGCTCCATTAATTTCCTCGACGACCACCGCTACTTCTCCGACGCAGATGCCGACGCCGACGTCAGCAGGGAAGAGGCGGAGGCCGCTTCCTGGTTGCTCCCCACCCCCTCGAACCCCAAGGCGGCCGCCTCGGAGAGCCCGGATCTGAACTCGGCTCAGTTCGTGTTCTCTGAAATGGAACCGGTTCCGTACATAGATCTGGATTTCGGGCCCGTGGATCCGAAAGCGGAAGGCCAGGAGCAGAAAAGTTCCGGCACCACGGACGGAGTGGTACCGGTACAGAGCAAGACTGCGAATGAACTCTACTTTGACATGGATTTCTCTGGGTCCATGACCAAGACTCTCGTCTACGGTTACAAGTACAACACAGAGTCACAGTCACAGATGAGCCATAGTGTAAGAAGAAGCTGCAATGTTTTGCTGTTGTTTATGTTTTGTTGTTGTTTTTCGTTTGTTTGAGGCTTGAGAATTGAATAGACATAACATATAAGATAGACTTGACTTGCATGGGTTTTTGTTCAGGTATCATCGTCGTCTATGGAGGTTGGGGTTGTGCCAGATGGGGCGGCGATGTCGGAGATATCGAACAGCTGCTACAGCAAGGCGATGAATGAGACGGTGGCGGTGCAGTTGTCGGCGGCGGATAGGGAAGCTCGGGTGCTGAGGTACAGAGAAAAGAGGAAGAACCGAAAGTTCGAGAAGACCATTCGGTACGCTTCCCGGAAAGCATATGCGGAAACAAGGCCCAGGATCAAAGGCAGGTTTGCCAAACGCTCTGAAGTGGACCCTTTTGTGGGATACGGCGTCGTTCCCACCTGTTAATTTCAGCATTTTTCTTAATTAATGCTATAATTGACATGTATTATACTGGCTAGTGGCTACTTTCTAGTTTCTAGTTTCTTCAACCCTGTGATTGTGTATATATTTTTTGTTTGAATCTGTGGAAAGCTTGCCGTCGGTTTTGTTGTTTGTTTGTTGGCACTTGCAGGGGCGATTCTTGAAGTTTTGGTTCTTCGTTATTGTTCCAGAAAGAAAAAGAAACTGGGTTAAGCGAGTATAGCAATGGCAATCAATGGCACTTGCATCTTCCCCGGAAGTTGTCGGCTACAGCTACTCTGTTAATTAGCCTGTTAATTGGCAATAGCATATCAAAATCTGATACGCCATTGGTTAAGGAAAAATGATTAAATGGTTATTTAATCACAAATTATATTTAAATACATGTATCGCTATTCTTTAATCTTAATTAAATAGTAATTATTTTGCCACAATCAGCTGGACCCCAAGTCCCGGCATATAGACGCAATTCGCCAATAGTCAATAGCCCAGTTCCAGTTTCATGCCCAGTTAAGGTGGCCCTGTCCAGATGCTCTCTGCTCCCGGCCCATAGATACGGACGGCCCATACATTTAAACTAGACCAGCAGCGGGGACATGTTCCAGACTCTATAAAACCCCAAAGCAGATTATTATCAGCCGCTCATTTCTGTTTTGGTAGAGACCTATCAGACATTCATGGTTTAGCAAACAATAATGATGAATTTTAATACTATCACGTTTAAATAGTAAAGCATGCGAGTGGCAGTATTGTACTCTAATACTTAGGTTAAATTATTTATTTAGTTCTTATTGTTCCATTCTAAATTTAATTTAGTCATTATAGTTTAAAACTGTTTCAAAATGCCCTTATAATTATTTTCTAATCTGAAAATGTTTTTATAATTTTTATTAATTTTGTTTTGTTTATATTTGGAGTGAAACTATAATGACTAAATAAGGATTATTATTTTACATTGATTGAAAACTATAGAGATATTTAAAATTATATGAACCTTTTTTTTATAATTATATGAACCTCTTTAAATGACTTTAGAACCGTAAAAGCTAAATTAAAATTTGAATAAAACTACATCAACAAATGAATAATTTATCTGATGACCAAAAAATAATAATGATTAATAATTTTTTCTAATAATAAATTAGAAACGACCATAGCCTTTTCACATTCATAATCAGTCGCCTACTAGCATCAATCAAGAGCCAAATTCCAAAATTAAATATTCAAACCGTTTTTCAATCCGGATGATCAATACATACGCGTGCTTTTAATAATCAGAGACAATCATAATTCTGTTTTATTAATTCAATAAACGGAAAAAAGTGCCCTTAACATGTATAACCGTTCTAATATATATGGAGAATTTTAAAATAAATTTTCACAAACTTTCTAAACAGCATGCTTTCTAAAATTTCAAATAGACAAGTGTATGAAAACATATTATTCATACAATTACTAAATGAATAAGCTCTAATACAAAAAATTTCAATGACGTCTTCATAAACTGGGTTGAAGAATTAGATCAATACTTATTTCTAGACAGTCTTGATTGAGCAACACTCACAATAATTGTTTTCTTTTTTTTTTTCTCTTGCACATAAACGTAACTTATCTAATCAGCTATCACTTGACCTAGTAAAAGTAAGATGGAAATAAACAACTACTTAATAGATATTAGATTAAATTAAAAGTGAGCTTGGGAATTTTTTTTTTTCCCATTTGAGTTGTTTATTGAATATTTGCGCATACGAAACAAAAATATGTATTTTATATTAAACCCAAAATACATTTTTGAAGGTAAGTATTCAAAATGCGGAAAAAAAATGCTTGGATGATTATTACGCATTTGTGGTTAAATTAAAAAACTGTGCTTTGAAATATGTTTGGAAGGTACCTAACACTTGACTTGTGCTTTTCGCTAATATTATAGAAAAAGGAAAATAAATAAATAAAATCAATTTAGATAATGTTTTTTTATTTGTGCCTTATTCATGACTTAAAAATAAATAATATTTTTTCCGATTTAATAGAAATTAATATGAAGGTTATGACTATGTATAATATTCACTTTCTTGGCTAATACTTGACTTGGTAAGTAAGGCATGAATATATATAGTATACATAGAAGAAATACTATTAAAACCAAATTAGACAGTCAGCCTGTGAGATTTCCAATTGAAGTTCAATTATTTAAATTAGATTAGTTAAATTGAATGATGTAATAAAAAAATTTATACGTAACAATATAAAATTTTAGAAAAAAATCATAAAATGTGAAAAAATATTAAATTCTGTTCTTTTCTATCTTTTTTTAAAAAGAAAAGAAAAAAAAAATGATAACAGACTTATTGAACTATTTAAACTATCCAGTTCAAACGATTTTAATCAATACAAAATAGTTTGAGCATAAATTCAGTTATAAGACTGAACCATAAACAACTAGTTGTGCGGTTTACGATTTAATCGGTCTAACCATTCAGTCTGGTTTTGACAACAATGCATGGAAGGAAGGTGCCTTGTATCAGTTTCTTCCTTCTACAATTAAAATTATTAAACCAAAAAATAGAATAAAGAATTGACGTTCTACTATATAAAGCTTTAGCTTGCCTTGTCATTTTGTCCATTCACAAAATCAGTGCACTCAAAGTCAAAGCAAGCTACTCTTATTCTCTTCTGTCTCTCTTCGCCAACACCCCCCCCCCCCCCCCCCCCTCCTTTCCTTCCCCTTTGTGTGTGTTTAAAAATATGAAGATCCATATTTTTTCTTCTGGTTTGTGCATTTGAATTTTCGTTTGCATTAGTGTTCCTTTTATGTAGTAATTAACATGGAGATGAGAACAATGAAGATAACACTAATCTTGGTTCGCTCTCGTGCGCAAGAGCAAAAACTGCCTTGACGACAACATGTTTTTCTGAGTCCATCTCTTTGATTCCTCCTTCATTTCATGCATATATATCCCTTTCATGTCCACCCCAAGTAATTGACATTAAGATTTGTGTCCCATTTTTTCCATGGTTAAGTTGGGAGTGTGCTAATTCATCTGTTACAGACTTACAGTTACAGGTACGAGCAAGTAACTTATGTTTGTTAGTGCTTGATTTGTAAATCAGTAACTTACGTTTATTAATAGAATATGAACAATTCTTAAACAATATTGCTATTGGAAATAAAGGAGTACGAGAAAATGTAAATTTAGTTCAGCCACTACTATATATAGATTATAGACACACTGACTAGTGTGAGTTCTGCACCATCCTACCAATGCTCATGTAAGTCGCAAAGCTCTCTTTATTTCTTACGTGCTCTCAGACTTTTGATGATGAACAAATGTTTAATTCTCTTGACTTTTAGTTGCTTAAATTCAGAATGGTTATTCTCACTGCAAAATGATCATAGAAAACTGGAAGAGTCAGATGCACTACTTTCAATCTGCCGAAAGAACCTCCCTGAGGAAACTCTCAAAGACTCTTTTAGCAATGGACCTCCAAGACTATTCAAGAGCAAGCTCAAGAGTCTACTCAAGCAGGAGGAAATACCTTAGGGGAAGAAAATTCAGAATCTACTCATGAGCAAGATCAAGAAACCACTCTCATGTCTGCTAATGACCTGAGCAAGCTCTCGCAAATAGATAATTACATGTTCCAGTGTTTTGAACGAAAAGCTGCAACTGTCCTCTGTAAGAAGACATGGCAACAATCATATTTTGATAAGATTGTATCATGTAACCGTTGTGTAACAGCTACAAACCTTAGAGGAGTTTAGGAGGAGGATATGCTTGATGAACAATGACATCCTGAGGAATAGAGCTTGCTGCAAATGCTGTCATTCTCATTTATTCTCTGATACTCTATTTTTACTCACTGATTGCTCTTCTCTCTTCCATCAAATCAAAACTTAAAGAGCTAGTGTGATTGAAAGGGATAAATACACCCTTGCCCAAATTTTGTAATCATCATTTCTCATTTTTTTTAATAAAAATAATCATTTCTCATTTTTTGTAAAGCTTCATGAAAAATCTGTCTTAGATTAGCTTGGAGAGATTAGCGTGAAAGAAAACTATTTGTTGTAACTTGAAGAGACTATGGTAGAAGAAAAAATAACATTTGTAACCTAACCTGGAAAGACTAGAGGTGAAAAACAACACTTAATGTTTATAAAATTCTAAGATTTCTTGAAGACTGAACATACCCTACTATTTGGAGTGAATAAATATAAATCCGGTGTCTTGCTTCTCTTGTTCATTCCTCTTTCTATTACTTGGTTTTTCATTTACTGATTTTCTTTTAGTTTACAACTCTTTCAGTTAAACTAAGTTTTCAATCAAGTGAAACCTGTGAGGTTTTGGTTCAGTTTAAATTTCTTATTCAACTAACATATATTTTTGAGTTTTGTGTTCTAAAAGTGTACAAAAAACTTTTGATTAGCTCAACTGCCTTGTGCCTTTCATTGATACCTTCACTTCCTTTCTGACTCTGTCGTTGTCTTCATCACCCTTCAATTATTTTTTTTAAAATATAATTTATATTTTTAAAATTTATTTTAATATCAAATTACCTTGAAATTTTTTTTATCTCACTAAAACTTTTAAATTTTAGTCTGACTTAAAAATATTATTTTTTTTTTTAAATAAAACAGAAGTTAACATTCAATTTCAAGTTATACTAACTTAAAAAGAATTTAGTGAAATAAAAAAAATTTAAAAAATAATTTGGTACAAAGTTAAATTTTAAGAGTGTATATTATATTTTATCCCATAAGATATTATAACTAAATGGTCACATGATTTACACGAGTCATATGGTGTGTATATGGGAGTGACTTTCGTTTTATTTAATAGCAAAATTAATGCTTTCAAGTTAAACGAAAGTTAAGAGGAGCCTAGTAAAACAAAAAAAAATTACAATGAGATAATTTGATATTAAAATAAATTTTAAAAATATAAATTATATTTTATCCATCTTTAGTCATCATCAGCCTCCCGTTCCGAATTCCACACTGTAGATTTGGATAGGACAAACGAGCTCATATCCCTCAAATCCCTAGTGAATGTACATAGTTTAACATAGTCAACAAAAAAATATCACCGTTTCTTAGATTTATGTTATTACACTTGATACAAGCCATAATTCATGTAGAAAAGAAGTGTTACATGGGACTGGAATAACTAACACTCGGAAAACTGGATGGACAATGAAGAGGGCATTTAACAGCAACGAAGCACATGATTTTTTTTTTTTTTTCGGGTTGGGAAAATCAATTTGATCAATACCACGTTTACATACAGCATGTGACAATTAGAACTCCGGTCACACTCTACAACACACATCGATTTTTTCGTGGCTACATATAGGACCCAATTGTGCAAGCGAGACAGCGAGAATAGCTCTATGCTAGAGGACCATAACGAGTTTGAATATATTTTCCTATTCTTGCTTGGTGCACGGCTACAGGGATTGCCTATCACCATGAACTGATTTTGTCACATCTCATCTTTTATCTACCAACCAGGACCAGCAATTCACTACCCTTCTACTGAAAGAGACTTACCCAGAGCTACTACGAGAAGAAGTGCCCTGGTTCACGAAGAAACGAACAACAACACAAGTGATATTGTCAGAACTACCTCTCTGATATGCTTCTTGCATCAGCCTCTTTGCTGCCTCCTCTGCATCCTCAATTGGTTTAATCATAGCAACAGCTTCCTGAAGAAAGCTTAAAATTTTAAGGGAGATGGAAAAATAAGACTTCATAGCATTTGACTTTATTTGTTTTGCATTTAACAGACATGACTCATGAGTTTGGGTCTGTATCTTTTGTTCCCCCTGTTTACCCCCTCTTCTTTACTGTGCAAAAGGAAAGTGATAATTTGTATTAGGTTTTCTGAACCATATATCATGTATATCATCGCATCTTTAGAGTGGCGAAGATAAGCCTACACTCGTTTCATAGGATTGATAGACATGGAGAATGGTAAAAATGCCAGGAGTAGAGAGCCAGGATCTGACCCTTGTCTCCACTTTGGATGGTGGTTTCTCAATGTGAAATGATTTTTGGTGGATTTTCATCTGTTGGGGTAGGCAATCTTTGACTCACACATTTTAGAAAAGAAGGTATTGACTTAACCAATACATGGCACTGAGCACCTAAACAATCCAACTGTTCTCAGCTGAGCTTAATTCATCTGAATTTTAGTGGTCATGATGGAGATGCACTATAGTCATCAAAGAGAAGAAAGTGGAAGTAATGAAAATGATTGCAAACCTCATTTGAGACCACATCCCATAGCCCATCACTGGCCAATATAAGAAACTCGAGAGAGCTGTCAACTTTTTCTTCCTGCAAGACCGCAAACATGTTTGTAACTAAAAATATACAGAGGAAAAAGGAGGCAAGAAAAATAAGATTGAAGGCCATGTCAATAAGAACAAAAAAAGGATCAGTCAAGACAGGAGACATCTCTTTTACGTCTGTTATGTTACACATGATTGTTATTGGTTAGTGGCATTTAACTAAAAGAAGCTCTAAAATGCTACAAGGTTAATTGCAGAATAGATAATCGTACTGTTTCACCAACATAAGTTGTGGGAGTTTCAAACACACAAAAATATCATAAACTGATGTGCACAAAATTACAACTGCATGCATGATTATATGTATCATGCAAGTCTGTCCATTTTCTTTTTGGTACAGAACAAATTCATGGGTTCCAGTAACAGTGACAAACCCATTGGGAGGAAGCTCTTTCTAAATTGTCTATATTATTCATTTTCTAAGTAACATCTGTCTTCAGCTCACTTTTAATCTACATTTAAATGTAAACTAGATCACTAAATATCACTTTATATGCACACAATGTGAACGATACACTAAATCATGCACCCTATACAGAAACAGGTTGAGATGAATTTATAAATATATGAAATATCCAAGAGTCGACGTCACCATAGTAGAAACACACCTGGATTTCTGGATCAACAACAACATACTGCTTCAGGAGTCTATCACCAAATGCACGAGAAACAGCAAGAACACCACCAACTCTCCAAGTTCCTGTAAATGTGATGTTAAGTCCTCAATGGCGGTAAACAAGATAAATCTTTTAAATTAAATCAAGAAAGTTAAATACAAGATGACCTTACCAGCCCACATAACAAAGCCCCCTGCATCTTCAATCCTTTGCCTTTCATCAGTTTGGTCTGGCTTGTGATCTCGAGAAACAGCAATGGCTAAAGGAAACCACAATTAGAATAAAATATTAAGTAATCACTCAACATAGGAAGGTTGAAGTGACTCTCGCAACAAATGCACGAGAACTTACCATGGACACATGCAGACTCCCGGACCATAACACATGAACTAACATTACACACTTAAAATCAAATGAATATAGAAATATAGACGAGAATTCTCAATATTGGCATTTGAAACAAAAAAATAAGTCATGTTATAGAACATTCACACATACAAACTATGACTGGGCCATCATTTGAAAATAAACAATATATGGAAATACAATTAAAATAAATGGTCAGCAGTTATTCTCATAATACTTCTGTAGTGTTTTCACATATTTAATGTTTCCTTAATAGCCCACTAGTGCCTTAAGCCTGTAAATCAGAAAGGAGAGGAGTGGACAAAGGATTGTTAAAAATTATAAGCAACAAATGCAGGATAGTTTATCACACTGAACTTGTTTCTCACAACACAATTATTAAGTACTTCAATATATACATGCCTCAAAAGAAAAGCATAGGATTGACATAATATGGAATCCTCCAGAACCCTTTGACAACCAGAATTATTATGACCTCTTGAGGTATCAGAAAACTATAATTCATGTAAAACAATATAAGTGATTAACTGGATGCATCTGAGAGCATATATATTCGTGTAAAGCTACTAGCCTTACCATTACCACCCCTGCATATAACAGCTCTGGAGTCGCCAACATTTGCAACAAGCAAACGGTCACCAACTAGAATGGCAGTGGAAGCAGTTGATCCAGCATCTCTGTTATGACCATTTTCTGATTTCAGAAATTCAGAGTCGGTATGGTTATATGCATCAGCTGTGGAAGAGAAAAGTTTGGCAGGAAAAAACAGTTATTCTCAGGATTGAGCAAATTGAGAACATCAATGCAAAAAGATCACACTGCTACATGTAGGAGATGGCATACCTATTGCTGATTTGGTGTCAGAAATGAATTTTGGGTGTCTGATCAAATTACTAAATAGGTTTTGCTTGACATACTCAGCAGCACGAGCACCACCATGACCTGAAAGAGTTATAAACAAGAAACTTGCAGCTACCTTCTAAATTTCTGAGTAGATAAAGATTAATATCAAGCAGAAGTTATGTATAGCCAACAGGAAATAATTCCTACACGCTTAAATTTCATAAAAGAAATACATCCTGATGGCAAACAAGAAACACTCTACACCTGATCATTGCTAACATCGGGAATAAATAAGGTTTTATAGTCACAACAAAGAATACTACAAAGAGAGAGTTGAGTTCAAGAAGAGGAGGGTGAGCATGAGGAAATTATGCTCACAGAAAGATTGATTAGATGGCCAACCTCCAGAGAAATTTCCTTCATGGTGTGCAGAAAACAATACTATAACCAAACAGAATAACCATACAGTCTACAATAAGATTGACAAAGGTGAAACCACAACTGCAAACAAATCCAAACTTTCCTCTTTATGTGTGTATGTGTATTTGAGAAAACAGCAGCACAGAGTTGATAAGACCAAAATTGGAGGACAAAAATACAAGAAATGGCTATGTATTTTATATAAGTTCATAAGCACACAAGCATCTGCAAATGCCATTAATAAGTTATATGGAACGATTAATTTCCCAATACTTTTGAAAGGGAAAATCCAGCATAGAAATAAATTAATAAAAGATACTAATAGGAGTAATCACATTTCATGAGTTCTATGGGCAATATTTTGGCATGTTTTCCAATCAATGTACAACCAGTCCCCAATTTTAGCATCTCCTTAAAATAAGTATTAAGTAGTGTGGGAAAAAAGTAGATATACCATCAAAAACACCAAAAAGGCCAACAATTTCACCGTCAACACCATCAATTCTTGTCTCATAAAAATCTTCCATGAAGATCTCTTGCCAGGAGAGCTAGCATACCCATAACTGAATTTGCCATTCTGACTGTAGACACAAATGATAATAAATTGTGTCAAAATGGAGATTGACACTCGCAAGCATGTGGGTTTCTATGACTGTTTAGTGTGTAAGAAACTAAGAATAAACAAGCAACACATGTCTTCATGGACACAAAATGTCAGATGTTTACTACAATATCTTATTTGAAATCAACCAAAAGACACAAAATATAAAAGGAAGACCAGTTAAAACCTTCAATGACACTATGACATTGAGTTATACATATAAATTCAACAAGTCTTACAGGAAAAGATGGGAGACAGGGCAAAAGGTTACTCAAACAAACAGACATTTGCCACTTTTCTGCTTTCCTTTTTTGCTTTGCATTTTGATTCAAGTGACTGTAGGCTCATTAACCTAGTAGATTGAATCCAACTAACAGGGAAACTTTTAGGACAAGAAGTAAATCACCTTATATATTCCCTTATTGTCAGAAAATGGTAGGAGTACAATTATAACATTATCCAATATAATTTATAGATGACACGATACTGGAAGCAAATATAATAATCAATAGGACAAGCAAAAAACCAGAACTAGAATATAATACGGAAGAAAACAAAGATTGGGCAGTCCTAGATCAACAAAGGCCTTGTCAAAGAATTTTATTGTACAGTGAATACATTATAATTCCAACATATATGCTTCATGAATCATGATTATAAAATTCATATGCAAGCAAGAATCGAACAGAACAGAGTTGTGAAGATGCAAATCAACACACCCTGGATATAAATGACAGAAATTCAGTACGATTATCAAGTATAAAAAAAAAATAAAAATTAAGCAATAACAATAATGGAAAGTATTAAACGCTGGGACAAAACAAACATTTCACCCAATTCTAGATCTATAGAAAGATGGAAATGTCAAAAGAAGTTAACCTGAGGCCCCCGCCGCTCACAGGTGCAACTTCAGCAGCATGAACCTGGCTGGAAGAGGACAAAACTGGATTGAGATAGCCCATATTACAACTTGAAGATTCAGGGTTCCCAGATACAATTTCTTTGACCAATATGAGAAAATGAAGAAACAACAGCAGTATTGCGTATTCTTTCCTGCCAACGATTCCAAGGTATCATAACATTAGTGGGGTCATTTTGAAATCACTCTTTTTCAAGTTTAACCTGCACAGAAACCCCGCAAGGAAGAAAGTGTAATCAATTTCAAATGACTGCAAAAAAGATATAAACTTTGTACATAGATCTTGTTATTGGTACAGCTTATGGCATAAGATGCTGAATCCAAGATTGGAATTTGGTAAGAATTATTGAACAAGGGAAAGCGGGCAGTTATTGATTTAGAGAGAGAGTACCTGAGGAAGGGAAGAGGGAAGAAATGCCATGACATAGAGAAAGAGAGTTGAGGGAGAAAACGACGAGAAAGGGAGGGAGATGGGAAAGCAGAGGCTATTCTGTTTCATTTTTAGTTCATTTTTTGTGCTAACAATTGAGACATTCAAACACAATTTTTTTTCTTCTTCAAAAATTAATTGCCCAATTAATTTAAAATTTCTTGCGAATTAATTTAAGAATGAAAATTATATTACTAAAAAAAATTAAAATTTGACTATCATAATAATCTTTTTTTTGTTTTATTTATGGTGATCAATTCAATTTGGAACTGAAAGGTCGTTTGGTGATTCATGAAATTGATATCATCATATACTAAAAATAAGTGGGAGTGCCTTGCATGCGCATCACCGAAGAATGGGAGAAACAAAGCTTTGTGTGGGACCGAGTCAATGCCAAAATATCACAATGTCCGATTACGGAGTCATCTCATTAGCTGCTGCTGACATTTCTCACTTATCTGCTTGCATGCACAAAGAGACACGTGCCTCTTACCCTAAGCCTCGGGAATCACAGTTTAGCAATTAGGTTATAAAGTTAAGAGTTTAATCCGCTTTAGTTCCATTTTACAAATCATTTATAAATATTTTTATAAATGTTTAATGAATTCAGCATATGTTTTAATTTTTAATTAAGACAACAAAAATTTTCTTAAGTTTTTGTTAATAAAAAAATTAAAATTTTAATTTTAATTAATTTTCAAGCAAAATGTTTTTACATTGAAATGTTTAATTTTGATTAACTAAAAGTATAAATTTTACATTATCATTCATAATTTATTGTCATATTATTTAAAAAATTTGATTATAATAATTATTTAAAAAATTAATTTTTTTTAATTTATTAACACACATTATATTAATAATTAATCAAAATTATTTAAAATATTATTAAAAAATTTAATATTTTAAATAATTATTGTCACAAGTTAATTTAAATATGCAGTAAAATTTTCAAAGATAGAATATAGTACTCAAATTCTCTTTTCTATCGGACAAAGGAAAAATAACAGTGACATTGTTCATTATTAAAATGTTTTGACATATTCCTAGACTATACATTCTCGAAGGTTGACTGAATAATGTTGTTGTTGAGCTTTGTCTGCAATTATTTTCTGCATACGGCAGAGCCTTGATAAATACGTTTCTTATGCTAAGAATAAGATAACTAAGGATTCAAAATGAATTTGGAAATTGGGTACATGGAATTTGAAAATTTTTTAAGTGCTCAATAAGTAAGATATTTTTTTTATTTTATTTCATTTAATATTAATCATATTAACTTTGTAAGTTATTATTATTTTTAAAAAATTTTAATTTAAACAGATAATAATAATTTACATAACTGATATGATTATCATTAAATGATATAAAGTAAGAAAATTGTCTTACTCGCCCGTTAGAATTTTTCCAAGGAACCCTATCACCGGAAACATTGGAATGTTTGAGTTGAAGAGATACCCTATTAATTGGTGCTAAATTTGATATGTTCGTGCTTCTTTGTCATTGATTGGTGATGATTGATAGTAGTAAACTTTGGGGTCATCAACTGCGAGCTTTCCTTTCTTAAATTTTCATGTGCTTAAGAATCGAGGCATTAATTAAAACACCATGCATTTGATTCCTTTCGTAATCACCGTTTTTTTTTCATTTGGTAGCATTAATAACTAATTATGTAAGTAATTTTGATCCACTTCTAATCATAGATTCAAAGCTAGCATTTTCATTCCACGAGGGTACTTCTCTTTCTTTTTTTTTTTTCTTTTTCCCTCCAATTGTTGTGCCCTACTCTATTGGGTTTTCCATTCCTACACGTAGCAGCCTGTAATTAATCCATTTTAATTCTATTTATTGTCTTATTTGGATTTCATGGCCGGCAAGACCTATCAAGACTATGTTGCTTCACAAAAATTACGCGTATGGAAAATAATATTTGATATCGTGGGAGACACATTTGAAAGCTTCAACTTGTGGACGAATGGAGTCGTTGACCTATTGGCTTGGCTTCTCTAAAAAGTAAAGGCACTAGGTTGGTTGGTTTTTTTTTTTTTTCTAAAGGAAAATGTTCTCTGAGTTGTTTAATGTAAGAATATTATATTTTTATTTGATGTAAAAAAAGGTTTAATTTTGATTTAATTTTTTTAATGATGTGTCAATACTTAATAAGATAATAGTATAACAAAATTTTACCCTAAAAATAAATCAAAATTAAATCCATGTAAAAATTGCTTTTCAGATAACATTTTGATATAATTGAAAAGGATACAAAGACTTCCCCAAACAAATAATGCATTTAAAAAATAAATTTTTTATTCAAGGAGTTATAAAACATACTTCTAAAACTTAGTGCGGGCAATAATTATAAAATTATATATTTGATGGACTAATATTGATTTGAATAGAAACTTGAAAGGATAAAAGCAATAAGTTACACAGGAAAATAATTATCTACATAACATCAACTGGATAAAATAATCGTCAGCTCAAGAAATGGTATGATATTTCATTGCCAATTCTTAAATTTTTCTCGTATTACTGAGTATCCCTCTAGAAAGGAAACAAGTGCAATGGCAATCTTGCCATGTGGCTAACGATGAGAGAAATATGAAAAAAAAAATCAGAAAATGTTATAATAACATACACTATTAAATGTATTCAATGAAACATTATGTTCTAAACTAAAAAATAACCAGCTTTTAATTTTTTTCTCTTTTTCTCTAAAAAAGAGAACACATTCATCAATAAACTCAAAATGTCCATGTAAACATCAATAAAAATATTGACCAAAGATCAACAAAAGCATATTATTTAAAACATTTTTTTTCACAAATTAATTTAACGAATGGTGTTTTCTTTATGAAATTTCAAAAAAGCTGCCAAGAAGTAAACTTTGGAAGGCGTGTAGGACAATTAGAATCGAATCTTCATGCTGAGATTTAGTAGACATTCGCTCATTTCTAGTTCACAAATGTCAAGGGCTGTATTTCTACCTCAATTTGTGAAGAAGTCTTGACAGATAGAGCCAAGAAGCTTCCTGCAATTTGTGGCTAAAACGCAAAACTAAAGCAGAAATAATGTCTAAAGCAAATTTGTGAACCTCAGGCCTCACTGCCATCCGTATAAGCATTGCTGTCCACTCCCCTGGCGCCAACTTCACCACCCCACGAAGGTACTGAAAGCCTCTTCCAATCCTAGCGAGGATAGCACCCTCCTGCAAAGCACAAGAATGAAAAACTTGGACATGTTGGCACCTCCATTTAAGGCCTGACGGAGCAAAATTATTGGGTAGTTTTAGATATTCAGTATAACAAGCATGCAAAAGGCACACACTAAGGACCACAGTAGTTTTCCGTCTTCCGTTGAAAACCTTCCCTCTAAGTTTCTACGGGTACGCTTCTAAAGAGAATACCATCAATACACACATGGGGTTTGTACACAATGGAGCTCTCAGGCTCTAACCCCTTCCAAGGGACTTGAGCCTGGTCTGCCATTAAGAACACTTTTCTCCAAATTACTACAATTTGGGTTCACCACTAGCCCACTACCGTTGCCGCTGCCACAGCCGCCACTTGTCCCATCACCAACACCTCCACTATACCCCAGCCCATCACCGCTGCCACAATCCACAGACACATCCAAACACTTGGACCACATCGCACCATTCAATTGGTACAAGTGATTAGCGGTGTGTTGGAAGAGTGGAGACGTAGTATACGTAAGCTGACGTCTCACATTAAACGTCCATAAATACATATAGATGTATGGGTAATGCTAAACTCCTCACATTTATGAGGTTAGTGTCCTCTAAATTTTTAGTTGGACATAACACTCATCCTCCTTTATTTGGTAACACAAAAATCTTGGATATTTAATTTATTTTCAATAAAGACAAAATCTAATTAACTCTCATCATTTCATTTTCACCTCTCTCCCGTTTTCTCTCCCTTCACAACCGAACAAACCAAGCCAACCCACCACTCGAAATGTACCTTCCATTACCGGTCATCCATTAGGGCTTCTCATCGATCAGAGTTCTCTAACCAGCCATTTCATTGTGTTTCTCAAGTAAGCTCCATTTTCATGGAGAATCGCAAATTTATCCCTCAAATACCCTCAGTTGCTCATTTCCCTTCACTGAAGTCCAACGGTAAGGGAATTAATGTTATATAATGAGAGGTTTTTTATTCTTTAATCCAAGAGATTTTGTATGTTCCATTCCATTCCATTTCTTTTCTTTCTAACACAGCAAACATGCACTAACAATATTAAATGAATTTGGTAATGCATCCATGAGACTAATGCAAAAGATTTAAAATTTAAACAATAAAATATAATAAAATGCATATGATGCTGTGGGGTAGACTGTATGCCACGGGACTAACTTAGAATGAGAATGATGAAGTGATGCTGCAATGCATCTGATGTATACCGGAATGTGAATACTTGGAATCCCAAGAAAGAGGGAATACAGCCTCTCAATGACCAGGGCCTTTTCATGTTGGGCTTAAGAAGAACGTCATCTTATTCCATCAAGAACTGTAAATGGCGATTTTGTGGACAGTGAGTGATGTGGTTATGACAATCATAGACGGCTTATGTAATAGAGGGTGCTTTTTCCGGTGGTGGTTTGACCAGTGTTATGCCATAAACGGAGAGAAAGCAGGGAGTGAAAAAGTAAATGTCATGTTAAAGAGGATTTGTCTTTACTGAAAATGTCCTAATTATCCAAGAAATGTGTTATTACATGAAAATGGATTGGCTTTTTGTCCGTATAAACATGAGGAGGATGCTAACCTCCATCCAAAGCCGAGGAGGTTAGCATTCCCTTAGGTAGGCAGAGACACACACACACACATATACATTAACAGGATATACTGATAAATTTTAACAAAAGATAATACCTCAAATAGCAATATCCTCTGGCCTTGAGGCTTCTCATTTAACACGCAGTCAATGACTTCATCTTGCAGAAACACATCAGCTGCTTCTACTATATCACGAAGAAGGAAAAGACGCACCCTCAGACCCTTGTCTGATAATATGAATAATAGAAGATCTTCAGTGGAATCAACGACAGCATGCATGTCAAATAATTTCCAACCGGAAGAACTTGAAAACTTCTCAGAACTGGGGTCTCCAGTTAACTCAGAAGCCTGTTCAGATATTGCTGTTATCTGAAACAAGAATGACATCCATATTAAATCTAGCCCAAACTTGTATAATCAAATGAAATATCATCTATAATTTCATACACAAGACATTCAAATTTGAGTGCACCAATAAATGGGATCTGCATCTGCAATCCTCCATAAAATTACAAGGGCGGGCTAGGAATTATAACTTTAATAAAGCATGTTTTCATCTTAATAAAGGAATTTATAATGTCATTCACACTAGGCAGCAAACTTGCAAGAACAAGTGCACAAATAAAGTAGTCCATAAATTTATGTTACATGAAACGCAAATGTCAAAGAGCAGTTCATTCTAATTGAAAAGTTATGATACAGATAGGGTAAATAATTCAACCTTATGAACATCAGTTTTAAAGTTGTGAGCTTCTTTCAAGCAATACTGGAATGAGCATATCCATGTAACAGTTACATTGTACAGCAGAGTAGAAAAGTAGAGAGAAATCATACCAGGCGCTCTAGCCGATTCCACCTTATGGATCCATTGTTACAAATGAGAAGTTCCCTCAAAATTCTTCTCATATCAGGACTTGGGTCTGCTATAAGTCTCCCAGTGACAAAAGGATACGCACTCTCAATGACTTTGAAATCAGGATCCAAAACCTTTTGCTGTGCCTTCTAGTGATCCCAATGCTCTTATCACAAGAGCATAGTCTGGTGGGAGCGAGAAGTTAAATTCATACATAACATCATATAGTTGACTCATAATTCCCTGAAATCCAAGGAGAGATTAAATATTAAAATACCAAGTGATATAATGCCCTGTAATTGTGCTTCAGATGGATATAAAAAGAAAGGGCTCATTGTTAAAGACATCATCAGAAATGGAACAGTGAAATATTTTAGGAAATAAACTTGAAGCTTCAGAACACAGCACCAAGAATTAAAGCAAGGAAAATTTTTACAGCAGTGTATGACATCGATGTCACCAGGCAGCTAGTAAGTTGTCACACTATTGAAAGCCTAAATACCGAAAATCATGGATCTGTGCTAGTTGCACTGTGCTACATCTTTTTTATGGAAAAAGAAAATTTATTGGAGAAAAGAGAGATACAAGTACAAGAACAGAGAATAAGATACGTTCTAAAAGAGAACAGAAAAACAAGAAAAAAAACCCAGAAAAGTTTATCAACTAAGCTACACTCGCCAGTCTCTCTGCATATTCAGCAGAGAGAACCCTCTGAAATATCCATTGGCTGAACACCATAAGAGGCTAAGACTACTTAATCTCAAAGCAGAGGTAGCATCAAAGAACTATCCTTGAAAGTACTGGCATTCCTCTCTAACGATAAGCAAAAAATAACAGTGGCATACATTGCGCACCGCTGGTCTTTCACTCTTTACTTCCCCCAAAACCTCTTAGTTGACATGTGAAAATGCTCCAAGCTCTCTGCTTTGGGATATTAAGGCTGATGACCATAAAATCAACACTGGTTACAGCTATTACTCAGCAAACAACTCAATCCCAGAAGGAGGATAAATCACAAGAACAAACCTGGAAATCTTGAGATTCGCTGTTCCGATCAGCAAATGATGCTTGCAGTGCATCAGAAACTGAATGTATGTCAACCCCTTCAGGAATAAATCCCAAAGAAAGAAAGTCATTTGCCAAACTCAGAGAGTCACGATTAACAAAGTGCACAATCTGCAATAAAGAGAAGCATGGTATTAGACACAGGTAAGCTCTTCTGTATCTCTGCAAGAAGGAGGTGTCATATAATAAAGAGAAGAAACTGAAAATAAAAGAATGACGCAGACAATGCATGTACAAGGGACATTTCATCCAAGAGAAACAGATAAATCAGATGTCTGAATCCAATGAACGAAAGAACTTCTCACAATTTCAGATAGTAATCAATGTTAGCATCATAAAATAAATTTCCAAAAAATATGCAATACATTTTCTTCATAAAGCAGTCAACATCCAACACATTCTATGACTCTTGCTCCAGCATCACCACAAGTAATTTTCCAGTGATATATAAGAACTCATAAAGCAGTCAATATCTAACACATGCTTTGACTCTTCTCCAGCATCACCACAAACAGGAAGACCATTGACTGAGTTGACATAAAGCACCCACAGTAAAACTTAAACTCCAGAATATAAGTATAACACATCTTATAAAGAGAAAGAAGTGATAACTGTGTCAATTGAACATGTCTAATATCCTTAATGCAATTTGGCCTTTCCAAACATATTTTTGGCATAAAAAAATTGCCCTAAAATGTAGTATAAATTATATTGGACCAATCAATTCTAGTTCCATTATAACGAGTTTCTTCATAAGCAAATAAATATTTAAATATTTCTCACCATTTGAATAAGTCCAATCCGGAAATGTCTAGGAATATCCCCCATCATTCCAAAGTCAAAGTATGCAAGTGATCCATCATCTATCGCAACAAGGTTTCCTGGATGAGGATCAGCATGGAAATAACCAACCTCAAGCATTTGCCTCAAAGAGCAGTATAATCCCTACAAAGCCATAAGAAAGGGGCAAGGGGCATCAATTGGCAATGCTTAGCATCTTAAGTAATCATGCATTTAATATGTACTCAAAGATAACATAATCATGCATTTAATACTATTACCGTAGACATGTAAGCATACTAGTTTAAAGATGTTCACACACAGACACACACAACGCAATGGCATAAAAGTGATATATCATATATGTAAACAGTCAAAGCATGTGACCAAGAACGTTTTTGTGCTTTATACCTGGTCAATGAGTTCCCTTCTGTTTAAAGAAGCCTTTTTCAGGCCTACTTCATCTGTAAGCTTAATTCCATCTATCCACTCCATAGTCAGTACAGTGGTACAAGTATAGTCCCAATATATTTTTGGAGCTTTGATGCACTTTGTTCTTTTGTGTTTAATATTGTCTCCACCTGCATTTTTGCGGCCCTGTTCATTAACGCCTCTAGAAAAGAGTCACCAATCTAAATTGCATGCTAAAAAACTAAGCATCATTTAATCAAGTTAACTGACAAAAATGTTTAGTTCATAACTTAACACATGCACACTGCCCTCTCATATTTGAAGAACAATTATCAGCTCAGAATACAAGCAAGGATCTTCATATGCCTATTGCTCAGAAGCTAACATTTAAAATTCTAGGGGAAATGCCTCAAAATTCAAGTAAAAACAAATACATGACATTGAGCATTATCTAAAATTTTAATTTGGGATTCAAACATCTGGTTGAATTATGGATATGCCAAAATTATCATCAAAGAAAATAGCTACTAGCATTTTTTGGCACAGTAGTATGAACTTACTTGCAGACCAACAGTACAGAGAAGCAAAGCGCTCAGCATTTTTTCCCTCTTGTACATAATCAATTTCATCAAACATGTGCCTGACCTGTTGCATTAATCGACAATGACTAATACATAAAGAAACTGCAATGTAAACTGAAATATAACAGTCTACATACAAGTCAGCTGGTGTAATGAAGAGATATATATTCTGAAGTGTTTTTCAGATGTTAGTTTGTCAGTGTTAGGTGAAAAATAAGTCATATACAAAGCAACCAAGGGATCTATGCACTCTATAGTAAAGAAACTCACCATCTCGTTTACTGCTACTAAAAGATCTTTGCGAGCATTTGCAAATCGCTTTAATTGGCCCCCAATCATATGGAATAACAAGGCATCAAGGGTCAATGAAAGTGACATACCAGGTCTCTGGACTTTTACGGCTACCAGCTCTCCAGAATGCAGGTGAGCTGCAACACTTGAAACAACAAAAGTAAACATTTCAAACTTCCTCAAACATGTCAATATTACTCTAGAATTCCAAATATAAG
This sequence comes from Castanospermum australe, assembly GCA_019955255.1. NCBI lineage: Eukaryota > Viridiplantae > Streptophyta > Magnoliopsida > Fabales > Fabaceae > Castanospermum > Castanospermum australe. The sequence continues at coordinate 176,034 of NSJW01000213.1, forward strand.
AGCAACTAGCAAAATAATTATTCAATTCTCAGAATAAAATCTGAAAGTTATCTTTGCTGGCAACTAACCTTTATAAACTTGCCCTAAGGATGCTGCTGCAATAGGTTCTGCACTAACGTCACTAAAAATTTCAGTAATAGGAACGCCCAACTGGGTTTCAATAGATCTGATTGCAACATCAGTTGGAAATGGGGGTATTTGATCCTAGCATGAATTAAAGAAAAAATTATAGGGCTTTTATCAATATAAGTTGACAGAAGATAGGAACATGACAAATTGTAAATAGATGCATCTGCAGTGCAGCATTTGATTACATGCTCTGAAGTATAATGGAAGAGGCCAGTATACCTGTAACGTAGCAAGTTCTTGGCAGTATAGAGTTGGTAATATGTCATGCCTAGTGCTCAATGCCTGCCCAAGCTGTAATCATGAGTAGATTAAGTCAAATAAAAGAACTTTAGTGAGAAATTTAAAATAAGATCGCTATTAATTCTTGCTCCATTCAGTATAACGTCATCATGATGATGAGGAAAAAAAAAGGAGCACAAAGAGAAAAGCTTCTTATCTATATTCAAGTGTTTCCAAAAGGAAAAATATGAAACCTTAAAAAAATCTGATAGAATAAAAGGACAGTAACTACAGTAAGAGTAAAGAGTGTTAGAACTGGAAGCATGATTATTGCATTGAAGTGCATTTCTATGAGTAAAGGTAAAAGTGGACAAAGGCCAATAATATACCTCCAATTGAAACTAATAATGGGGAAAAATAAATATTGTGATCTAGAAAGTATATCAAAATCACTTGAAACTGTTACCAAGTTAGTTTACATCAACAACAAGAATTTATTTTACAGCAGAATAATTTTGTATGAGAAACAGAAAAAAAATGCTCATGTAAAGTCTATATCTCAAACTGGTAAACTCAGCACAGAACATTTTAGCGTAGAAAAAAAAAAATTAATGCAATGAATGATGGAGACAGATATGGTGAAAGCAGAAAACAATAGGAAATAACCCATGAAAGGAACTTGCCTTAATGTAGAAAGGACCCAAGCGTATTAGAGTTTCACGAAACTGCAAAAATTTGTATTGAAATCACTGTTCATTCCAGTCAGTTTTTTTTTTTCTCTAACAAGTATATAAAAAATGAATCCACACTCTAATGCTGAAAGAAATGTCAATGGAACCAAAAAACTGAAAATTCAAGCATAGAGAAATAGCTTTCTGTCATCATCCAAAATCCAACACGTAAGCATATATAAGTGGTTTGGTAATTCCTATAATGCTTAAATACACAGGACACACTTGACATCACATTACAGATAAAATGAAGAAAGGGGTGTCTTTTACATAGCTAACCAGTTTATCAGAGAAGGATGACACATGACTTCAATTTTGAGTTCAAAAAATTGCACAACAGTCAAGTTTATAGTCTTGGGTTGCAAAACAATCCATCAGGTGTCAGAAGAATAAAAGGTCAGACAGTTTATGAAAATACCTGTAATGTCAAACAAAGAAACTATCTTCATGAAGGGACCAAATAAAACCAAATAAAAAGACATAACCACAAAACAAGCATGCACGGACATTATTCCTGTTAATGAAGAAAAAAATAACAGCATAAAATTTGATCCGGTAATATGGCATTTATCTTAGGACAAAGGAAATTATCTTCACTCTATAGACAAACATTTTTATCCTTGAGACAGACCAAAATCCATCAGCATAAATAAAATTTGCATATTCCCAGAGTATCTTTAAGTTAACTTGACTGACAAAAGAAGTGGTCAGAATATTGTATCTGTTTGTGTTACTTTAAGGTTCCATTTCACTTTCTTTTCTTTCCCCTACAAATATGTTAAACCTTTCTAAGGTTTCCAATAAACGAAGCTGCCCTGAAAATTCTTGTTTGATTGCTTAGCTGGCCTTACTCCTCTATAGGATCAAGGCAATTTTATTTCCAGCATATTCGCTGAAATATTTTCATTATATTTGTATTCAGCGATTAATTCTTGAACAAATACATGCCAATAAATCAAAATTCAAAGCCTTATTCATCACAATTGATGTTAAACTGATTAAACTATTATCCCAAAAGTAATGTATGTTATCTAAGTACATCTGCAAAAGTGTATGGAAAGCATCGGCAAAAGAAAATGTGTTACCTTAATTGCACGTTTTTTTTATGTCTTGAACGAACAACTGCCACATTGTTAGCCTTAACACATGAAATGAAATAATTGCTGCCCTGTACAAAGCCAAAAAGGGGCCAAACCTATAGATAGCAGACACACTCTTGGAGCTATAAGTTCCAAGAGCATGCCCAAATTTACTTTCTAGCGATTCCCTCCGCATCTTTGCATACTCAGCAGATGGTGTTTCACCATGCACGCTGGTGAAACCAGTTGAATATCTGCACCAGTATCCCCAAGTTCAGGTACAACAATCATGGAATGAGAGAAAGACTCCAAAGAATAGAAACTCTGAAAATCGCAATACATTATATGGACAAAAAAGAATTTTGTATTAATCAGATCAGATGCAAGGTGGAAAATCAACTCACGAATTCCGGTGCAACAAGCAATACGGGGACCAACAATCCAGCCTCTTGACAACCTCAATAGGTTTCAGGTATTCCAGTGGTATGCATTGGCGTAAGATAATTTCAGTGGCACTCTCATGCTGTAAATCTGCAAGACAAAAAGTACCCTCACTCTCATAATGACACCACAGCAACATTGACCTGCAGTTCAGGTAAAGAAAGAAAACAAACAAGCTACGTGGCAACAAAAGCCACGATAGTTAACTCCTTCTTCCAGTTAACCAAATGCACAGAGAAGAGCAATAATAGTAATAATAATAATAAGTCTAACCACCATTTAATTCTAATTATTTCGGCAATTAAAACAAAATCGCAAGAGTAATCAAGAACATGTCCAATAAAACATCCCCGGAAATCGCATCAGCGTATGGTTAGCGTAAAAAAAATGAAAAGGCCTGGTGGTATCGTTATAGTGTTTCAATTGCTGGAAATTTACTAGCCCGCAGTGATCGCAGGAAGTAAAGAAGCTATTGCGATGCGCAAAAAGAATGCAAGGAAAACGTGAAAATTGGGATTAACGAAGAAGAGAACCCACGGAATTGAAATGGATGTAGAACGGAGAAACATTAGGGGAAGGTGCAGAGAGTTAAGAGAAGCAGTACTTCTGGACATAAGCATGGCACCGCGGTGACGGTAGAGAGCCGCGAAGGCATTCCTCATTGATATGCGCAACAACGAGTTGTTCAGAGGAGCAGAATTGACGAAGGGAACGCATGGGGAAGCACTGAACACCAATTGTTTGAAAAAATGCCTAGCCCGAGCCAGTGAGGCAACAGAATCAGGGGACCCCGGCCAGGCATTGAATTGATTTGATATATAGAGCAGTGGTGAGTGGTGAGTGGTGGTGGTGAATGGGCGTCTGTGTGCACTTCTTGCTTTGCGAAGCTGAGAGCAGAGGCAAACTGCCCCGTCTGATGTGGTGTGGCAGGCACTTGGCAGCAGTTTTGGACGAACACGAACCGGCCCTCTAGTTCTATACTCCAATTGGATTGGAAATTTGGAATATTGGATTGGAGTTTAGGAATTTCTTTTCCCGTTTCGGTCAGAGGCGTTTGTTTATCTGGGGCCTGCATAATGGTTCATTCAATGCCTAAAAGGACCCATTGTTTGGAAATTGGACGTAACACCATGATTATATTTCTCCCATCTTTTTAGTTAGAGTACGTCTTTTATTTAGAAATGTCAAAATAGATTAAACTCATCGGGTAACAGTCCGTTTTAATTAATAAGAAAAATATGAGTTGAGTTTTTAAAATTGTAATCCATATAAATATAAAGATTTTTAAACTGACTCGTTTAACCTACAAATTAAATAAACAGTGACTCGTTTAACCTACAAATTCGTTTAAACCCGCGATCCCTGCCTTGTCATTTTTTTGAATTTTTTTAATTACATAATTATACTTATAAAATATATTACTTATTAAATATAATGTATAACTTATTTCTTTAAAATCCCTTAATACTGACATAACAATGTACGAATTTTTTATTATTATATTTGTCAATTTAAGTTTAAATTTTAGATAATATTTAAATTATGTAATATATTTGTATATTTGACTTGAACTTTAGATACGATATTTAAATTATGTTATGTATTTATAAATGTGATTTGAATAATATTTAAATTATATAATTGATTTGGTAAGTTTATTTAATGATAAAAGTGGGATTAAATATTTTTTTAAAAAATTTTTGGTTACAAAATATAGAAATATAGAAGAAAATTATACAAAGGCTAACCTCGTTTAAGCCCTCGTAAGTTCACACAATGCTAGGCAAGTTGAGTTAATTTTTTTTAACCTATTTAAATGTGGAATAATTTTGAACCGACCCATTTAATCTTGCAGCCCATCACCGATGAAGCTTAAACAGATTGGGTCAGAGCGACTCATTTGACAACCCTTAAGTTTTGTTGGACGTTCGTCGCATCCTAAATTCAAACCTTAAAATTTTATATTTTAATACTATATTTTCCTTTCCAAACGTGCTTCATTGTTTAATAGGAGTAACTTTCATAACATTTCTTCTTATATTGTACTTTTTATGTGTATGTTTTCAAATTGAATTTTCAATTAGACTCATTTTATGGTATTATTGTCTGCAAATGTATTACTACCAATATATTTATTTTATTTTGTTTAACTGGTTCGGTCTCTTTTTTTTTTTTTTTAGATTTACAATTTCTTTGTGTTAAAACTTCTAGTGAACTCAATTTTAGCTCAACCCAAACTTGGTATAATTTATACCCGATCATAATTAGGTATGCTTGGATTTAGAGTCAAGTTTGAGCTAAAAAATTAACTTGATCAAAATCTCAAGCTTGAATCATATCAGGTCAAGTCTAACCTAACTTAACTCTAAAGTCTTATTTGATATATAATATTAAATTTGATAGTATAAATTTTTACTATATGATCTATTTTTATCAAATATTTAATGTAACATTTAATAGGATAAAATTATTTAATCTACTCATTTTTATCTAATACTTTAAAGATAAATTAATCAAATATAAGGTAACCTAATAAAATTTGATATAATTATTTCATATTAAGTTAGATAAAAATATAATAATCTAATATCAAATTAATCTTATCCTTTTTCGTATTTTTATCTTATAATCATGCTTTATAATATTTTATATTATATTATTAAATCTTATACTATCAAATTTTATTTTATATCAAATAAGGCCTAAGCACTCTGATAATATAATAATATTCTTAAGTTCAAATTTGTTATAATGTTGTAAAAAATTTTATAATTTATATTATTAACAAACAAGAAGAAATCACTGTTAAAAATTAAAAATATCCATAAAAAATATTAGCTTCCTTAATCCTAAAGTACGGAGTTCGTCAGTTTGTTTTGGCCGATGAGAGGGATCTCCGTCGTTTGGAAAGAAGGGGAAAGGAAACGAAAATAGGAAAAAGAAAAAGAAAATCGAGAATCCGTGTTTGAAGTAAAAGGAAACCCTCGTTCCTTCGGCTTCATAGCTTAATCTCGCTTCCTTTTGCTTTCGAATTTCTCTCTACAATGGCGAACGAGCAGGGCTCATCGACGCGGCCATGGATCCTCGACGCAGTAACTCTTTTAGTGGTTATTTTGATAGCAGCTCATGTCCTCGCCCTGGTTGCTCTCCTCCTTCTCGATTTTCTCTCTACTTTCTTCTTTATAGCAAGAAACCCCTGATCTTCTTTCTGCAATCTCATGGGTTTATTGGATTTACTACAGGTATATTGGATTTACAGATTAGCTACCCAGAAACAGCCGCAGCAGAGGAAAAAGGCTAACTGATGAACGCCCACTCAAGCAGAAGGTTGGTGAACCCTAATTGATCATCTAGGAAAATTTTAGCTGGTGATCGAGTTTAGAATATCGTTGCCCAGCTACATAGACAGTGTAATTACCCATGATTTTATAGCTATTGATCTCAGCATTCACAGTTTGAAGTAGAACTGGTTATGATTATATACTCGCTTATATTGTTGGGGCTTTAATTTTTGGTGTCACGCAAAGCAAGTTTTGAATTGAGCAAATTTATTGGTTTAGAATTTAATTTTCTGTAGCTTGTGTCTGTCATGGATGTCCTGTTTGGTTGGCGAGAGTCATGGAGGGAAGTTTCTTTTTTTTTTTTTTTCCTCCTCTTCATTATGCAGTTCCTGTATGATGTATACCTCAGCGTTCTGGTTTCTAAGAACATGCTAAGATGTTTTTGAATTCACTAGGTTCAATATAATGCCTCTCCCAATATAAAAGGCAGTATTATTCCTATTAAGTTGCTCTGAAAGAAGATTATTTTGGTAAAATGGGTTTTTTCATTAGATTGTTAACTAATATTTATATTTTATATAATTGCCTTGTAAATGTTTATTGCTCTTCCTCTTTATAATTCTCATAGCACCTACAGGTTTGCATGAGCATGTTGGGAGCAATGAAATTATTTCAAAATCTGGTTCCATCTTTAGTGCCTGATAGTTTCAGGTTTGCATGAGAATATCATGCGCTGTAGTCAGTAGTAGTTAAGTTGTAAGACTGTTGCTCTTCTCTCTGAAATGGAACTTTCTACGCTATCAAACACAAAGATGAAGTGTATCTGTTAAATGATATGAAGCTTGCATGGGGAAATGGGAAATCCCAAACTGTAGGTATGGTAGAACATTAGATCATATAAACAAGTTTGAAATAGGATTTGATGTTATTGATAAAAAATGCAACAATAGGCCAGTGTGACTCAATTATGTTTTTGGTATGCAATAGCAATACATTTTCTGATAAAAGAAAAAAAATATTGGAGAGAGATTTTGAAAGAGTACATTTGTGGGGGATGGGCATTCTCTGTTTTTTGCATTTTTTGTGTATAGTACAACTGAAGGTTTCTATTTTTTCCCCCCTTCTTTGTATTTTTCTCTGCATTTGGCATTGTATTCAAGTTTGTGTTGGAGATGGTCATATGCTACTCCCATATTTGTGCACATCCTGAACTTTAATAGATGAGAATGAGAGTTTTGAGTGTTTTAACAAGGAGTACCAGTGGAGGTTGTTTGCTTCCATGCAATTCCAAAGGTAGTAGGTTTCCTACTGTGCCAAAAAGAAACCATGTGTCGAATATAGTTAGGCTGCAATTGAGCTCATGTTTTATTAATTTTATGCTTTATAGCATTGTTTGATACTTGGCCAGTCAATCTTGGAAATATGGAGCTGTGTACAAGTTAATATAAGTATTTAAAATGATATATCGAAATTTTATCTATTTTATACATGTTGCTGCCTGCTGGTCATAAATAATAGGAAATATGTATGGTATATTGTCGTTAGATATGGTGTTCTTTGAAGTTCCAAACCTAAATAAAATGTATGGAGTATAATAAAATTTGGAAAAACATTTGAGCAAATTTGCTGGTCTCTTGGTGTAAAATATGTAATGCAAGTATCTCTGGAAATTTAATGCAGTTATTGCCAAACTAAGGTTTTTCAGCTTATGTAATGTAATTGTTGTCACTATTTATAAGAAACATCACTTGCAGTTTTTATGGTCGTAAATGGATTTTTCAACAATCTTAGCTGTAAGATTTACATGCCTGTGACTGTGTGGCATTACTTGACTCATCTGTAGTTAACTTCAGAAGTTGCCTGAAGTCTGTATTGTGTGGATGCTGTGCACTAGGTTGGACACGTTTCCTTTCATAGCCCAACTGAGGCAGTACTTATTTTGTTTGTTGAACTGTAAACTGGGAAACTAAAATTAAAGCGTCCATCCAGCAAAGTAATTTATTATCTTGTAAACTAGACTTTATTTCGCTAAATTTTTGCAGTAACAAGTTGCCTACCTGGAATGAAGGAAATTTTGCTTCTGACTGCCTTGCGAAATTGGCATTACAGAAGCGGCAACCTTAAATTTTTGGTCATCTTCCTCCAGTTCTAAGATTGTTGAAATGGAGTGGAGCTGGTCGTAGTTGGGGCCCTAAACCACGATTGCTCACTGCTGTGTGGTGTGCCTAGGGTGTATTTTGGGGTCTGTATATGTTCCTTTTATTTGTTTATTGAGTTACTTATCACTGGTTGTTTCTCTCTCGGTCTTACTACTTTTAAGAACTCGGACAAATCTGAGTTGATGAAGCTTTGTGTTTGTTTGGTAAAAACAAAAAACAAAAAAAACAATTGCATAAGGTAGATTTTATTGGGGCCCGGGAATTGAACCAATAATTCAAATCGTTGTATTTTTTGTTTATTCACCGTTATGACAAGATAGAAAGGCAAAAGAGATGGCCCCCAAAAACAAAAAAGACGCTCCAACTGGCCTATAGTGTCAGGCGAAGAATGTGTGCCTAAATGGAAACATGGACGGAGCATCTATATGTCAAGCCAGATTACCTCGGACGCCAATGAGGTGGCGATGCTGATAATCCCAACACGAGTCACGTAGGTGTTGATGAGTGAAAACCAATCAGCATTAGAAACCCCAAAATAATGAGAAGTTATTGCATGCTTATCCAGTTATATGTTCTATTTAATTATATTTAAATATTTTAACGTTAAATGATTAAAAATATATAAAAAAACACATTTTAAAATAAAAATAATTAATATTATATTAATAAACATGTATTTTATCATTTAGAATTAAAATATTAAAAATATAATTAAATAACATCGTAATTGTAGAGATGGTTAAGAAACAAGAAATAATTTCTTCATAAACAATGCGGAAGATGATAAGATAGGCTAGGCACTCCATTCAGGAAGGCAACTTGCTGTCCATGACTTTTATCTTCAGTAAATAAGCAGTCCCGTTGATTGTCTGCCTACTGAGAAAAACTGTACCCCTAGGCCCTAGTGAGCCATTTCACAATGGAGTAAGGAAGCTTGCGGAGTGTCAACAGCAGCATCTCAGAATTAACATACTCGGTCTTGGGGTCGCCCACCAATTGTCCATTTGAAGGTACGGTGTGCCTCAGAGGATAGCAAAACATTGGCCCCTCACCTGTACGGGATGGGATGATGATAGACGTAAGTTGATAGTGACAATTCTAAATCGTCGAGGCAGCGAGGAAAAACAAGGGTAACTTGCCTCGTACTCATTTGAAGAAGTTAGTTGGAAACATGTGGCGATCCAGAATGAACCCACATATAAAGGGCAGTACCTTCACCAAAAGACAAGTACCTGTTAATACTTCATACCTCACATGTAAAAAGTGTTACGTATCTTCATCGTCAAAACTCCAAACTACACTTGACACTTATTCTCCTATAAGAATTCTAAAGTATATTAAATATAAGACATTTCTCTTACATTATATTATTAACTATGTACGTGGATTATCTTTGTATTCTACTTTAACAAAAAAAAAATTAATATTTAATTTACATGAAACATTATTAATATGAAGGCATAAATTGTTACTCTATTGCCGAAGAGTAGCACTCAATTATTTAAGTATACCAACACCATGATGATACACTTTCCCAAAATTCCTTTGTTGTTCTTATTGAGTTTGACTACGAGCCTTTGCGCTGTACCTGTGTGTCTCCTAGGCTAGCCATTTCAGAGTCGCATGGTGGTTTGTGTTTGATCATCGATGCCTAGTAATAAGTCTTATTGTTTTCTTTTTAATGTTGTTGTTATGATTATGAGCCGTTATGGGAAACAAACAAATTAAGCAAAAATTTTAAAAAAAAAGGAAAATAAGACAAATGAACGGAAGCCTAACAAGGAAAATCCGTAATGACGTTATAGCTGTTTGTCTGTCTCTGGGTGGACTCGGTGAGTGAAACGCCACGTGGTCTTAAGTCTTCCTATGAAGTCGTCCAAGCGAGGGGAAAAACGTGACGTACGGGTGGCCTTATCACATCACGCCCCTTCGAGTTCGAGACGTTTTCATTTCCTTTCCGACCTTGTTTTATATACGAGTCGCTATCATGATTGTGAACATCCATTGCATCCATGGGTGTCTACGTTAATGTATCTATCCAATGCCTCTCATAAAATTACTAAAACGACCTGAAACAAAACGATGAGGGAAGGAAAACCTCTTGCTAACTACGGAAGTGCCTTTTCTTTTTCCAAAACTTTTGTTGTTAATTAATAAGGTAATACTGTAATGGGGATTTAAATGAAAAAGAAAAAAAAAACTTGGACTTGAAAAGCAAAACAAGACTCATAAGGTCAAAATCTTCAGCTTCGCTCGCTGTTCTTTATTCTGTGGCTTAAGCCCCCCCCCTCCCCCTCCCATCGCCAGCTTTTTATTTTATGATGACTTATTCAATTAAGCGTCATTAATTAATGACTACAATAATTAAAATTCAAAATTTAATAGCCAATAGTAATATGCTAAATGCTAGATAAAAGTTTTTGAATCAGTTTTAAGAATTTAAATTCTTGCTAATATAAGTAAATTTCCGTCCTATTAACATTCATTATTTATCTATTAAATTATACTTTTGTAGATAATTAAAAATTAAATTTTATTTGAGACCCATTATCATTTTAATAATAACTGATAAAAAAATATAAAATCACAAAACAATGTCATGAAAAATTTGTCAAGAAGTTGTTAGAATAATGAAAAAGAAAGCAAAGTAAGCAATTATCTTAATTCAATACAGAGTAATTGTACCATTATATGTAAAAATCACACATTTTAAGATTTGTATCTTATTTTTTTTATCTAACAAAGTTATCAATTAGGTCATTTTAAAAATTTTAAAAAAAAATCAAGAAGCTAATGAAACATCTCATTTATTTATAAAATTTATTACCTGACAATTACCAAAAGATAAATTTATTATTAAGGATAACAATTTGGATGTAAACGACTTAACTCATTTATATTACATTAATACTTTATAAATTGTTAAGGAATAATAATTGAATTAAAGTTTTAGTCAATAAAGTTAAAATAATCACAACATATTAGGAAACTAAATTTTTTATTATCTAAAAAAAATTTTTTTTTCCATAAAATCCGGGGGCAAGAAAATCAACGTAGATACGGAGAAACACGAAGAGATAATAACATAATATTTTAATTCATTAAAATATAGACAAACACGTGTATATAAAATCAGTGATTCATAAATAATAATAGAATGGAAAAAAAAGAAAAGAAAACAGAAGTCAGCGTGTTTCGTGACTTTCGTCCACGTACCCTCCCTCCACCAGTAGGGCTAAATTAGCTGGCCCATATCAAAAAGGGGCTTTCTCGTAGTTTCCTCGAAACCCAAGGCTACTTTTACTATTTTGCCCCTCGTTCCTTCCTTCCTTCCTCAATCCTTTATTAACGCAAAAGCACTCGACGTTGTTGTGTTGGGTGCTGCAGTGTGGACATGACATGAGTGTGCGCCGAAACTAGATAAGAGCACACAAAGTGAGAGTCCATAAACCATTCTTATGTGCTCCACCAACAACGGTTGCCGGAGCTCCGGCGCCAATCCCTCCGCCGAAGTCACCTCCAGATCCGGCGATTCCGCCGACTGGATCTCCGACGCAATCAATGGTGGATCTCTGCGCCACGTCGACCTCCACGCCGGAACCAACGGCTGGGCGTCGCCGCCCGGGGACCTCTTCTATCTTCGGTCCCGTAACTACTTCACAAAACGACAAAAGTCTCCCGCCGGCGACTACCTTCTCTCTGCGGCGGGCATGGACTGGCTTAAATCCAGCGGCAAACTGGAGAACGTGCTCGCTCGCCCCGACAGCCGCGTGTCGCAAGCTCTTCCGGAAAGCCCAAGCCCAGGGCAAGTCCTTGAAGAGTTTTATCTTCGCCGTGAATCTCCAGGTTCCCGGCAAGGACCACCACAGTGCGGTGTTCTACTTCGCGACGGAGGATCCGGTCCCGGCCGGTTCGCTCCTTAGGCCAGTTCATCAACGGCGACGACGCTTTTCGGAATCAGCGGCTCAAGCTGGTGAACCGGATCGTGAAGGGGACCGTGGATTGTGAAGAAGGCCGTGGGCAATTACAGCGCGTGCTTGTTGGGGAAGGCCTTGACCTGCAACTACCACAGAGGGTCCAACTATTTGGAGATTGACGTTGACATTGGGAGCAGCGCCATCGCCAACGCCATCCTGCACCTTGCGTTGGGATACGTGACCAGCGTCACCATCGACATGGGCTTCCTCGTGGAAGCACAGACGGAGGATGAGCTGCCGGAGAGATTGATAGGGGCTGTTAGGGTCTGCCAGATGGAGATGTCGTCGGCCTGCCGTCGTGGATGCGCCGAACGCGCCGCCTTTGGCGCGTGGGATAGGATTTGGCCAAGGTGAATCACCATAAATCTTAGTGGTGACAATAATTTTTTTAAAATTTTTAAATTTTCAGCAATTAATTATTTGCCCTCTGTTTAAATCCTTCTGGGTTTTACATTGCAAATTTAGTCTCTTTTTTCGGGATTGGTGGAAGAAAAAAGTAATAAATGATTCGCCGAAATTCGAGTCTCTATTGAAATTTTCTTGGCATTTCTATTTTGTATGTTTGTCTCATTTGAAAATTGAATTATTGACTTGTAAATTATAATTATAACAAAAAGGAAAAGGAATTGGAAACAAACGGTGGAAGATGGATGCTTGTTTTATCTAAAAGATTAGATTAGTGCACTGTGCATCTTCACTTTACAGCAATTTTGAGGTCAGTGTGTACTTTCGGTTGGAAGCGGTGGAACTGTATGGATTCTGGAGAATGGAATCGCACTTGCTGTGGAAAAGAGCATAAAGCTCAACCCTTTATTCCAAGACTTGCGTGCGACGCATGTTGGACATTCCTTGTATGTATGAATGACAGGGATTCTTTTGTTGTTGTTAATGGGGTCGGAGGGAAGTTCTGCGTGTCGCACTTGTTGGGTGAGGCGAGCTGCTTGTATGTGTTACAAATTATTGCATGTGTTAATGAAACATAATTAAGATTATATTCTCATTCAATTATAACTTGAGATTTTAACATTAAATTTTGAGATTTTAACATTAAATAATTAAAAAACACGTATCATAAAGTGCTAGGTAGCAATAGTTTCTCACTAATAACTCTCTAAAAGCATGCAATAATTTATCATGTTACAAGGGAACGTATCATCATTGAGTGCTAGGTAGCAAATAGCATTGGCTGTGAGGTGTGAGCTAATAATTTTGTGTATAGAAATTGTTGCCCAGAATATTTTTCAACTTGTTCAAAGCAAATTGGATTTCTAGCAAATCAATACAAATACAATGTAGCGGTTTTGATTTCTCCGGAGTGGGATTATGGGACAAGCGTGGATAAACCAAGGTGGTTGTTTTTTAATTAGTAGTTAATTTTGAAAACAGATACTTTGTGTTGCTTAAAGAATCTTCTATTGTGACCATCGTTTTAGGCCGTTAACATAGATGCTGGGAAATGGACAAATGGCGATTACTATTTTATTCGTGGCCCGCTGTTATATTGTTCAGAATATAATTTTAAATCTAGATGAGGAGCCAAAAATGCTGGGTTAGGTAGCAGAATATTAGTTAAAATAATGTAATGAGAGGGAGAGTTTAGTTAACCAGGTGTGTAACTTTAATGAAAATAATTATCTTACGTGTATCCAATTTACTGCCTACGCAGAGTGGGTTCAAGATCAATAATGACCGTTTGACGTTTCTTATTTGTCGAAGACATTTTCGAGTAAACTCTTCTCAATAATTTTAAATTTTGGCTAGCTCTACTAGACAGTCATACGCAGCACATGGATGGTGAAGAAGGCTCAGTCAATTTGATTTTATTTTTATTCTCTTTGTTTTTTGACCTTTTTTCTTTTACCAAGGACCATTGTTGGTATTGTGAATGTCAGCATAATCAGAGCAATCGTGATAGCTGAAGATTCACTTCTGATGGAAGCCCCCATATCAGCATGCTAATTTCTTAAAAGCTCATAATAGCCAATTGGTCCTCACTAAGACAGTTTGTTTTACAGATTTAGTTCTTTTAAGGTAAAACTTTCATTTTAGAAAAAAATAAAAATTTATAATTATTAATAAAAAAGTTAATAATTAAAATTATGATTATATATATATATATATATATATATATATAAAATAAATTATAATATTAAATTTTATTCTTTTAATTTTTTTTACCAATAATTAATACTCCAAAAGTGAGGGCAAAATAGCATCGGTCCATAGGTCCATAGGTCGAAGATTGTGCAATACTGGCCCTGCCTGCGTCAATGCAAGCCTTTCCCTTTTTTTTTTGGGTCCGAATGCAAGCCTTTCCAAACTGATCCACATGCTCGTTTGGCCCAGAATAATTGATTCTATGAATGGTCTCTAGCATATAGAAGCACTCGACGTTTTTCATTTGTTACCACTTCCAGTGTCAAATTGTTCTACCTTCCCTTCCTTCCTTTCTCCATATATATATACACCCCAAGCCATGGTCACTGGATAATTCCCCAGAACGGCAACCAACCTCATATGGGCTCCTGCGATCCTCATACTGTTGCAAGAAGATAAGCTTTGCCTTCCATTGTGAGTGGTTTATGAGGAAATTGTGATCAGTTTCAGTTTCAGAATGCAAGGCTCCAAGTAAAATAGAATACCAAAGCCACAGAAAAAGAAACAATAAGGTAAAAAGTAGAATACAAATGATTGCCAAGAGAAGTTGCTGGGATCCGAATCAGGACACCCAAAGGAGAGAGCTATGAAGAGTTGTCATCACAAATCACAAAAATAAATCAAAGGCTGAAACTTGGGAAATTATGAATGTGTACAGTAATAAATATTCACTCTTGGTCATAGTCCAAGGGAACGACCTCCTCCCTGACATCAACCACTTCTTCAATTTCAACTTCCTTGGCCTCGTACTCCTCCTCTTCGTCGCTGGCTTCTCCATCCCTGAGTTTCTGTCGCTCCAACTTCTCTTCTTCATGCAACCTCTTCCATTCATTGACCCATTTGTCCCATTCTTCTTTCAACATCCTCCTCTTCTCTCGATCCTGCTCACTCAGCAGTATTGAAACATCTTGATCCTCTGCTTCGTACTTCTTGCTGTACTTCTTCAAGTTCTTAGCAATCTCTTCCTCTTTCTCGGGACTCAAGAAAGATTGTGGCCTTGGCCGCCACAAGAACTGTGATTAAAAGGCAGAAAAATATGTCATTGCTGGATTGACACAATCTTCACTAGAATCCAAATTATCACACGGCATTCTGACTTAAATGAACAGAAATTTCCAAACAGCTTTCTAACTAAACTGTGAGATAAGATGAACCAAAGGGATCCCAATACGATCATCTACTTCTACCAGAACTTGCATATTGACTAAGGTCATTTTTATACCTCAACAATCATGTATTGAAAAAGAAACTAAAAAAAATCATCAATTCAAATATATCACGCACCATGGAAACAGTTAATATACCTCTTCCTTTCTAAAACAGATGTCACGGTATTGCAATTGCTTAACATCAATATGACCACTTAAACTATTGTACATGATCTTAGACTTGCATCTCATACATGGCTATGCTTTAGAAACATCACAGAGCTTAAAGCCAAGTTGATAGGATAAGTACCTGAAAGAAATGATCCTTTAGTATCCGATAAAGAAGCTTGCCATGAAAAGACCATATATTGAACCCATTTTCCATTTCATGAACTGATGTCACAGAAGTTGCAACATACCTGCAGAAGGCATACAAATTAGTAACAGAAACGAGGCCCACCTCATAAAACAAAATAATGGAATGTATCTAGCTTATAAGAAGCACAATGTGAAATGTATCATCAATGCACACTAGTACCTAATACTTCTAATCTAACTATAAAGTCATTTTCATTGTATATATTAACAAAAGAATCACAGTTTAAATTCAAAAGAATTATTTGGGAAATACATTAAACAAAACATTTGAAGTGTAGATATTATTTTATTCCGTGTCATTTACCTTCCAGTAGGATCCCATTCAATATCCGTTGCCATAAAATGCTCAGCTGTCGCCATGGTTTCAAGCTCGTCCACATTATAAAATTCAAGCTGTCCATTGAAGCCCTTCAATCCTGCAAGTATTATGAAGCGACCAGCAGGTGACCAGAAAAGGGCATTTGCCTGCTTGCCCTTGAGAGTAGTGAGCTTTGAAACTCGCCCAGTATTTTGAGTGGTCCGCATTGAGTAAAAAACTAACATCAGGCCTTGGGTTATCACCATGAATCACGGCAAACCTATGGCCCTTTGGCTCCCAGGCAAATGCAATGATCTTGTCATTTTTATTCTCAAGCTCCAACACTTCAATGGGAATGTCTCGCTCTTTTATACGAAAAAGCTCAAAGCCTGTGTATGTGCTTTTCTTGGTTTTTCGTATAACGATCAACTTTAACGGCAAGGTAGTCTCCATTGCTTTGCCAGTACATCTTACAATCACTGACACTGAAAAGATTCTTCTGCCTGAGTTCCTCTTTACTGGGGATCTGAACTAGACTAACCTATAAAAGATGGCAATAGAGGATATTAATACATCTTAGTATCTTACCTCACGGCCCAAGCAGCCCTTCATTCATGAACAAAAGGCAAATCCAAAAAATGCACTTACCCTAGCAGGCTGGTTCCCACCACCCAATTCGGGAACAAAAAGTGCAAGGATTGGATCAGTTGGTGACCAGCTGAAATCCATTACATTTTCAACCTTTAAGGACTTCTTGTCAACAAGAGAAAATGTCTCTGCCTCATAGACAGAGATCATGTTTTTTCCGAGTCTTGCAAAGTAATTGTCTTCCTTTCCTCCACCCCATCTAAAAAAACAATAATATTCTTCCACTAAGCCAATAATAATAATAATAATAATAATAATAATAATTGTTGTTGTTGTTATCCAGGCCAGAAAAAAAAAAACCAAAGAATACCTAAAAATGGGCCATGACACTCCTGCAACACCCCCAGTACCTCCAATCGCAAAATCATCAGCACTTCCCTTAAAATCTCTCATCACTTTTCCAGTTCTCACATCAAATATATTTATCACAACCCTCTAAATAGTAAATTCAATTAGAAACAATGCCAATGCATCCATAAAAAACAAAGTATTTAATTTGAAGAAGCAAATGCTTACATTTGCATCTCGAGGATTGCTTGGTTCATGGCTACTATAGGTTACCAAATACTTTTCACCAGGTGAAAAATCAATAAGTTTAACCTGCAGTTGATGTATCTTCAATGCTAAGTAAGAGAACATAGTGTGTACCAAACAATGTATCACCAAAAGCCAAAATTAACTTGCCAATGCGCTTGTAGCTCAATTGGCACTAGCCTTAATCTTTAAGACTTGGGTGTGCTGATGTCAGAGGTTTGATCCTCCATGAGACCACTTATCCCCCTCCCCTACTTAGGTACTTGCACCTCCTATGTAACCAAAAAAAAAAGCCAAAATTAACCTGGGGATGAGCATAACGCATGAGGCGATTGAATGTTGTGGCACCTCCCCAAACTGCTGCTCCTTGCCTATGTACTGTTGCCAGGTATGTGCCCAATGGGGACCATTGTACAAAACTTTCAGTCCAAAACTGCAAATGAAATCATACTTAAACACCCAGAATCTTGTAAACAATCATAATTACAAAATAATAAAGCAAGCAAAAAATGATGACAGTGATATTAACAAAATATTAGAGGACAAAAAATTTCACTCACAGCACGTTTATAAACAGGATCAGGCTTCAAATGTCTTGCATCATTCCACAACACCTCAGTATCTGAACCAGCACGAATCACGAACTGGTCTCGGGCGTTCGCATCAGTCAGCCAATGTTGAAGATTTTCCTACAACAGAATAAACAGCAAACCTTGTAAGGAGAGATGTATCTATTTGTCAGAGATTCATAATGGGAGAATACTATATAGATCCAATGTTATACTCTAAACCACATAGCATCACATAACTATGCTTGCTGATGTACAGACAGACACATGAGTGAAGCAAATGCACTTCATTGATGACACCTAATGATATCCACCAGATTAGACCATAATAGGATGAGATGATGATTATAGAAAAATGTATTGATTAAAAGAGTAAAGGAACAAAAGAAAAATAAGGCACGATTATCATTATGTATACATATAGGGGAAAATATTCTTAATCCAACATTTAAAGACACCAGGAAAAAAATGACACAGCAAAGTACAGTATCAATATCAAATAGACATGATTAATGAAACCAAAGCCTTATTAAGCCATATGAAATATAAAAATATAAAATTTTCAAAGAATTGCTTATTAGAAGTTTGGTCAAGTATACATCATTAACATTGAAGAAGCCAATAAATTCATGGAATCCTGAAGCATGGAATAATTTATGACAAAACTACAGAATATCAAGGGAACCTTCTTAGGTCTCACAACTTCAGCAAAAGAACACAGTTTGCATTAATTTTGATTTGCTGGGTTGCCAGTTAATCTTACCATATAAAATATATCTAAAGAACAACAACAAAATGATCAAGCAATCTAATAAGAACATAACTGGATCAAATATATTACCCCAGGTGTATATGGCTTAGTTTCAGGTGGAGCCCACTCATCTGGAACTCTCATGAACCTCTCAAAGTCATCAAACATATTCACAGAAAAGATATGTGAACGGTCCAACTTGTATCCATGTGTCTTCTCTTTAGCAAGCTCAGCTTCCTAGAATGACAACCAAAATGAATAAGAGGGATGAAAAGACACTTTATCTTGCAGATTGCATTAGAATGGGATTCTTGCTTGTCAACTTGTGAAAGCAAGTAAATGCATTCATGGAGGCAGCCAACATTTCCAAAACATAATTTTAGAAAGCTTAAAAACTTAAACATGAGTGCAACTTTAACACACAAAGAAAAGACTTGCACCAAATGTAAAAATACACATCCATATGAGTTATAACTTAGATAAATTAATATTCTAAGTAACACGGGTATGGGAACAAGTATTGTATCCAATATGACATGGATATGGGGATACAGGATACTACACAAATCTTTTCCACCATTTTGGAGTACAAGTATTGTACCAGTATGGGTATTGGATATGGGTACCATACCGTTCCATCCACCATTTTGACGTAGCTGTGGTTCTTAGATATTATTCAATAACATGACATGGCTTAAGTGGGCCAAACTCACATCAGACATGGCTTGGGTGTTATGTACAAATTCCATTAGAACAGTTATAAGAAAGGAATAAGGATCACAATTTCCTTCCACTTCCACTTCCATTTCTTTTGAGAGAGAAAGAGAGGAGGCAAAACAATGTTGGACTTTCAATTTGCATTCTTTTTAACATAAAACTAATAAGATTTGTATTTCTCAATTTGACTCTAAAAGAAAATATTCATAAAAAAAATTGCCAATACTCACAAAAAAGGCTTCATAAGTTTTATGAATCCAAGGTTAAAAAAAATGATTTGGTCAATGAAAATAAGTAAGTTTTATGTAACCAAGGTTAAAAAAAATGATTTGGTCAATGAAAATAAGTAAAAAACTGATGAAGTAATTAGGCTAGCAATTGAGAAGAAGTAATTAGATATCACTCTAAATATATGAACATAGCAACCAAACTTATCCATTTGACTATTAGTTTAGTAGATAGTACTCATTGAAATATGCACTTGTATGGGGAAGGGTAGGTGGACAGGATTCACCTGAGGTGTATTATACTCAATAAAGCAATAACCCAAAGTTTTCTCAGTATCGGGATCAACAGGCATCCACAGGCCATCCTCCTTTATGACGCCAATCTGGCTATAGATTTTTCGTATTACACCTTCAAGCTTCTCAAACTTCTCCCGTGGAACAACAGGGAGATTGTCCACAACTATGATGTTGCCAAATCCAGTATCAAACTCCTGACTGTCCTCTTGGTAAAGATCATCATCATCACTGCCATTTAAAAATAGAAGAATGATTACTGAAAAGCGGTCCCAAGTGATATCCAGCTTCCGACTAGCACACCCACCCACCGACCCACCAGTTTCTAACACAGATGAAACAAAAAAAGAACAAAAGAAAATTTTGGCCCGCAAAATCAAAATTTTCAAGTATGTCTCGTTCTGGAGAGTCGCGGTAGTAATCAAACAGAGCATCAAGTTGTCGGCACAATATACATAAGAGGAAGCTACCCATAATCAAACACCAAGCTGTTCCCATGCACTTCTTCATTCTCATAGTAAGAAAACGAAAAAGCGAGTACCTTGTTATGCCAAAGTGGTCGCCGGGAGGGAGGCGAATAGAGTCAAGATCAATGCTTGAAAGATCGACTCCGAGCCGGGATGCGGTGGACTCAATCTCTCTCATCACCGTCACATCCGCCATGACCGATTACTCTCTGCTTCAGAATCAGATTCTTCCAGAAACGATTTTCTTTTCTTTACTTTTTTTGCTATTTGGTGGGCATAACGAATTTAACAGTAACCAGTAGAAAAGGCTATGGCTTTCGGCTTCAGAGATTCTTCTGATAAAGCTTAAGTGCTTCACAGTGGACAGAGCTGAAGCTCCTGTGCTTGGTGCCGGTACTGACAGATTGGGTTTCTAGGGAGGTTTTTGTTGGGTTGGGGGAACGATTAACAGAACATAACGAAGTTACACGGCGGGGTCTTCTGTTTTTGGTTCATTCTTTTCACTTTGCTTTTTGTCGGATTAAAATCAGGTCTGGCCCAATTTTTTTTTTTTAAAATCATGAATTGTTCCTTCACTATTTTGGATATGAAAATTTGAAAAATGTTTATTACATACTATTTTTTTACACAATTTCTTTATACTTTTCTTGTTTTAAAAACAAATAAAAAGCGTACATTAAAATATGTATTTTTTGTTATTTAAAAAATAATATAATAAAAATAATATATAAATAATATTATTATTTACATATTTTTCTCAGGTCAGATTTCGACTTTGCCCTCTGGACACAAATTACTTCCACTCAACTCAGATTCTATCCCAAATTTTTTACGAACACTTAGAATAGTTTCTATCTATTCTGATTTTCATTGATAAAGATTTTGTACAACTAGGAATAGGAAGCCTCATTCTTGGCATTAAATTTAATTTCACATTATCTTTTCAACGAATAACTCCAAAATAAGCCCACGTTTTCTCATGAATAATTATTATATAGACAATTTGTTTCTTTGGGAAGTGGAATCAAATGAAAAGAAACTTTTGGATAAATATTATTTACCATAAGCATTCAAATCAATTTTTGATGTATTTATATTTCATGTGAGATATATTATAAATGTACTTTTATCTTAAAATCATAAATGTAAATATGTCATAAAACCAATTTAAGTGTTCAAGAATAAACAATGCTTAGTTAGCTAAGGAAAGAGTTTCTATTGATTTTCCCGGTCAGTCAGCACCCCCCAAATTCAAATTGGTATAAATTTGCTTTAGAAACTGACCGTTTTTCTGGTGTCTTCCCAAAAGTGAAAAAACTGAGCCTCTTGGTTCTTTATCTTGTTTATCAAGGAAAAAAAAAAGGAAATGGACTTTACAGGTTTAGGGTTTAAGTTCTCATCTTCTTTATCTTCTTCCGAAATACCAATTCTATTTATGCTAATGAATCTATTATCAATATCTCCTCTCCTCCTATTCCTCTAAAGTCGATTTACCAATGTCTTTGTTTATAAAGGTAACGGGGATAGACCTTGTGAAGGAGAGTTTAGAGAAAAACCAACTACAAGAGGGCATGCTTCCACCATGCAGTAGTGGCAGGGAGCCGGAGCTCCTTGTCTACTATTATGGATCATAATATTTTTGAAATTGTCCCCAATTCAAATAAATGCCAATCATAATTATTAAAATTCAATTGGGCTTCAAATTCTCTGAAATCGTTTCTTTAGAAAGAAACTATATATAGGAGCATTCTAGTTCCTCTTTATGTCATAAGATGTCAATAATCTGTCATGCGAGACCACTTGGAAAGAAAACCAGATCAGACGACAAGGAATTGAGAAAGAAGTAGAACAACACAAATAAAATCATCAAGAGAAGCTGTTGGCATTTTCCATTATGCTTAGAGCACCTTGGTTGCTCCACCATGTGTCTTTCTCATGCATTAGTTGTAGCACAAGAACGTCGAATTTCACCCTCATCACCTGTTTTGACTCCAACACTAGTGAGCTTCAAGAACGACTGGCCCCAATTTTCAAAGAAGAGCGCTTGATCGTTTGCCATGTCCTCCACTATTTTCCTTGTTCTATCATCATTTAACAGAACAGAATCCGACTGGAATAGCCCCTTGTGAGCCAGAAGATTTCGGTAGTACTGGTTGTCAAAGACCATAGATGTTTCAGGATCATTGTTCACTGTTACAGATGGAGTTGCACCTGCTGGACACTGTTTCATTAACTCATAAGCATAGCTACTGCCAAGGGTTTTGTCAATGAGGGTAAGCTTTCCCTTGGAGTCTACTTGGAAGCGATCCCTGAATGAGCTGCAATGAGCTGTTCCTATGGTGTGAGCTCCTGCAAAGCTTAAGCATCACTAAATAGTTTATTACTTAATAGTATGTAGTATGATATTAAAACAGTGAGAAAGATTAATCCATGTAATGGTTGATAATCAATTACATTATGAGATCTTTATGCAAAACAACTTCATACTCAAAATCTAGACAGAAAAACTGGCCAACTGCAAAGCAATTGTTGAAATTATAGGTTTAGGTAAGGAGAAAGAAGAAAGGAGAATAGAAAACAATGTGATAAATATATTAGATGTGTTGATATGTTACAAAAGACAAAACACTAACATCTATTTATTTTTTAGTAATTCTAATCAAATAAAGAAATAAATTAGAAAATATAATAAAGTTATGATACGACTCTTAAAATTGCTTCATCAATTAGAGCACTAATTGATTCTACAATATATTCTAAAGATCTTTTAAAGATATTTTAAATATATTCTAATACTCCCCCTCAAGTTAAAGCTTACTAAGCTTTAAGCTTGTTACAAATAAATACTTTAATTAAATAACATAAATATTAAAATAGACTCCATGGCTTAAACACAACTCAGGATGCTGGGGATGCCGGAGAGATGAATATTGCTGGAAAGAAATCATCATTTGAATGATCGTTGATAGGAAAAATAACATCATGAACACTAGTATTGAAAAGTCACCACTGATATAACTCATCAGTGAGAAAGAAATCACCATCGGAATGATCGTCGATGAGAAGAGAATAACATGACAAACACTAGTATTGAATAGAAGTCATCACTGGTATGATTCATTAGTAGGAGAGAAATCACTATCGGAATGATCGTCGATGGGAAGATAACGTCACGAACACTAGTATTGAAAAGTCACCACTGATATGACTCATCAGTGGAAAAGAAATTACTATCGGAATGATCGTCAATGGGAAAAAAAATAACATGACAAATACTAGTATTAAAGAGATGTCACCACTGGTATGACTCATCAATGGAAAAGAAGTCACTATCGGAATGATCGTCGATAGGAAGAAAATAACATCACGAACACTAGTATTGAAAAGTCACCATTGATATGACTCATCAGTGGGAAAGAAATCACCATCGAAATGATCGTCAAATGGGAAGAGAATAACATGACAAATACTAGTATTGAAGAGATGTTACCATTGATATGATTCATCAGTGGAAAAGAAATTACCATCGGAATGATCGTCGATGAGAAGATAACATCACAAATACTAATATTGAAAAGTCACCACTATCATTATCACTCCCCCTCAATGTTATGCTAGCATTGGAAAAGAGTCAAACAGTAAAAAAAAAGATAAAATAGATAAGAGAATGGGTTGAGAAAACAATAAAGGAGAATTTACATTCGACACAGCAAAAAGCATGGATACCCTCAAGGCAGATGGTACCGCTCTGATACCTTGTTGAAATTATAAGATTTAGGTAGGGAGAAAGAAGAAAGGAGAATAGAGAATAATGTGATAAATATATTTAGATGTGTTGATATGTTACAAAAGACAAAGTACTAATATACTATTATCTATTTATATTCTAGTAATCCTAATCAAATAAGGAAATAAATCAGGAAATATAATAAAATTATGATATGACTCTTAAAATTACTTTATTAATTAGAACACTAATTGATTCCACAATATATTCTAAAGATCTTTTAAAGATATTTTAAATATATTCTAACAGCAATAATTCTCATAAATTTGAATAGAGGATTCTCATCCGCAAAGCATCAATGCTTCAATTCTTTTTAACTAACAAAATGTCTTGCTTTATGGGATTTTACCTTCAAGACAAAAGACTATAAAACTCAAGTCAAAGTCATAGGTGTAAATTGTAGAATGCAAAGTGTTGAAATTATATAATGTTTAGGTTAGGAAAAAGAAAAAAGGAGAATAGAGAATAATGTGATAAATATATTAGATGTGTTGATATGTTACAAAAGATAAAACATTAACCTCTATTTATATTCTAGTAACCCTAATCAAATAAGGAAATAAATCATAAAATATAATAAAATTATGATATGACTCATAAATTCCTTTATCAATTAGAGTACTAATTGATTCCATAATATATTCTAAAGATATTCTAAATATATTTTAACATTCCCCCTCAAGTTAAAACTTACTAAGCTTTAAACTTGTTACTAATAAATACTTTAATTAAATAACATAAATATAAAATGGACTCAATGGCTGAAATATAACTCAGGATGCTAGAGACGCCGGAGAGATGAACATTATTGGAAAGAAATCACTATCAGAATGATCGTCGATAGGAAGATAACATCACAAATACTAGTATTGAAAAGTCATCACTATGATTATGACTCTTCCTCAATGTTATGTTAGCAGTGGGAAAAAGAAATCACTGGTATTCGAAATGATCGTCAATAGAAGAGAATAACATGACAAACACTAGTATTGAAAGAGATGTCACCACTGGTATGATTCATCAGTATGAGAAAGAAATCACCATCGGAATGATTCGTCGATGGAAAAAAATAACATCACGAACACTAGTATTTAAACATACACCACTGCTATGACTCATCAGTGGGAAAAAAATTACCATCGGAATGATTGTTGATGAGAAGATAACATCACTAATACTAGTATTGAACAAACACCACTGATATAACTCATCAGTGGAAAAGAAATCATCATCAGAATGATCATTGATGGGAAGAGAATAACATGACAAACACTAGTATTGAAGAGATAACACCTACTGGTATGATTCATCAGTGGGAAAGAAATCACCATCGGAATGATTGTCGATAGGAAAAATAACATCATGAACACTAGTATTGAACAGTCACTACTATCATTATCACTCCCCCTCAATGCTATGCTAGCATTGGAAAAGAGATAAATAATAAAAAAAACAGAGAAAATAGATGAGAAAATGAGTTGAGAAAACAATAAAGGAAAATTTACAAAGGAGTTCTATAGAGCTCAACACAGCGAAAAGTATGGACACCCTTAAAGCAGATGGTACCGCTCTGATACCATGTTGAATAGAGAAAAAAGGAGAATAGAGAATAATGTGATAAAATATATTAGATGTGTTGAATATATTACAAAAGACAAAGCATTAATCTCTATTTATATTCTAGTAACCCTAATTAAATAAGGAAATAAATCAGGAAATATAATAAAATTATGATATGACTCCTAAAATTGCTTTATCAATTAGACCACTAATTTGATTCCACAATATATTCTAAAGATATTCTAAATATATTCTATTATTCTAACACTCCCCTTCAAGTTAAAGCTTACTAAGCTTTAAACTTGTTACAAATAAATATTTTAATTAAATAACATAAATATAAAATGAACTTCATGACTGAAACATAACTCAGGATGCTAGAGACGTCGAAGAGATGAACATTACTGAAAAGAAATCACCATCGGAATGATCGTCGATGGGAAAATAACATCATGAACACTTGTATTGAACAGTCACTACTATCATTATCACTCTCCCTCAATGCTATGCTAGCATTGGAAAATAGATAAACAGTAAAAAGCAGATAAAATAGATGAGAAAATGGGTTGAGAAACAATAAAGGAGAATTTACAAAGGAGTTCTATAGAACTCAACACAGCAAAAAGCATGGACACCCTTAAGGCGGATGGTACTGCTCTGATACCATGTTGAAATTATAAAGTTTAGGTTGGGAGAAAGAAAAAAGGAGAATAGAGAATAATGTGATAAATATATTAGATGTGTTGATATGTTACAAAAAGATAAAGCATTAACCTCTATTTATATTCTAATAACCCTAATCAAATAAGAAAATAAATCAAGAAATATAATAAAATTATGATATGACTTCTAAATTACTTTATCAATTAGAGCACTAATTGATTCCACAATATATTCTAAAGATATTTTAAATATATTCTAACAGCAAGTAACACAGATCTCAACTCAGGGTATTTACCCTTTGCAGAAGAAAAGACTGGAAATCGAAGGAATGATAATTCTTAAAGAGAAGCAAACCAATAATTATATCATTCTCCCTTGGAGGTTGCAACTATTTGCGCTTTGGACATAGAGCATGCACCTGAAAGGATGACAAGATCAAGCACGGACAATCCTTTAGTGGAGAAGAGATTAACCATCTCATCCATTGAAAAACTGGTGTCCACAATGTTGGGTCTGACATTTGAAGCAACTGAAACCATCCCATCTCTCCTCCCTGTGGGAATCGGAATCATGGGTCCACCAGCCTGTTCTCAAGTGCCTTTCATTAAATCACCGTATCATAAGAGATGTCAATGTAATACTGAAGAATATCAGCAATGCAGTGAGGAAGAACTTACAATTTCAACGGCATCTCTCGCAGCCAGAGCAATTATGTCAGCACAAGAAACAGTTTCTGGACAAAAGATCTCAAGGACTCTTTTTGCTGATTCTATAACTGAAAATCCTCCAACAGACCTATTTCCTGGATCACTTTGCTCTGTATTATTCCCTTGTAGCATCAAAGATGCATCACATCCCTACATATCATTAAATGATCGATTACATCAAGGAAGAAGAAGAAGAAGAAGAAAACAACTAAACACATCGGGCTGTATGGTGAAGGACTAGCAAGCAGTCTAACACTAACCTCCACGAAGCAATCATGGAAAACCAAGCGAAGGAGCTTTCCAGGAATGGAGGGATCAGTAGAAGAGGATGAGCTGACTGTGTTTCTTACGATAAACTCTGCTGATGGGCATGAAGCTGCATAGAAGTTGAAAGATAGGCTAGCTGAAACAGAGGCAGCAAAAGAGAAGATAAAAAGTGAAGACACTGCTGTGGCAAAAATTATTGTTCTTGTCTCCATAAAACCAAGTTTTTAGTCGTTCTGGAGTTCAAGTGCAGTGTCTACAGTGTTCACAGAGCCTTAGTTGATGTTGATGCATACAAGACACACGAAAGTGGCCTGGACGTTGTCCCTATTTAAAGCTACATTTATGTGGTTGGGTGAAGTCAATAAGTAGATGGGGTTTTCGGCCATGAATTTTCCCTCAGCCCATCAGCGGATGACTTCTCTATTCAAGCATTTAAAGATGCTTCCCGGTAACTTTAAATACTTCGGTAATAGAAATAGTTACTTCAACCATGTGGTACAGAGAATAGGTGCAAAAATGATCAGAGCTGCTTCTGTACCTTCGCTACCCACCGCCAATTATATAGGCCTCCATATTTGGTCTGACACTAGTTAAACTGTCAGATTACAAGATAGATACAAATAAAATGAAGAAAAAGGTTCCAGAATAGGTCAATGGACCCTAAGGAGTTTAACCAACTACTTGATTAGGGAAAAAGAGAAGCACCAGATTAGCCATGCTATAATTTACAGAACCATGTGATATCTCTCACTCTACTCTCAAGTTCTTAGTTTGTCCAGGATGTTATTCGCGTGCTAATGTTCTTGAGCTTATCCAGATTATGTTGTAACGTATATGTTTAGTGTGCTTGTGTTGCTTGTTAACTGTATCATATGGTGACTGAATAGCTACTGTTCCTTATGGAGACAAATAGCAGAGCGAGTTAAAAACCCTGAAAGCCGACATAAAAACAGACGCTAAAAAGAGCAATGCTGAACTCTGGCAACCCGCTAAACACAGGCATATAATTTTATTATTATTTTTATTAGAACAAATAACTCTCAAATAAGCTCTATCTTTTCTTTTTCCCTCCTATTTCTTCTTCATTTATCATATTCTCTCTCCAATTTCAAAATCTTTCTCTTATTTCTTCTATAACTTTTTTCTCTTCAAATCACTTTCCATTTTTAAAAATAGCCTTTAAAAATTTTTTCCATTCCATTTCTTATGCACAGACACAAATGGACTCACTCTTACAGCATATTTTCCCATTTTCGTTTCACTAACAATTTTCAGTCCATTCCCTCCAAGTTTGAAGCTTTTTAAATCCAAAACACAGGTCTGCCTGCTGATCTTTGAAATACCGAAACACCAGGAAAACTGCAGTACAGAACAAACGAAACTTGTAGCAGCAAATCTCTTAACATCGAACATATTTTCTTAACTCGTGAACCTGTTGAGAACAGGGGCAGTTGTCAGCAATTATTGATCCAACTGGACTTGGCTGTAATAATGCAAGTAAAATCATGGGTCATCACTTTTTTTTTTTTTTGGATGGCCTGAGACAACACAAACAGATATTTAATGGAAAGCCACAAGTGTAACTATTAGAAAGGCCTAATAGCATTTTCATATAAATTTTTTGTTAGTTAATATACATGCAATTGAACTACATATTGGAGGGTGGAAAATACACATCACGAGTAAACATTGTGTAAGCACTTGCCATAAGATGCATAACAATACAGTATGTTAATTGCAATGATGCTCACAAATTCACATTCTCAGTTTCCACATCAACTTTTGGGGAGCTCTTCATCATCATCATCCACATCATCTATGGGAATGTCCTCACTATCATAACCAATGGGGCCTAGAAATGCATACAAAATACTTTAAGTGATTAAATCAAAAAGAAAAAGATAAAAACCAAACTTAAAAGAGTAATACTATTAATGCAACTGTTACAATCACAATTGCACACCAATACATCTAAGTTTTAAGTGGCCCCACTTAAACTTTTCATATTAATCACACATGCAGCCGTGCGTACAGTTGCAAATCCAGTCTTGAGTAATTAGTATTTTTAATCTTAAAATTAGCATCCCAATTTAATAACTCTCTCAAAGGCCCAGTTTAGGTTAGTTAGCAAGATAACAAATCTAATTTATGTTACAGAGCCCAATGAAGACAAGGAAAGACATGCTAAGAAGTCATATTGAAGTCGAGCAGGAGCAAGAAGGGTCACTACAGTGGTAATCAAGTAACACCACTAGGTAACACCACTAGGTTTCCCCTTGGCTTCAACCCACTATTAAACAACAACACTACCAATGACGATAGAGCAGTTAAGGAAAGTGCTAAGCTAAGAGAGACTGTTAACCTAGGGGGTTCAGCCCACAATTTTAGATTTTAATTCTAAGGGGTATCTTTTTTATCTCTGTTTTATTATATTTTATTATAATTTAACAAAGACTTGTGTGACTAAACCTGATTTATAACCAGCTGGGACAGAGTGTAGTAAGATTAGATATATTAGGAGATCCAGGACAAGCTGCCAACCTGCCAGCCCATAAGGATCTCCTCCAGAAGAATCCTAAAATAACCTCAGGCCTCCAATTTATTCAGCCCAAAGTTTGATGTCTGTTTTCTTCTCAAAGAAATGGCAAATTTTTCTCTCTTAGGATGATGACATAATTTCATAAAAACCATGACTTCTAGTAGAGATGGCTCAAATTGAAAGAACAGTAGGCCAAATAAGAGAGAGGTTTGAAGAAACAAGTGATAAACAAGGTTGACTGCAAAGGTTCACTCGTGCCAAAATGATTTTGAATAATGTCCCCTAGGTATTATTCCCTAGATTTCTCTATCTCTTGCATTTTATGCAAAATGGATTGGCTTCCCTTCTATGACCATTAAAAAGGCCAAGCTTTACCTCCCCTGAATTAAGGGAGAAGGATAAGGTGATAAGTCCTTTGATTCAGGAATGTTATCAAGAAGATATGGAAGTTCCAGAAGCTGCAAAAGAGATTCTGTCTGAGGATTCCGAGGACACACTGCACAGAAAAAAAGAGAGATTAAAAATAAAATAACTCTTCTACCAGGTACATTTGAACTATATAAAACATAGCATAATGAAACCATGGCAAACATCATTTGAAGAAAACTGTGTCCTTTTTTCTTTTTAACAAGATAAAACTATAAAATAAAATTAAAAAAAGTCAGAAAAATTAATTAGTTCGAGGTGTGAATAGTGATTAAGAAATAAATGCTATCTTAAAAAATAAATGCTATCACACTCTATTTGACAAGTACACTAAGAAGTCACCAGATAAATAACCTAGCAACTAAAATTATCATATAATACTTGCACAAAAGGCTCAATTGCAGAATCCTTCCCAACTTCCACTAAAAGGTTACTGATGAATCATCTATGCACATAACTCTTCTAAATTGTATCAAGATTACAAGAGGGCAAAAGGATAGAACAGAAGAGTAAACTCACAAGTTGACATTCCCTTGGGAGAACTAACTCTTGATTATGACTAATTTAAGATGCGATTGACATTCAATTGAAAGGAGTATTATTAAATTTGACTAATTTGAACAGGGTATAATTACTGAATTACTGTACCACATAATACCAATATCCAACTTTTAAAATTGACACATGTACAAGATAAGAGATGGATAGACACAAAAATAACCGCTACATAATCATAACCATGCATCTAAGACATGCGTGAGCATGGGAGCAGTGCATAAAATACGTATTGATAAGATTAGATTGCTGCAAATTAGCCCAAACACTGTAAGTGATCATTAATATAATATGAATATCTTTAACCAGAGAACATGCTGAACGAATCTTAATTTGTGGTTTACAATGTAAAGATTTGTAATGAGAAATGAAGAATTACCAGCAAAAGAACCACCAGTGTGGGATTGAGAAGGATCATAACATGGAGCGGTTCTAACAAACTCAAAAGGTTTGCACCCTCTCTCTTGTAGCTTGGTTCTAACCCATTGACGACAATCTTCCATATCAAGATCTACACCTCTGTCAGCAGGTTCACACAGCATTTACTTTTTTTTTCTTCCCTTTTTTTCGTTGGTGGGAGAGAGGAAAAGGCAGGACAAAATAGAAGAGATTTTATACAAAACCTAAATTTTAATTAAGATGTTTTTTTTCATATGCACACACACCTGAAATCTGCACCTTTGGTTGTCAAAGGGAAGATAGAGTTGAACCTCCGTGTTATTGCTAACCATTCTTCATCATACTGAATCTCAAAAGGTCCTGCTTCTGATTCAATTTCCACAATCTGAAAAACAGAACATGTGGCGATCGTTGTCACCAACTCCAACAGTGATAAAAGGAGATTACCCTACACATTATGATTGTACATCAATACCTGTAAGAAATCACGCCCAGCTATACACTTATCGAGAGCAAGGAATTTTGTCAGTGGACCACCTTCCCCATGTTGAACAAGAGCAGCAAACTTGCAGTGTAAGTGAGCTGAAAACCAATAGTGTGGTTTCAATTTTTCTAGAAGTTGAGCAGCAGCTTTACTCCCTAGTCTTCTTTCCTCTATCTGGAAAACATTATTCAGCTACAAAAGTGAGACATTGTGTTGCTATAGATCATTTAAAATGTTACACATGATATGTTTTGTTTTTGGGGGGTGGGGGGGGGTTCCAAATAGAAGTGAAAAGGGAACAAGGAAATACCGTGGAAAGTTATGCAATTCTTACAAAACAACATGTATGATTTAGAAAGATAGTGCATGCTGTCAAAGACTATTGGCAATTGCACAACCAACAAGATAATGTTGCTGAATACTTCACCCAAAAAACTACAAGCAAAACCAATGACTTAATGCCCAGTATGCATTAGACATAAAATGAATACTACTAAAAGCTTCTTGTTTCATTCAACAATCAACTGAAAAATTCATAATAAATATTACCTCTTGCTTAAAAAAATGCTTGCGTCGAACAAGCTCCTTCCAATCCCCATAATCAGTGATTCCCACCGGCCAATCATGTGAAAGAAAAATATCAATTGGTTCCTCAACTTGAATGAGTTTGTGAACATCGTATTCACGAACATGATACACGGACCTGATGGTACTCTGATCATAAGGAGGCCTCTCAAAGTGTCCTGCTCAAAGAAAGACCTATATCATATTGTAATTGTAGGATAAATGCCGCAGGCAGTACTCTAGTATGACACTTTTTACACGAGTTATGACAAGAATACATAAGTTTTAACTCAAGATATAATTGAGAAGGTACCAACATGAACCCATAATTCATGAACAAAGATACAGAGCAAAGAAACAACCTGATTTATAGTGACGTGCATTATAAATTCCAGAGACGCCACCAATTCGGATATTCCCAAACCTGACCACCCCAGCAACTCCCAAGAAATATATATTAGGTGCAGCCCATCCTCCATAGTACCTAGAAGAAATATCCAACAAATATCATTACACTACAAGTTTCAAACCCCATTCTTCATATGGATAATTAATCATTCATCATGATGAGGCTATACCATTTTGGACTTACCAAAGTGAACGGAACCATATCCAAGCCACTATCATATGATGGGACTCACCGAAACTTACATAGAACAAAGCGGGAAGAAAAAAAGGAAAAGAATAACAAAACCAAAACAAAGAAAAACGTACAGTATCAGGTTCAAGAACCCCAACTCACAGTTCCCACAAATAATTAGACGCTTCGTGGTTCCCACCAATGAATATGGTGGGATAAGGGGCAACCTCCTGCCCAGAATAATACTTCCAGAACGAATTCATGGAGCGATAGCGGGGCGGCACGTTCAAGCTCTTCAAATCGTCCTCGTTTCTGACAGCCTAATTGCAGCATTTAACAATGGCGGCCGATGAAATTGAAAGTTGATGGGCTACGAAAAAGGCGAAAAGGGGGCGATTGGGGAAGAAGGAGTTACCTGAAAATCACCGCAGCAGAGGAGGAGATCGATTTTGGTGTTATGCGCAGTTTCAAGATGTTGAAGAGTTCTGTAGACATTGTCGAGGTCACCGTGCATACACCCTTCCACCGCTATCTTCATCCTTGTCACTTGCGAGTTGTAACCTGCACAAGACGATGAAGAGAGAGTTTGGACTTTGGAGGGATACACTAGGGTTTTATGCAAACCCCCATCACAACCATTCTTGTGACTTCTGATTTTTTTTTTTTTTTAAAAAAGAAAACTTACTTCACCCTTTTCTTTCGCCTCTATTTATCTTCATTTTTTTTTTTCAAATCTACTATGGTACCCGTTTATTTCACCAGTCACTCTGATCGTTCTTGATCATTCTAATAACTATAAATGAGGGAGTTATTTTTTTTTTACATTAATTATATTATTATAAATATTATTTACTTTTATTACAAAATTATTTTTGTTTAACCAAGTGACTTATAACTATAATGAAATTATAGTTAATTATTTATAATAAATATATATATATATATAAATACAAAAATTAAATTAAAATACAGATTGAGAAATTATAATTGTACATTTCAAGGACACTAGTTCTAATAATATTACTATAAGAGGGACTACATGCAAAATATTTTACAAATTACAAGAAGAAAAAAAAAGTTCAATGAAATTTTAAATTTCAAAATTATATTAATAATTAGAATGAAAAAATTATTCGCCCTCAAGCATTAAAAAAGATAAAGAGTAATGATATATTATTTTTAAAATGTTTTATTAATAATTTTTTTAATACTTAATAAAATAAATATTAAATAAAAAATTAAAGTATTTAATATTTTAAAAATATTAAAAAAATACATTTCATTTAATAGAAGATGATTTAGGAAAATACCAACAACTATTCGTACCAAACTTGTCTCATCCTCGTATGCAAAAGGAAAAGGGCAACTGTTAATCTTGGGAAAGTTGAATGGA
This sequence comes from Castanospermum australe, assembly GCA_019955255.1. NCBI lineage: Eukaryota > Viridiplantae > Streptophyta > Magnoliopsida > Fabales > Fabaceae > Castanospermum > Castanospermum australe. The sequence goes on from NSJW01000213.1 coordinate 210,162, forward strand.
CCGTGCAGAAGCTCCCGTTTTGGGACATAACACAACATAAATGTAACAAGGACAAGTATTCATTCCTGCGGTGTTGGCACTTGGGTGACCATCGAAGTGTCCTCTAGATTGTGAATCTGTGTGGCCAAGAATGCCCCGCCACACCAATCCGTCAAGCCCCACGCAACTGCAACACCCTCCAAATAGTCGACAACTTTGAGTCTCTGTTTCTTTCAATCCTCGTTCCTCCGTTTTCGCAACCCCCTTCAGTTTCCAACTCCACACCTCCCATGGCGTTGGTGTGCAATCCATTTCTCTCCCGCACCCAAGCTTTGCGTCTCTCTGCTCCACCATCCAAGCAAAATTCACCACTGCTATTACTTTGGACTCTCTCCTCACATCCATTCAAACCATTGTCATCTTCATCCAGAAGGGACCACTCCAGGTGTGGCGCCGTCGCAGATATCAAAGCTGTACCTTTGCTTGATCACCGAGATGAGGAAGACCACAGGGTTCTTGTGGGTCCTTCCAGTGAAGAGGAGCGGAGACGTGAGAGGATCGTTGCGGACTATGATTGGACAGAAGAGTGGTACCCATTGTACCTGACTCAGAATGTGCCGGACGATGCGCCCCTCGGTCTCACAGTGTTTGACAAGCAGCTGGTGTTGTTCAGGGACGGCAATGCCGAGTTTCGCTGTTACGAAGATCGCTGCCCCCACAGGTGACTACTGCTCAACGAAGACGGTCTTGTGTTCTTGGTTTCTGGCAGAATCCAACCTTATAATTGTATTTGTAGGTCGAGTACTTGAATTTGCTTTCAAGTGCCATCTGTTCATATTGCATATGGAAGACACAAGGAATTAATAATTAATTAAGCTAAAGCCGCATGTAGTTTGATTAAATGCAAATAACATGATTCTGGGCTCAGTTTTTCTCAATCAGTGCAGTTTTGTTGCTCAACAGTATGTACTAGTGCTAGTGTGCTACTACTAGCAGAGAAGAGATGGTGAAATGGGATGCCTTTCTGATATGGAATTAAGGTCAGCCTGAGCCTGTGTTAGGCTTAAAAACAGGCTAGGATTGATAGTCAGGATTTGGATGTTACTCCTGATTCCTGAATTTGAGATGTGTCACTTTTATAAACTTTTACTGTTAATGTCTACGTGTGAAGTGAACTTGCATTCTTAGTTGACATGGCAGTTGAAATTAGATAATAAATGAGATGAAGATGCCTGCAAACTTGGCAGTCTATGAAATACTGATTACATTTTTGTCAAAATGCTGGACCTCATCTTTTGTTTGATTCAGGTTAGCAAAACTATCTGAAGGCCAGTTGATTGATGGAAGGCTTGAGTGCCTATACCATGGATGGCAATTCGAAGGCGAGGGCAAATGTGTGAAGATACCTCAGGTTGGTTACAGACTCGAGTTATCTTCGTCTATATCAAATGTCCACATGTACAGTTGCTTCTGAGATTATTGCGAGATGATGTTAATCATTCTTTTTCTGTTTTCAACAGCTTCCAGCTGATGCCAAAATCCTTCGATCAGCCTGTGTTAAAACATATGAGGTGAGGGACTCGCAAGGAGTTCTTTGGGTATGGATGTCTCCAAAGACACCTCCAAATGTTAATAAACTACCTTGGTTTGAGAACTTTGCTAGGCCGGGGTTTCAAGATGTTTCAACAACTCATGAACTCCCATATGATCACTCTATTCTTCTGGAGAACCTGATGGATCCTGCTCATGTCCCAATCTCACACGACAGAACAGATTGGACCGCAAAAAGAGAGGATGCACAGCCACTGTGTTTTGAGGTGACTGAACGAACCGATAGAGGATTTGCAGGTTGGTGGGGCAGAGAGAAAGATGGGTCTATGCCTAACTTCTTACGGTTTGAAGCTCCTTGTGTTCTACAAAATAACAGGGAAATTGTTGATAAAAATGGTGAAAAAAACTACTTCAGTGGTCTGTTCCTTTGCAGACCAACTGGGCAAGGGAAGTCCATGTTGATAGTGAGGTTTGGAGGAACAAAAAGATCCCCACTAATAAAACTGTTCCCTAAGTGGTACTTCCATCAGAATGCAAGCAAGGTGTTTGAGCAAGACATGGGGTTCTTGTCATCCCAAAATGAAATCCTAATGAAAGAGAAGGTTCCCACAAAAGAACTATACCTTAATCTAAAATCATCAGACACATGGGTTGCTGAGTACCGGAAGTGGATGGACAAAGCGGGGCATGGGATGCCATATCATTTTGGTCACAGCACTATTTACTTGCCCAAAGAGCCTGCTGTGGTCGAACATGCACCTGCTGGACTCATTGCAGGACTGTCAGCTTCTTCACCTGCTAAGGGTGGCATTGGAACAATGCATGCCCCAAATTTAGCCAATAGATATTTTAGGCATGTAATACATTGCAAAGGATGTAGAACCGTCGTCAAAGCTTTCCAGGCTTGGAAAAATACCCTTTCAGCAATGGCCATTGCATTAACCGCATTGGCAATTCTGGTATCTGGGAGACAGTGGAAAGCACTTCTGTTGGTATCTGCATCCCTGTGCTCTGTTGGAGTCTATGCATGCTCAACCGCCATCGCAATGAATACAACAAACTTTATTAGGTTACATAGGAGATTGTGAGCGATAAGTTGTTAAAAATGGTCATTTTCATACGAATATACTCCTAGTTTGTCTAATGATGTGGTTGCATGACATCTAGTCATCGTCTCCTCCTCAATCATTTAAGCCAAACAAGGAAAAGAGGAAAACTCTCGTTGATTCATTTAATGAGTTCTGACGGAGAGAGCATGATGTGTTAGAAAAACCCTGCCATCTATTTGTTCCCCCAAAAAGAAAACATAGGTATGCTATATTTATGGTTATAACTCTCGCATTTCGGATTTTGTTAATAGCTTATCAATATCTATTTTTAGCTGCAAAATTTAAGCTACTTAAAAATGTAAAGCAACTGAATTGCGTACTACAAAAGTGTGTTGGCAAGAAACTAGTTATCAACCATGGGGAGCACCACTGGGGTGCCTGCTTAACCTAATGAGGAGCTGGACACAAGTACTGAAGTACATGAAGCAGAACATCCATAATCTGTATAACAGGTTGGAAAGGTAATTCAGGAAAACTGAGTTACTGAATGCTATGACATCACATGATGAGAACAACCTTCATAAAAAGGATACATCTGTATCAATGGTTTCAACACTGCTCATCCATATTGCATTTTGTAGAACAATGACACTTGTGCATGTTAATAATATATGAATAAATACTAATTGATTGCTTCCAGTAACATGTCAGTGTTTGTTAAAACTTAAAACACGAGCAACTGGACAATATTGTTCAATGTAGAGCTGTTGAAGAGGCTGCTGCATCTGTCATTGGCTGGGCAGAAAATCCTCAACAGGAAACATAGACAGATGTATGGGGTATAACTTCAATATCTCACAACTTCAAAGCTGTACTCCACCATTTGAGTAGTAGTTTTGCTACTTGGAAGTAGGAGGCTCTTCTAACCACTTTGCACGAAAGCCTGTTCCTTGACAATCAGGACAGCACATTGATCCCTGAATAATAACAATTAATGACACAATAAGTCCCTTGTAAATTGTTATGTTGAGAATCTACAGTGAAGAACAATGTTTGGTAGGACAACAGTATTGGTGAATACAGATTAGTCTTTCATCATAAAGGTACCTCTCCAGCGCAAATAATACAGCTAGTGTTTCTGGATGGGACTTCACAAAGCATGTTATCACCAAGAATAAAAAAACCAGTACCACCACACCATTTGCATTCAATATGCCCTTTTGAGTTGCAAGATGAACACACGATTGGCCTTGGTTGCTGCAAGCATCATGAATATTGGAGAAATTAAGGACCAGCAAGGAACCATGAAAATGTATTTAGACTATTCCATGAAGTAGATCTCCACAGAGCAGGAGTAAGAGATAAATAAAACTTGGTATATGGTTTAATTTATTTGTTGCAAGCAGCAACTTTTAAGTTGGCAGTTACTAGGGTAGACAGTGAAAAAGTATCTTATCACACAAAATATCTCTTCTTTTCTACTGCAATAACTATGTAAGACTTATGTTTGACTCTATTAAACATGGAATCATATGACAAAAATAGTTTCAATGAAATAGTATATCACAGTGATAAAAATGGTGTCCTTTGATATTTATTTGTATCAATAGATTTGAATTTGTGCTATTTACTTTATTTCTTCTTCTGCCATAAGTGTTCCCAACTTCCCATTAAATGATATAAAGTAGAACTTGCAAGTGTTTCTAGAATTGATTCAAAGCCACACCTGATGCTACCTATATAGTACAGGCTTGCTTAGGGTACATAATAATACAACCATGGACAAGCGACAACACTATGATCGCTCAAAACCACCCAGTCAGTAGCCAGCACATTAACAAGGAACTTGCAGGATAACTCAGCATAACCTTATGGCTTAAACTACATAAACAACGAACATATATTGTATAAGCTATTTAACTGAATTAGAAATCTCGAAACGAAATGAACTGATATAAGATTCAAATTTTTGAAAAGGGAACTTATTAGTACACATACAAATGTTTTTTGTGGACAAAGACTTCAAAACACTTCTCAAAACACACGTTTAGATAAGCACTGAAAACGAGGGCTACTTGAAAGATTGGACATCTATGCTTCCGCAAGTTTAGCCGCATTTGCATCTGGGTGTCAAGGTTGACACTAGAGGCAAGGGAATCCTTTGATCTAATTGATACACCAGTGAACCCCATTTCAGCAGTACAACGCAGGGATTGCATGGTGGGTTGCGATTATGTTTTGCAAGGCGCAGAAGCACCTATTTCCCATTTTGTATTTCTTTCTGATGCGTTGGCATCATGTTAAGCAACTATACTCATTTTATTTTCTTCCCTAAAAAATCCGACATATTTTCAATTTCATCATGCAAAAATCAAAACGAAACAAAAAAAAAAAAAGATGGATGAAGAAAGTAGATGAGAATTGGATTCAAAACAAACAGCATAGGAACGACTCACCTGTATTGTGAGATGAAAATTGAATTGAAACATATTGATGGGTTTAAAAAAAAAAAAAACACTAAGACTACATATAAAGGTAAGTTTCGTAGGATATTAAAATATTGGGGTTGGAGGCCCCAAATCCAATTAGAGTCCCAAGTGAAGACCAATTTGGGTAAAGTATAAATATGATCTTATGAGCATTAGCACAAAACAAAGTTTGAAACTTGTTGAACAGAGAAAGAGAGAGAGAGAGAGAGAAGGAGAGACGGAAACCTGAGAGATTAACCAGGCTCGTTCCATGCGCCTAACGAAATCAGAGGAGGAGTCCACCATAGAAGCACGGACCCGGATGCGAGAAATTGTATTGGCGGCGGAGGTTGCATTACTAGGCACAATTACCGCAATACGAATTGGTAATACGAACCTTTGCTTGTGCATTGTTTTTTGAAATGAGCGCAGACCCACTACTACAAGATACACAGCTCGTCATCTTCTTCTTGTTCTTGTTCTTGATCGAGTTTCAAGTTTCCGTTCCGACCTTGAGTAATCCGATACCAGGTTATGGTTTTTCTCGTTTCGTGCGGCGCAAGGGCAACCAATGTTCCCCCGCTTGTCCAAACAGGGGAAAGAGAGGCGAGCGGGCAGATGTAATCTAAGATGGCTCGGGGCCCACTGCTTCTTGTTTCGCCCTTTGACCCACGCTAATATCATTCTTGCAAGCAATATTTTTTCTTGCGGAAACGGAGATCCCAAAATCTTCGGCTTTTTTTATATTATATTATTTTTATTTATAATATGCATTCTTTTTAAATTATACATCAAAATACACTTAAATTTGTAAACGTAAAAAATTGTTATAAATTTGTAAACGTAGAAAATTATTATAGGCTAAAGCAATTTCTCAGTTTTAATTTATAATTTTTTAAAAAAATTATACGGGTGCCTAACTAATTTTTTAAAAAGTTTTAGAAAATTTAATTAAAAATTATCTTAAATTAGAACGACTTTTCAACTTGATAAAAATAAAGAAAAATAAAAGTTTGCATTGAAAAATCATCCTAAACTATGAAGACTAATATGAATCAAAGTTTAAAATGAGATATAAAATTACCTTGTCTCAACAAACTTTTCACGTATATTTTTAAATTTTATTAAAAAAAATAGTTGGAAAGTCACTCTAACTTGAAGTGACTTTTTACTATTGCAAAAATTAGTTTATTTTATTAATTAATCTAAAAAAGCATAAAATAAAAAAAACATTATTTATATAAAAAAAGTCCCAAAATCTTCTTCTAATTTCAACTCTTAAAAACTACTTTACATGAGAATACATACTATATGAATAATTATTAAAAAAAAGTGATTAATTTATTTGCTATTAAATTGATTTTTTTAAGTTATTATTTAATCATATATTAACATATAATTAAAAAATTTTTTATTGTAATAATAATTATTTTATAATTAATTTTATAAACTATATTTATCTTATACGAGTTTTAAAATTTAATGACCGAATTGATGAAATTTATCTTATTGGACGTGTATCAAGTTTTACACATAAAAAAATAAGTGGATATTCACTCTAAATAAAACATTTTGTAAATAATGCTATTTATTTGATGATAAAAAAAATGCTAAAATTTTAAATTCAATATATAAGATAACAATTAAAATACTAAAATTCGTAGCGTAGCCAGCAGGCAGCAGCTGCCAACGTTTGACGCTGTACAGAGTACACAACTTGGAACTGCATTTCGTTTAAAATTCCTCGAACATGATGGGGACACCCGACCCGACAGTGGCCAACTGTGAACCTCAAATCAATCCGTAGCTTCTTTTCTTCGTTTCGGCCAAACTCAATCAACATCTAAGGAGCCTTTTCCTCGCGTCAAGCAGCCTTTTTTTGTGTTCTGGGTCAGGGACGCAGCTACGCTCAAATTTTGGTTTCAAGCTCGGCTACAATATAAGCCCTTGTTGTCTTGCTGTAGCTATTCTTAATTATTATTTTTTTGGTTAAAAATGCATAGTTACAAGAGAAACCCCCACCCCGACAGTAAGCACGGTGATTTTATGTGGATGAAGCTTGGGCTCAAATCTTGGTTCTCATCACCAATCACTTTTTTTTTTGTACCTTGTCCTTTTCTTTTGGTACAGATACCAATCACCAATCACTTCAGTACACATCCAACACTATTTGTTTGGATGAATCGGATCTATAAGCATAGAATTTTGTTATTGCTAGATTTATTTTCTACAGCAGGTTGATACACTTTCTTAGTTTCTTTATTGAAAAAAAAAAGAGAAAAAATAAATATTAAAAAATATGTTTAAATTTTACGATGTGTTTTTTTTTTTGTTAACAAGAAAGGTGTGGAAATTTTATAAGAAAAGTAAATGTAAATATATATTTGACATGAAAATAAAAATAAAAATAAATTTATTTTATAAAAATTTATTTTTATTTTTATTTCTTACCGGACTAACTTTAAGAATAACAAAATTCATAAGCATATTACAAACTAAAAAAAAAAACATATTACCTCTTTCCACATTATGTTGAGAAGGAAGATACATAGGGAAGAAAACGAAGAAATAGATAGGTTAGTCTGATTTATAATTTAATATGAATATACGAGTAGCTACTTTGGTTTCGCTCTATTCCTCTCCTCTGCTTCCCCTATATTCTCCAACTTGGCGTAAAACTGTTACGCAAAGATGGTCAAAAAAAGATTTGGACGGAGATATAGGTGCGGAGTTGGTGTTGGTCTTCACAATCACACACACGCAATGCGCAAGGGCTGCTAGTGCTACAGACAAGCCCCAAGTTGGGAATATCTTTGGTGCGCTTCCTTATCCTAACCTTGAATGCATGATGGTAAGATAATGATAATCACATCCCATTGGTGAGTAAGTGGCAAGTGGGATCTCAGAAAATTGGCTGAAAGCTTTCCCCCTCCCTCTGAAGGGAAGGGAAAGGAAAGGAAATGTTAGGTTCTATTGGCCGGCAATTAGATCATGGCTCGAGTTGGAGTTGGCACTTTCCTGCGCCCAGTGCGCAGTGCATCAAAACAGCACGTGATTTGGTTCGTCTGAAAATGGAAAAGATGCCCGGGCTTTTTTAATGTGGTTGAGGTTGAGGATAATTGTGTATTTGGAAGGGGAAATTTTATTTTTAATTTTTTAAAAAATATTATATATTAATTTTGTTTTTTCAATATTATTTTTTATTTTTTTTGAAAGATAAATTGATGAAATTTATAAATAATTTAAAATTTAATTTATAAAAATTAATTTTTAAAAAATTAAATTGATAAATAATATATGTAATAGAGATTAAAAATATGTTTTATTGTATTTTAAATAACAAGAGATAATCAAATTCTTATAAATAATTTATGTTCCCTTCGGAACTTATTTTCTTTTCTTAAGTAAGTATTCTCGTATATTATTATAAGACAAATTTTTTGAATAGTATATATAACTCAATACATCATATGTAAAATTCATATAAAAATGTTTTGATTCATTGAATATTTGAAGCTATGTATGTAGATATATATATTTTACTTTAAAAATTGAATAAGTTTATGATACATCATTTTAATTACAGTGAAGGTTAGTGACTAAGCCACCAAGAGGGCAGACTTCGACAAAGTTTTTTTTATTAAGTATAATTTCGCTCCGAATGTTGAAGTCATTTTTTCCACAAAATATTATTTAATAAAATTTAAATATTTAATATTATAAATAAAATTTATTTTATTAAAATTTTAACTTATCATTAAAAAATTTGATAATATTAATAATTTTTTAAAAAGTTAAATTCATTTATCAATATTAAATTAAAACAACTTTACACAAGATTAATTGATTATAGAGAAGTACACTGTAGAGTTGGGAATACAAAATTTGACGTATGAAGTTGACAAAGGTTGTGAAAAAGGAAAATATTATATATTTAATTTTTTTTAAAATTGTTAATAGAATAATTTAATATATTTATTAATTTTTAAATAAATAAATAATTTTTATTATTTTATTTTATCTAATAATTATCTTTAATTTTAATTAAATAATGTCAAAATTTTTAGTTATGTTTTTAATTGTATTTGATATACTTATTAATTCTTAAATAAGTGAATAATTTTTATCACTTTATTTCATCTAATAACTACTTTTAATTTTAAAGATTTAATTCAAAAGATAATATAAAACATATTAATTATTAATAAAAAATTAATAATTATAATTATAATAAAATACATACATATATAATAAATTATAAAATTATTAAAATATATATTCTTAATTTTTTATTAATAAATAATACTATTATTTTTACTTTTTAAAATAAATTTTTTATTTTAAAAGAGTGAATTTCTATTTCTAATTCTAATTGAATCCTCATTTTAATTGAATTATGTCAAAATGAGTATTTTGACTGTAAAGCATTATTCCGTGAATAATTTGACTCATGGCCTGAGTTTACATCCAACGTGGCAGACATCTATTAGTCCACTGGATCTAAGGGGTGAAGTGGGGTAGGCCCCACAACAAGCCATTGGTGAGGTGGGGCCGAAACTGGAGGTCGGTGGACGGTGGCCACGCAGTGATCATCAAATCAAACGTAGTATTGTCCAACATTTAGTATAAAATCCTCTTCGTCTCTCATGCCCATTCTCTGTGGATACTGGATACAATCCTCTTCCCATTCCAAGATTTCACCCTTGTAATTGTAATTGTAACTGGTTTGAGGCAGCACCATAACCTCACACACTCCCTCTCCAATCTATTTCCTCTTCATTCGCCTATATTCTGTTCTTTTTTTATGATAACTTGCCCTAAATGATTCTCTACCAATTTATTTATTACTAAAGATAGACTAGAGAGAATGAGTTGAGGCCTCCTCACCTAAGAAGCACACACAGTCATGCATCATCCGACCAGTGTTCAGCAAGAACCCACTCTAGTCCTCGATTTTGCATCCCAAATTGCTCGCTTTGCGTTCGATTCTAGGTATCTCAACTCGGGTTCTGACCGGTGCTCTTCGGTTCTATCCAATTTCTTGTACTTCAATGGCGTAGGGGGCCGAATCGCTGGAAGAAAGCACACTGCGCCTGCCTCGCTCAGCCTAGGACCAGGAGGTAGAGGAGGGTTGAATTTCCGCAAGATTTTGAATGACTTCAACAGAGCCGTTAGGTTTCACTGTGAGAAAATCCCAATTGGGTTTGCCTCGGTGCGGGTTGGTTCGGGGGATAGTAATCATGATAACAATAATAATGGCCTGAGAGAAGATGGGTGTGGTGTTCTCCAGGATGATAGATTGCCGTTGAATGGTGTTGAGGCCGAGAACCCCAAAAAGGTTCTGATTTTGATGAGTGACACGGGCGGCGGCCATCGAGCTTCCGCAGAAGCTATCAAGGCGGCTTTTTATGAAGAATTTGGGGATGAATACCAGGTTAGTTTTTCGACTTGTTTTTGTTTTTGTTTTGTTTTTTTTTCTCGCATTACTGGGATGAGAAGAATAAAAGAAGAAACAGGGAGGGATACTTTAAGGTTCATAATTACGGGAAGTTTTCAATTGAATCTCGTTTTTTTTAATGAATGAATGTTTGAATGAATAATATATGTGTTTTTTTGGTTATGTTCTCAGTCTGCAGTTCATGTTACAGGTGTTTGTTACTGATTTGTGGTCTGATCACACGCCTTGGCCATTCAATCAACTTCCCAGGAGCTATAGCTTTTTGGTGAAACATGGGCCATTGTGGAAAATGACGTACTATGGAACTGCCCCACGTGTAGTGCATCAGTCTAATTTTGCTGCAACTTCAACATTCATAGCTCGGTGGAGACTTTGGTTGCCTTCAAATAACTGTTCCTAGTCTTATTTATTGTCAGATTACTTCCATGAGGAAAATGCATACTTCCATGCCATTACAGATGGAAAAGAGGTATGCAGAATGACACATGCGAAAGTCCAGGACGATACTGGTCTGTCATTCTGCTTGTCTATCTGGATGAAGTTTCTCTTTCATCATTAAAGAAATAGAGCAAGTGATATCAGAATTTCCTTGTTTTTATGGACTGTATTTCAAGTGGTGGGAATGATTTGTTTGCTCATATTTGGAACATGTTTGGCTTGAAAACATAATTTTATTTTACCTGATTCATTACAATAAAGAAGACAGTATGGTAATTTAGCAATAGTTCACTGTGGTTGTAATTTTGAAATTTGTACATTACTAATATAGAGTGCATGATATTCTAGAACAGTTTCCCTCTGATTGTAGTTTGCTATGTTTGTAGTGCACTGTGTTAATATTGAACTGGAGATATTGACATTCGCTGCTGTCCATGCAGATATATTGTTCATTATAGAATCTATTCTCTTGAGCATATTTAGCTCTTCTCAGACAAATATGGTATAATATCATTTCTCAATATTGAATATCCTATCTTCTTTTACAGTGAGGTCGCTAAGGGGCTAATGAAATATCAGCCAGATATAATAATCAGTGTGCATCCACTGATGCAACACGTTCCACTTCGTATTTTGAGGTCAAAGGGTCTTTTAAAGAAGATTGTTTTTACCACCGTTGTCACAGATTTAAGCACATGCCATCCTACATGGTCAGTTCTGGTTTTTTCTTATTTTCTTTCAGGAACCATATCAATAGTCCTGTTTTGACATCTTGTTTTTTGTATCTTCAGGTTTCATAAGCTTGTAACTAGATGCTATTGTCCAACAACAGACCTTGCAAAAAGGGCACTGAAAGCTGGACTCCAGCAATCCCAAATAAAGATTTATGGTCTACCTGTGCGACCTTCGTTTGTCAAGCCTGTTCGACCAAAGGTTTGTCAGGTTCTTATTGCTATGCCTTGAATTGGATGGATAGTCTATTTACAATTCTGGAGTTGGAATACTTTATTTATTATTCCCAAGTGGCCTTCACTTGATTGTTTTATATGTTAAGATAGGATATTATGAATTATCCAGTTACAATAAGGAGTCAAATCATTAGGTTTTTGAATTTATATGTCACTTATGCAAAGGGCGGGCCTGTCAACTACAATTTCAGCCATTATTTCATAATTTCAACCCCCTTGTCAGGATAAGGAAGAAGAGAATAATAGCAAATATTTTTTTATCAATGATCATATGCGAAAGGGAAAAATCCTTACATACATAGCTCTGGGGTTTATTATGGGTTCAAATTCCATGAATACAGGCTGTAGTCAAGTATTGTAATTTCTGGGTAGTATATATCATAGTAGTTACTTGAACCTAATTGATGCATATACCGTACGGGCATGTATTTTGCCCACTTTAAAGGTATAAATTTTGGGTCTGGACTGTAGTTTCATTATTTTACATCTCTATCCTATCTCCCTGATCAATATGCTACAGATGTTTGATCCTGTATCCAGTTCGATAAATTCTTTGTGGAAGTGTAAATATTATAAAATTTAAGTAACAAGAAAAGCTACATAATTGTTGCATGATTTTGTAATTTGATTTTATTAATTACTTTAGGTAATATTGACTATTTTTGGCTTCTCTAATCTATTTTATAGGATGAACTAAGGAGAGAATTAGGCATGGATGAGGATCTTCCTGCTGTATTATTGATGGGGGGAGGTGAAGGTATGGGGCCCATTGAAGCAACTGCTCGGGCACTTGGAGATGTGTTATACGATGAGAATCTTGGGGCTCCTATAGGTCAAATCCTTGTGATTTGTGGTCGCAATAAGAAGCTTGCTAACAAATTGCTTTCAATTAATTGGAAGGTTCCTATGCAGGTATTGATGTCTTCAAAATCTTTCCAGACACTTGTTCATGCTTTCTGAATCCCATATTAATATATGTGTTGGTTTGTGTGTGCACTTCCACTCTCTCCCCCTCCTTCCCTCCCTCCCTATCTGTGTTTATTACTACATGTGCTTAAAAATTTACTTCTCTGTCAGCAGTCCATGGTGACTGACTTCTACTAGTATCTGTATCTTCAATCTGTACTCATTAATTTGGGTTACGTAATTTCTGTCATGTATATTTACATGATGAGCTATTATCTAGCCTTAGGACCAGATCTTCATATGACATCAGTTGTTTGAACTTCTAATATGTTTGAGATAAAATTTATCTAGCCTTAGAACCAGATTCTCATGTGATATCAGTTTTTTGAACTTCAAATATGTTTGAGATAAAAAATAAAACACACGGTGTGTGCAGTTGGATATAAAGAATTAATGATGACTCTGTGACTCATGTGCATATGTGTAACAAGTATCCCTGTTAGAAGAGGAGAGAATTCAAGTTGGAAAATGGAAGAGAATAAGTGGGCTCCCAGAATCCATAGAAGACATGATGATGAAGGTTGTAATTATGAGTGTAGAAAGTAGTGCTTGATTGACTGATTGCTGAAAAAAAAAAAAATTTAGGAAGGATTCCATTAAGTTTTGGTAAGGGACTCATATAATTGACCCCAATTATTTGGGGGTGGAGGCTATAGGTTGCTCTAATCTGTACCTTCTGCAATTAATGTGTCTAATATTTCAGACTCACTCAAGTTTACCTGTGATTAAATGCATTTGAAATATTAGTTTTTCTTTCCACATCTGAGTTAAGGAAGTAGATGTGAGGTGTAGAACTTTCATATTAACTTTTGTGTGTAAAATTGATGCATAGATCTTGAAGTTTGGCAAAAATTTTCTTGCTGGGGGTGGGTGACATATCATCAAGTAAGCAATTACTGTCACATGTATGTCCTTGGAAGCCACTGAATTATTTTATACCCGTATTTAGGTCAAGGGATTCGTCACCAAAATGGAGGAATGCATGGGAGCTTGTGATTGCATTATTACAAAGGTACGTCCTCACAGTAATGACTAATGTTTTCCTACCTGAATATGACAGCAACTAATGAATTTTTCCCTTTTGTAGGCGGGCCCAGGGACAATTGCAGAGGCCATGATCCGAGGCCTCCCTATTATTTTGAATGATTATATTGCTGGGCAGGTATTTTGGTTCTTGCTATAATTCCTCAACCTAGTGAATAAATAAAAATATCTAGCTGGCTCAATTGTGTTTGTGGATGAAAGTAAATTTGAGGCTCAGTTCTGAAACTTTAATAGGGATATTTTAGCTAGTAGACTGGGTGAACAGTAAACTAGTAGAATGACCCACAAAGAAGTACCCTAAGTTAACATACATAAAGGGCTGCACAAAGTCGGACTGTAGGAATAGGGTGCTTGTCTAAATTGTTCTATTATGTATACTTTTAATGGTGAGGGTTGAGGGAGTAGATATTCATGTTATGCTATTGTAGAATTCCATTTTAGTTTTGATTGTAGGTCGCTGGTGAGGCTGCAGTCACATGTAAATATTGTCACTGAGCCCCAGCTCTCCTCATAGAAGATCAAGAAATCATGAACTTACTGCAGTTTCCTTTCATTTACAGGAAGCTGGCAATGTCCCCTATGTAGTCGAAAATGGATGTGGGAAGTTCTCTAAATCGCCTAAGAAGATAGCAAAAATTGTTGCCGAGTGGTTTGGTCCAAAAGCTGGCGAGCTAAAATCAATGTCACAGAACGCATTGAGGCTAGCAAGGCCAGATGCTGTGTTCAAGATTGTTCATGACCTTCATGAGCTTGTAAGACAAAGAAGTTTCCTACCAGAGTACTCTTGTACAGCTTAACTCAACAGTGAGGCGATTTTTGGTTCATGTCTTCTGAGAAGATGTACAAGGCAGCGAAGATGCATCACCTATCCAAAGCACGTGTATGTTCTTCTGCCATTTCCATATCATTGTTTAGGATGCTCATCTGAAAATAATACAGAGTTTTGGCCTTTTCCTGTATCTGCATGCGACTTTGTTCCCTTATAAATTCAGTTCATGGGTAGATAAATACCTTTAGTTCAGTATCTTTACTATTTTGAAAACGGGAGAGAAACTCGCATGCAGTGCAGGCATCTCTTTACAAGTCAAGCCAGGTTCGGTTCTGAAACATCCATGGACAGAAAAGCTTTACCAAAAAATCTAAATAAACGATGATAAACATATTATTGCAGCAGCTGCTACTCCTACCTACACTTATATTTAGAAGCTCTGCTGATTGGTTTGTAATTCAGTGAATGTGTATTTGTCTTCCCTGAGAGTGACAAATGCATCATGAGCCTATAAACAAGATAAATGGATGACTTCGATGTTTGAACACCTGACATAATTTTCTACTCAGAATTTCGGGTACCGCAGTAATGTAGTTTTTAAATAAATTATAAAGTACACATATTTCAAAAAATAGATATTGAAACGGGAGAGTTAATTAACTGGTTAAAGTGCATCCAATGCTTATATTAAAATAGATTTAGTACAAGTTTGGAAGCTAATTATATTTAAGAATTTTTTTTTCAAAAGGTTTTTGAATAAAAATTTTTATTATAAGTTGTTTTGAATTCAAAATAAATTAGTTTAAATACATACTTAATTTTAATATATATTATTAGTTAATTTTTATTGTGACATCCTGACGTCTGGATAGGAGCTAGCATATGATCTTTTGAGATTTTAAACATGTCGCTAGCACTCTAATAAATAATTTTGGAGTAATTTATTTTTATTGCTATTCTTTTTTATAACAAAATCATTTATTGTGATGTTATTAAAAAATTTAATTATGGTAATAATTATTTAATAAATAACAAATAATGTGCGGTGAATTTTATATATTAAAAATGTGTCAAATTCTCTCACAAATTATTTAGTGCAAAACTAAATGGTATTTGAAGGAAAATTGATGCTTAATAAGATTTGGGTCCTCCTGCAAGCATCTTATAGAGTATAAATTTAAAAATGTAATTTGCAGGCCCCTGGTCCGCGAATACAACAGGGTGTCAAAAATCGATTGGCTTGACTTAGAAAAATATATATTTTTTGCTATTTTAACTTGGGACGGGCAAGCACGAATGTGATTTTTTAAAAAATGCCATAAAAATAATGTTTTTAATTGATAATTATGAATTAATTTAATAATTTTAATAATAATATAATTAATTATATATAAATATATAATGATTATTTTGTAATATCATTAATTATTAATTTTTATTTTATAACTTTATATTATTTACTAATATAACGTTTATATTTTATAACAATAAAATTTGATGTTTTATAAAAATAAAATAAAATAAGTTTAAGAATATATAATAATTTTATATTATAAAAAAATAACTTTTATTATAAAAATATAAAAAAAAATCAAGTCATTAGGCCTGCTTAATTCATCTACAGCCCGGATTATTAGTCTGCACCTCTTTCAACCCAAGCTACGTCTAGGCCAACTCAAATTGGCGAATTGACACCTCTACTACAAAATTCGGAGAGTTTGCATTACGGCTAGTCAATATTCGAACTACTACTAAAAGGAAAATAAAGGAGTTAATTATTCTCATGTCATACGGCAAATAAGGTTATAGTGGAGTGATAGCCATAGGCACAGGTTTCTTCTTTTACACTTATTTTACATTACTTATATATGTAATTCTTTTACATACTCATCCCCATTAATTTCACAATTTTTTTGAAATGTAAATTTTTTACAATCTTTTTATAGGTTTCAATGATTATTATTTTTCTAATAAAGAGAAAGATATATGCTTGTCTATTTTTAAATTTTAATCAAACTTTTACTATCTTGTTCTCTCTTTAACATGGGAAAACAAAATGTAAACGTAATTATGAGAGGAAATAGGTAGAATTCATTTTGCCCATTGCAAT
Organism: Castanospermum australe; assembly: GCA_019955255.1. Taxonomy (NCBI): domain Eukaryota; kingdom Viridiplantae; phylum Streptophyta; class Magnoliopsida; order Fabales; family Fabaceae; genus Castanospermum; species Castanospermum australe. The sequence goes on from NSJW01000213.1 coordinate 226,962, forward strand.
TACCAAACGACTAAATTTTATTCAAAAGACGTCGTTGTTTTAGTTTCAGAGCTTCAGTTCAAACATGCTCTTTCATTATTTGTAAATTCAGATTATATAAAATTTAATTTTGATTTAATATATTTTTTTTTATAATATCATCTAATTATATATTATTATTTTATTAAAAATATTTATTTTTTAAAATAATTATGATTTTGTTAAATTTTTTAATAATTTAACAAAATATAATTTGATGATAAGATATATAATATTTGAATGAGAAATTCTTATATATTGTGCCCATCGCCCGAAGTTGTCGTATTTGTGAAAACGCAAAATTATTCTGTTTTTATTTTTCGGTTCAGCGACCCGGTGGTGGTAGGGCTACATCTGTGAGGAGCGAGACAGAGAGAGAGAGAGGAATCAGAAAGAAAGAATGGAGAAGGGAAAGGGGGTGATGGGAGCGGTGGGACGAAGATGGGCCGTTGTGTTCTCCGACAATTCTACTTCTCCCTCTACTCGCGACGTTCCCGATCCTCCCGGTTTCTCTCGCGCCTCCCTCGACCAGGTCTTCTTCCCCTCTTTCTCTCTCTCATCAACGTGCGTGATTCATTCGAATCAATTTTGGGTTTACGTTGTTTTTCTGAAATCAAAATCACATCTTGTAGGACGATTCGTCCCTCAGTCGCCAAAAGAAGGATGCAGAGTCCAGCTGGAAAGCCCAGGTAAACTTCTTGTTATATTTACTTTCGAGCCATTGTGAGCACAGCTCTCATCTTAATTTTTATCCTTTTTTTTTTCAGAATTATGCCGTTACTTTGTGCAGAGAAACTGAGAGAACATTTTTTTTTTAATTGCGGTTTTAGAGTTGTAATTATTTAATTGGAGTGTTAGATACGATGTGCCCTTAAGGCATTGCATGCATAAATTAACTGTTGTGGGTTCCCTTTGATGTATAGGTGACTGGGCATTTACGATAATCTATTGCTAAGGACATAATAATTACTCAAATTATTATTGGATAATGTGTTTGCTTTCTGTTTGTAATCCAAATTTTTTCTTTCTTGAGGGTTGGATTAATGTGGGATTACGATGATGCGTTCTTATTTTAGGAGACAGTGGCCTAGGCAGTAGGCAGGCAGCTGGCTGCCCAGCCTACTTTAGTTTTATTACTCGTTTTTGGTAAATGGTCCAATAGACCCTGTAAAGATGTTTATTGAATTTTCTAAAATCGAACAGAGATTCCATTGACACTTGACAGTGATTGTTTCATCTGTTGCCAAAAAGTGTTTGTGTGTGTTCTAGTGAAAATTAATCAATCGGATTATTAAAGGATTTGAAAGGAAGTTGGTGAGTGAGATAAGTGAGTTCACAATCCTGTGCTTCTAAGTTATTGATGACATCTTCTAGGTTATTTGTGGCCAAAGTATCGTCATATCATATATATTTATCTGTTATATTTTTTATTGCTTGCCCTATGCACTGGATCAACTGTAATCTATTGTTCAAAGCTTCTATTTATTTTGCAAAACAGAAAGCGTGGGAGGTGGCACAGGCCCCCTTCAAGAACTTGCTAATGATGGGCTTCATGATGTGGATGGCTGGTAGTACAGTTCACTTGTTTAGCATTGGTATCACCTTTTCAGCTCTTTGGCAGCCAATAAGTGCGTTACAGGGGGTCGGCAAGGGTAAGATGGATGTTAATTGTTTACAATATGCAAATATCATCTGTTAAATACGAAATCTGATGTGCAAACGAAAGCTAGAAATGCTGCTGTTATTTACACCACATTATTGTGAATGACCGATTCTGTTGTTCAAACCCCAAAATATAACTGAGTTTTATTTCCCATTCTTATGCATGTTGCTAATTATTAGGAAATAATAATTGCATATCATGTCACCAAAGTGACTGTCATCTCATTTGAGCCAGGAAATATTTGCTAGATATGAATTGGAGCCATTATAATCCATAGAACTTTTTTATAACTTGTAGGTCAAGTTATCATCTCATTCAGTATGCTAACTATGAATTGTTCTATTTACATTAACATAAGATATTCTGGTTGCTCATTACAGAATCTGCTTTACATTGCGTTTTCTTTTCCAGTTTTTAGCCTTCTAATTATTCTTGCCTTGTACCTTTCATGAAACATTTTTCGTTTGTTCTAGGATCATTTATCCATCCTATTGATTTTGTGCAGTATTTGAGCCCTACAAAGACAGTAAAGTGGAGCTTCTTGGGCCTAAGTTGTTATTCATAGCCCTTAATTTGGGGGGCTTGGCTCTAGGTGTTTGGAAGGTAATATATGTAGTCATGTTGTATCTGAGGACTCTCACCACCTTACTCATAATTTATAATTTCATAGTAAATGGGTGTATGTGCCATCTACCTTTTTTACTTAATTCACATGTGAATGTCCTGTTCTTCAGCTCAACGCATTGGGGCTTCTTCCTACGCATGCATCAGACTGGGTCTCATCTTTACCACCTGCTCAGGTTGAATTTATGTTTTTGACAGCCTGAATTTCAAATAGGAATTCTATTCTTTTAAATGCATATTTTTTGTAAATTGTAATGTCCTTCCTTAATTTATTTTGGTATTCCTCCCATGATAAAGTCAATTTCAAGTACTCTATACCACCTTGATGGCATAATCTATCTTCTTGATCTTATTGCTGCTGTCTACAACCATTATTGCTATTGGTTCTTATATTTTCTAAACTTTCAATATGTACCCTTTCATACTTTTTGATTCAATAAGCTGGGAAGCCCTCTTGTCCATATCTTGTATTTTTCTTCATATGTTTCAAATTTAGAATCATGGTCTTCCAAAAGACTTTGAAAGTTACAGAGTAAGGTTTGGGCAATGCTTGTATACCCAAAAACTTAAAAAGTGTGGACAATGCTTTATGTTGGGTAATCATACATTTGAAATTGCATGCTTATTGATTGTACAAATTTAAACCACAATATGTTATCCTATATTGAGGTGAAGCTGGTATCAGAAGTAGCAAAGTAATGCTTCTAAGTTATTCTTTGCTGTTGAGATCAGAGTAATTATAGAAGAACCATAGTGAGTTATACGGTGTATTAAAGAAATCTATGATAAAGGCATGGTGAAATGCAGTTAGATTCTAGTGCTTTAAGTTTACTTTGTCAACTAGATGATATTATCCGTTTTTCAATTTCAGACGAGTGTTGATATTGAATATATATATCCATAAGTGGTTGTCTCTATTCTAACCTTGCTTTTTCTTTTCTTCAGGAGGTGGAGTATTCAGGTGGGGGTGTAATTTTTGGTTGATGTGCGAGTCCTTTCTCAGGCCCGGCATTGTCTTCGAAGGAGTTTAAATGAAAGACAAGGATTTAGCGCTTATTACTCAATGGCATGTTCTAATAGGCACTATGGACCACCTTAGACATGTTGACTTGTTACTGATTTATGAGCAATGTAACCAATTTTTGCAGTCGCCACTGGGATTGTAGGAGATTGGAAGTGCAGTGGATAATTGCGAACTTTTGTTTTATTTATTTTTAGTATATTAAATTTGCCCATCATATTTTCTACATCACCTCAATTCTCTCTGCAGATTTTTGATGGAAAAGAGTTATGTAAATGGAAAACGATGTGCAAGAATAATTTCCCTTGAATGTCAAGCCCAACATTTCGTGTGTATCTGAATTAGAGTTTGTAAATTTAATTTTGCATGAACTTAATTTTACAAATTTAATTTTAATCAGAAATGATTGAAGTGATTTATATTTAGTAAAAAAATTATATTCAACGTAAAAGTAAGAAATATTTATTTCAGATTAAACATATTTTTAAGGTCAGGATCATATTTAAAAAATGATGTAAATATCAAAATAAATTAGACAAAAAATAAGTAAAAGTTTGTTTGAGCTTTTAAAATTTTGTTTAGATAGTAAAAATGTCTATTTAAACTTAAGTTCTGAAAATCGAACTGAACTGACCAGTCGGATCGGTCTAATTGGAAATTGGATCGTAAGTCGGTTCGGTCTAGCTTTTATAACTGGTGTGTTGAGAATCAGTAATTGAACAGTTGAACCGGTCAAACCGATCACTGTTTAAATCGATTTGTTTAGTCTATCCGGTTTTATGTTTTCAATTCAAATCAATTAAATTTGTCATAATGAATCAAATCTGGGGCCAAGGAAAAAGCATTAAGACGTGCTACTACAAATCTACAAATGCTTTTAATGTATAGAGTATATTATAATATATTTATTATAAACTATGAAAATTATTTGAAAACACAGTTATGAATCCGTAATTTGAATTTGGGACGATATACTTCTTTGGAGTCAAGGCTACCACTGCTTCAGATAGTATAAAGTGTATTATCATATATTTATCATAAACTAACAACATGATTTGAAAGGAATGTCACTGCTCCCAAAAATTATTTTGACTTACTTAACAAATTATCATATATTAAGTATATACTTGTCATCATCTAAAAATTAAAATTAAAAAATCTCACTCTCTATTAAAAATAACTTCAAATTAATATTAAAAACTTCATTCGTGAAAAAAAAAAAATAAAATAAAACAAAATAAATTTTTTATGAATAAGGATGATATAAATAGGAATGAATATATATATATATATATATATATTTATATATAATTGTTAACTAGTATACATATTAAAATTTTAATATATATAATATAAGTATATATTTAATTATATTTTAATTCGATCACGATTGGATCATTAAATATTAAATTAGTATATTAACCAGTTCAATGATCAATTTAATTTTTAGAACATTGATTTAAACACATCTTTCTTCGACTATAGTAACAACTGGAGAAGTACTTTTTCTTTTATATGAAGTTATTCGTGTTATGGATATGTGTATAATTTAAATTAAAATTTAATTTTAATTTATTATTAAAGTAAAAAAATTTATATTATTATTTAATTATAAATTATTAAATTATTAAAATAATTATTAAAATAATAATTATTTAAAAAATTAAACACTAAATAAAATATAATTGATTGATATTATAAAAAAATTATACTTACAATACATCAAAATCAAATCTTTTAAATTATTTAAAAATATATAAAACGGCGTTTATAATATTATTTAATAATATTAAAAAATATATATAAAATATATATAAAATATTAGGATATGATAAAATATGACTTTTATATAGCGAAATTGCTAGTGTGAAAGAGTTAAGATGTGGTATAATCATTTTCACATTCACAGAATTGCCCTTTATTATTATTATTATTTTCTCTTTTGCTGATGGTAAATCTCTACCACCACAAACTTTTTCTCTTCGTTATTTTTTTTTTTTCCGTCTTCAAAATCCTCCGCCACCACAAACCTTGATACTCACCAGATCTCCACTAGGCACTTAAGGCACGAGACAGTGAACCATGATGGCAAGTTTTAGCTCAAAAATTAACAAAGAAACCTATATCATATCATATGGCAGTAAAATGTTCACAAATAAAGTAATGAAAATTCTTTAAAAATTATCAAAATTTGTAAAAATAAAAATCTTTATACATCCTCTTCATCTTTTCATTTTTCTTACATATAATTTTTTAAATTTTTTTATAAAAAATTTAATTTAATATTAATATAAAAAATTTTATATTATTTAATTATATATTATTAATTATTAAAATAATTTAATTAAAATAATAATTATTTAAAAATTTAAAAAATATAATAATATATCATTAAATAATAATATAAAATTTTTTATATTAATAAAAAATTAAAATTAAATAAAAAATAAGTATTACGTCAGCAAAGGTGATAAGACAGAAATCAAGAAAGTGGGTCGGTGAGTGGGGGTAAGTGAAATAAATAAAATAAATATTGAGCAGGACACGACAAATACGCAAACAAACGCAACCCAATAATAATAAAGGAAAAGTAGAAACTTGAAAGAACTAGAATAGTTCGCTTGGTTGGGGATTCCAATAGAAGCTGATTTCTGATCTGTGAATTTGTGGTGTGATCGTTCATCAACGCTGCAGAGAGGCAATGGAGCTGACACCCCAGCAGCTGACCCAATACGACGGCTCCGACCCGTCGAAGCCCATATACGTGGCTCTCAAGGGCCGCGTCTTCGACGTCACCGCCGGCAAGTCCTTCTACGGCCCCGGCGGACCCTACGCCATGTTCGCCGGCAAAGACGCCAGCAGAGCCCTCGCCAAGATGAGCAAGAACGACGAAGACATCTGCCCCTCCCTCGACGGCCTCTCCGACAAGGAGATCGGAGTCCTCAACGATTGGGAAAACAAGTTCCAAGCTAAGTACCCTGTTGTAGGCCGCGTCGTTAATTAGCTCTCTTCTTTCCCTTCTGTCGTACTATAATATTGTTGTATTCTCTATTTGTTGCAGCATGTGTACTATGTTTCTGTTTCTGACTTCGCCGTGAGTTGCCCCCATCCCATCATCGCATTAATAAAAAAGGGGATTTATGTGTTGCTGAATTCGATGCTTCTTGCTGATCAAAGGTCGAGTTTTTTGGATTTGTTCGTGTGTGGTTGAAATTGAATTAATCAATAATTGGTGAATGATGAAAGAATTCAGGAATTTGATTATACTTTTGATTTTGATTATTGAATTGAATTCTTGAAAAATTGAGGGTTCCAAACGGGGCCAAGTTCAAGAATTGAAGAAAAATTTGCCAGTCTTATTGAACGCTAACAAAACCTAGCTTAATTCTGGAGAATTCATGAGATTGTGCACATATTCACTCTTGAGCAGAAGAGAAAAGAGAACATCGAGCAGCTAGCTATCACGAAGGTCCTGAACTATGTAGTTTGTAAGCGCAGCAGTGCATTGTTGTACTAAGGTGGAGAAATTTACAGACATTCATGAGTCAATGTGTCATGCTAGGCATCATCAGCATCATTTGATTGTTGCTGCTAAAGGAAGGGGCATGGTTTTAATTATCACATGGCATTTTACATGGTTAATTCACAAAACTTGTGCTAAAAAGATATACCAGTCTACTTCCCCTGACCATCTGCCATTGGGTAATGTCTGATTCATAAACAAGTGCAAGGTTCAGTATTTTGAGGTCGTTCTACAGACTGGAAAATAATATCCTGTTTGCTAAGATTTCATACCAAATGATGCTACATGAACGTATGCACCAAAGTTTGCAGTAGAGTATACAAGCCTACACTGTGATTAAGGAGGTGCACAGGCAACAATCTAGGAGAAATTTAGAAAATTGCTCTGCGATCTGCATGATTACCATCTCTCGTAAATATATAACTCCCTGAAATAGGTAGAGTAATACTCAGCAACTTTGATCTTTATGCAGAGGAACCATAATTACTAAAAGCAATGGCATACCTAATACAAGATCATGGGCCAAGGGCAAGCCACCATACTTGCACAATAGTCACCACTCACCACTAAATATCACCATTACCTTTCTGAGCCCTTGACTCAGAAGAGTCTTGCGTTTAAGTAAACGTCAGAATGTTCAGCCATTGGACCACTGCCATAATCCCCATAAGCCAACCTCTTTGTAACAGGTGGAATGAGAGAAATGCCAAGCTCATCAATAGAGATGAGATGCCGTTCTGTGAGGGGTTTGTTCCACATAAAAGTGTTCATGGCTGGTGCAACAGAGTGGCTTGCTGAAGTACCATGCTCGCACAATACACGTTAATAGATTGTCACACAGCCCTCCCGGAATCTGCAGCAGCATGTGTGTGTGTGTGTGTGTGTGTGTGTGTGAACTCATTACAGTGATGCACAGGAATCAGCATAACATCATGTGAACTTGTCTGAACCGTACTTGTACATCACAGGCTTAAACATGAGCTACCCTATCTAGTGCTATTGTTCCGTGAAAGACACATTAGCAGTGTGTGTTACTATGTAGAGAGACAGATATGCCAATTTATTTACCTTGCCAAGAGTATTTATTGATGGAATAATTTTATATCCTTTTAACTTATTTTTTAATAATTTTATAATTACTAAATAAAATAGATTTTAAATAATTTTTATATTTTTAAGATATTAAATACTTTAATTTTTTATTTAATATTTATTTTATTAAATAGTAAGAGAATTATTAAAAAAAATAAAAGAATATTGCAGAATTCCATAAAGACCATTCATCCTCGTAATTTTATAAGATTATATACTTGGGAATTGATGTTCTGTGAATCAAATGCGAAGATGCTCTTCCAGTGGCAGTTGCTCTTACTTCGGTCCATTCAGAGAACAATGGCAGAGATTTGTAAACTTTACAGCAGCGACACTTCCGCTAGCAGCGAGTAGAACCCCGAGGCTACCTTGATGCAGCATGCACTAGCACAGACTCTTCTTCTGCACTCAAGGTTACGGTTCTGAGCAGGCCATTACACAGATATTTCACCAAATGATCTTAAATATAATATCCAGGATTTAAACAAAAGTTTCATCTTACTTTTGTAACCTCCAACCAATAATTGGTAAAATGCCTTTAGATGAGACAGTGAAATTTACTCAAAGTTTCATATATCTATAGATTCTGTACCATGCCTCGAATCTATTATAGATTACCATACCATATCAGTGCAACTTATTTGAAAACCCACCATCACTGGCTTGTACCCGCACAGAGAGAAGGCAAACAAATGTAATCATCTGGACAAACAATCATAGCGACAGCTGAAAAAGTTTAGAGCGGAAGTTCCAAGGAATAACACTGTTTAGTCCTAATCCACCAAGATATTTAACAGTGGCAAAGAACTATCAGGTGCCCAAACTTAGTGAGCTTAGAAAGAGAAAGAGAAAGAGAAAGAGAGAGGGAGGAAATTAAAACGAACTATTCTCAAACATCTTCCAACGCAGGTCCAACCCTTAAAGGAGAAAGGAGGATTTTTTTTTTTTTAAATTCCTTTGTCCCTTATTTATTCAAGTTTAGCTAACACAGGACTCCAGCAGCTTCATTGTCCCCTCTTCTTCAAGCTGTCATGACCACGCTTTAACCTCATCTTTTAAGGCATTGTTTGCTACATTTATAGATATAGGTATACTAGAATCTAAAGTATATTTGACTAAAATTAAAAGTGTGGTTAAGAAAAAAAGTTTATAATATATATCTTGCATGGAGGCAGTTATTTTTTGTGTTCATAAAATCACAGATAATTTCTAATATGCTAGAGTGAGGAGTGGAGGGGTTCAAGTCAAATCGTTTAATTAACAAGAGCTAGCGACTTGTGTGATTGATTGAGTCGAGAATCTCGGGCATTTTTTTTTTGGTTGGGAGAACCTCGGGCATATTAAACCATATAAGACATGCAGTTCTTTGTTGTTGATCACATGTGCACCATTGGCTAATTAAATCCACTTGCCTGCGTTAATCAAATGTACTGGAGCATTTATTGTAAACATATATTATATTTAATTACACGTGCATAATGGACAAGATGAAGAAGACTTTCATCAATTGAACTTCACCAAAACAAAAGATTCTCAGGTGCAAGCAACCAAATGGCTCCTACTTCAATGAATTTCAATAGAAAAATATTTGAGTTTAATTTTGATCTATTATCATTATAAATTTTTTATATTATTATTATTTAATTATTAGTTATTAAATTATTAAAATAATAATTATTTAAAAAGTTAAATACTAAATAATGTATGATTAGATGATAATGTATGATTAGATGATAATATAAAAAAAAATTTCACATTGACATTGAATTAAAATAAAATCTAAAATGTTTTGAGAGAACCTAATAATATTTCAATGTAGACAATGATCATGAATAAATATGAGATGTGTATAAAATTTGGAAGTTGGAACCATTCAAAACTATTTCTTTTAGAGCGTTATGTGGCTTAGAGTAATGTGTAAAGACTATGTGGAAAAAGGGTGTACGTGTATAACTAACATAATCCTTTTGATATGCATTGCATTTACGTTTGTCTAAAATTAATTGAGTATTATATATTTTTGAATAATTAATTTTGAAATAATTACTTTTGATAGAATGAGCTTTGTGGTTGGGATATCAATGTAATAATAAATTTTGTAAGTTGTTGGATATTGTTGACTCAAATTAATATAGGTGCCACTAAACACTATAATAGAATAAAAAGTATCTAAAATAATTCAAAAATTTTAGTTAAAGTAGCACTAAGAAATATACCAAATAATTATGATTATATCATACTTACATGCTAAATATAAGGATTTTACTCATGAGGTCAATTATGTACAGCAACACCACTTAATAATTTGCTATCGTGTAATAAGCTTTCTTTAGAAAAAGTAAGTTAACATTTGAATATAACATGAGTATTAATAAGTAATATTATATCTTTTAAAATTTTTCTTTTAATATTAATTTTTTTAATATTTAATAAAATAAATATTAAATAAAAAACAAAGTATTTAATATTTTAAAATATAAAAAATATTTAATACTTACTTTATTTAATAATTAAAAAATTATAAAAAGATGAGTTAAAAAATAAAAAATTATTCATTTTATTCATTTAAAATTAAGAGTTTGAATTCAAGTGACCCGAATTGTTTAAAAATATTTTCAAAAAATTAAAAAAAATTCTAAGAAATCAAAAGAAAAATGACACACCGCCTAGTCACCCACCCCTTCCTCCGTCCATACCCGAGAGAAAGTGATGATATTTAAGTTTTTTCAATATTAAAATTTTCATAAGATGTTAAATACATTAATAATAATAATAAATCGAATACGAAGTGATTTGGTACACCAGCCGAAAATTGGATTCGCTATAATTACAGGCTAAAAAACCACGTGTTCTTTTCTGATACGATAAATTGTTTTGTTTCCTATGACGGGAGCGAACTTTATCATTTCCTTCGCACTCCTAAAACCTTGGCCATAGGTCTAGTTTCGGACACACAAAGCCGCCTTGGGTTGGCGTCACAAACACGATAGTGGCAACAAGATCTTACCGACATGGCCCCACTTCCTCTTCCTTCACCCATTGCCGTAACTCCACCTTCATATCATAAACAAATTTATCTGTGTTTTACATATTATTCCTTTAACTTTATTAGTACATTTTTTTTGGTTTATCATAAACAACAATTTTAGGAAATTTGTCAAAAACTAAGCAAAATCTTACCCAGCAACACATTAACAAGGGAAAATAAAGGAAAAAAATAGAGAGATATTACCCATTTGATTGGTCAAACATCGGAAAAATCAAAACACCCATTTTTTACCTTCAAAGATTACTGTCGTTGAATTTGAACTACCCCTCAGTCTTAGTGATCACGTTGCTGTAAGATTTAATATGCATTCTGGCATTGGTGGATTCCTAGCAGAATCAGATGGTCAGATTCAGACAGTAGCAGGAGAACCCCGTTCCATTCATACTGATTTTAGTTTATCTCTTTGGTTCCGTTTTTTTTCCCTTTTTCCTTATTTTCGCGAGGTCCAGGTCAAGCGTTTCCTTTTCAAAATCCCTTCCTCTTTTTGGAGAATTTTTCTCTCTAGCTGATTTTGGAATTTGGTCTCCTGATTCTTTGCTGTCAAGCCTTCATCACAAGAGGGAGTGATGCAGGAGGAGGAAAATCAGGAGGATCCCTTTGGTGAAGAGGTTTTGGAGGAAAATGAATCCAGAAAGGGGTTTTGTGACTGTCTCTGCATTCCTGTGTATTGGTTTAGCATGCTTTCCAGGGAAATGCATTGGAGCTTTGTATTTGGGGTGGTGGTTGTTTATGGAATAAGTCAGGGACTGGGTGGAGCTCTTTCTGGTGTTGGCACCAAGTATTACATGAAAGATGTTCAGAAGGTGCAGCCATCCGAAGCACAGGTTTATGCAGGAATCACGTATATTCCTTGGATTGTCAAGCCTCTGTGGGGTCTTCTCACTGATGTTCTCCCATTTTTTGGATATCGCAGGCGACCTTATTTCATTTTCGCTGGTATGTCATACACTGTGCTCTTATCTTCTCTGTTATCTTCTCTCATTTCACTAAGTTCAAAATCATTATTACATATATTCAACTCAATCCACGTTTTAGGTGGGGCTTTCAGATTTACTTAATTCTGGATGTTTTCCTGGATCTGGATTTGGATTTACGTGAAACTGATTTGCTAAACGTGTCAATGTTGTGACTTGTGAGCATAGTCTACAGGGTTGAAACTGGGCTGTGATAGATGGTAAGCATAATAATTGCATTGAGATGTTCTAGGAGAAAGATGTACCATGGAGTTTTCAATCATTTGCTTTTGTTTTTTGGAGACTTAGTAGTCAACTATTTACTTCTGTTACTTTTCGATTTTAACGCTATTAGGATCTGAGCAATACTGAAATAGTTTTGGGGCTTGTACATCTGATTGCTGAAAATATGAGATAATATCTCGTAATTGGGCCACTATCTCTGAACTTCCTAAGATGTAGTGGAACATGGGTCAGTGACTCGGTGTGCTCGATATAGAATTTCTCTGTCAATAACACGCCGCATCCTTCTGTAATTGCATCAGTTACAGTTGCATTGGGTCTAACAGCGCACACTTCTGTAATATAGCACCAGTGGATAAGTATCTCAATCGGTGGAAAAATACGGTGCATTTGTGTAAGAAGCTTACTAGTTTGCATGTGCACACGGATTCATACCTTATCTTACTCAGGAAAGCCCATTATGGAAATTGTGAAGATATCATCTGAAGCATTTACTTCCCTCTATCTTTCGTTTTTTTCCAATTAGATTAAGTAATTACTTCTTGCCATATCATATCCTTAACCTGAGGTTGAAGTGACATGAATACAAGTAAGCTTTTATTCAGACAACCTTGGAAGGGTTACAACCAGTAATGTAACATAATTATGTTTGCATTATATAAATTTCTTATTATTGATTATAGATTAACATTGTCCTTCATTACCAATTAATGCTGCCTGAAAGGATTGCTTAAGGTCAGAAATTGCTTCCCTAACAAAGTAGTCTGACTTTTAGCCCCTCTTTGATTGTTACAGGTTTCTTAGGAGTGATCTCCATGCTTTTGTTATCTTTGCACAAAAACCTGCATCTTGTGTTAGCCCTTTTGTCATTAACAGCTGGAAGTGCTGGGGTGGCTATAGCAGACGTGACCATTGATGCTTGTGTGGCACAGAACAGTATCTTACATCCTTCACTCGCTACTGACATGCAAAGTTTATGTGCCTTCAGTAGTTCCGTTGGAGCATTATTAGGATTCTCCATTAGTGGTATCTTTGTTCACCTTATAGGCCCTATGGTTAGCCTCTTGAAACTTATTTTTCCATAAATCTGCAAAAGTTTTCCTTGTCTTTTATGTACTGCATTAGTTGTATTCTAATAGGAAAGCTTTTTCCTCAGGGGGTGTTTGGTTTGTTGACAATCCCAGCTGGACTTATAATTTTGGTTGGTTTTCTGCTTGACGAGCCTCGTTTGCCTAACTTTGCTTACAGACAGGTATAATTAACCTATGTTATTTCCATGTTCCTAACACATGCATAATCTGATATTCCATGTCGTGTCTAGGTCAACCAAAAGTTTCTTGATGCTGGCAAGGCTATGTGGACAACATTGAAGAGCGAAGATGTATGGAGGCCTTGTTTGTACATGTATTTATCCCTTGCATTGAGTTTAAATATCCTTGAAGGAATGTTCTATTGGTATACAGACTCAAAGAATGGACCATCTTTCTCTCAGGTATTTGGTTAGGCACATTGATTGATATTACGATATTTAAGAGGAGACGTAGTATATTTTATATTCTCCTTGGAGTCTTGTGACTCCTTCCTACTTGGGAAAAATCATTCCAACCGAGACTCATCTCTACTTCTATGAACCCAAGACTTGTCCCATCCATTTGATGTAAAGAAGTATTATACTTGCCAGTGTGACTATGACAAAATCTGGCTTCCAATCCCTCATGCTTATGTCAGGAGCTAGCTGGGCCCACAACCTATGAAGCTGGGATGCATTTTCCCATTCCACCTCGGAGAAATTCTTACTTACGGAGTAAGTGAAAATCTTTCCTCCAACCCATTGGATGCAAGACATGATGTCAAATTCGACATCACTATTCTACACTTGTCTTGGATTCAATTGGGTGGAGGATGAAATTCCACTTATTTTATTCAAAATTTCTCCTCACCCACCTCCCCATAAGATTGATTCTGATGTCAATACCACTAATCTTGTCCATTTAAAGAGAACACAGAAAAAATAAAAAGCTACCCACAGAGCCATAGGTCTTTTCTCTAGATGACCCAAAGATCTGTTCCTTTGCTATATATGGCCCCAATATCTTTTTCCCATCTGATTCCATACGTTAACCTGATAGAATAAATGAGATCTTGAATCCTTGTGATTCTATCATTATTTGTAGCATTATGCTACCTTGGCATGATTAAGTTATCTTGATATAATGACAATAGCTTTTTATTTGGCCATAGTTAAGTGAAAATTTTGTTAGCTATTTAGTTTTATTCTTGTTACGTGAATCTTGTTGAATGGAAAACGATGGTATAAAATGCCAGTAACCATTGTCGTTCATGTTTCTTACACAGGAGAATATTGGTTTTATATTTTCAATTGGTTCAGTGGGCTCCCTCTTAGGTGCAATACTATACCAGTATGCTTTAAAGGATTATGCATTCAGAGACTTGCTCTTCTGGACTCAGTTACTTTATGGTTTGTCAGGCATGCTAGATCTGATTGTGGTCTTGCGATTGAACCTGAAGTTTGGCATACCAGATTATTTCTTTGTTGTGCTCGTTGAAAGTGTAGCTCAAATGACTATTAGGCTCAAGTGGATGCCTATGCTTGTACTCAGCTCAAAGCTTTGCCCCTCAGGTATTGAAGGCACTTTCTTTGCTCTAATAATGTCAATTGATAATGCTGGACTTCTCTCAGCATCATGGGGAGGAGGCTTTTTGCTCCACGTACTAAAGATTACACGAACACAGTTTGATAATCTTTGGTTAGCTATTTTGATCCGAAACATTTTGAGAATCACTCCACTTTGCCTGCTGTTTTTGGTGCCCAAAGCTGATCCCAACTCTTCCATTCTTCCAAGCGAAAGCTTGACTTCAAAAGTGGTTATTGAAACTTCAGAATCAGATACTGTTGAATTGGTCTCCCTTGTAAACAATGTTGATGCCGATGGTAAATAGCCAAGCAAGAAACATTCTTTTAGATTCTCAGTTTCATATACATGAAAACTACCAAGCCAATGTGGCTTTAAATTGTGCTGAGATCTGACAAGAAATTGAGAAAAGCTTCGAGCGGCTTTTATGTAGTATTGTTGCATTTATTTCCTTAATTTGTGTCATGTTTCATATCCAATATCTAATGCAACAAGCCAAAAAGTCAATTTTTTGCATCTAAAGTTTTGTTAACTATTTTAGGTTGATGTGTGAATTTATTTTGTTTAAATAATATGAAAAAAAAAATTGCTTGAGAATTTTATGTACTTTAATTCATTTATTGATTTTTTTTTTTTTGGAATTTTTTGATAGAGTCAATGTCAGTTTGTTTAAACCTTTTTATTAAAAGGCTAGAATTGGGTTATGAAAAAAATGACTCCTTAATAAAGGGGCTCTTTGGCTCGGCTTATGACAAGATATTCCATTTCACCTTCGTGCGTCATATATAAAGAAAGATAGTGAGCGAGCTAAAAGGGCAAAAGTATACTATAATTCGCACAAAACGAAACGCTTTCTGATGGCAACTTGGATCTTTTTATAATCTGCATTGACTCAATATTTTGTAAATCTTTTATTTAAGAATAACTACGAACAGCACACTCTCCGTGCATGAACCTTGTTGCTATTAGCTGTTAATTACTGTACGTGGACGACAAAGCAAATTTTTCCTTGGACTGAAATTCTTTATTCTTTCTCGTTATTTTTTTTTTCAATAAAAAATTATCAAGTAGAAATATTAAATATTTTTTATCAATTTTATATATATATATTAATAAGGGATCATCTCCACTTAAATTTAAAATTTTTATTTTTCTCAATCATCAAAATTATAACTAATGTGGCTGAACGAGTGCTTATTTGTTGATGTGACCAAGTCATAACGAATACTTAGTATCAAAACCAAAATTTGAAAAAAAAAATATAGTGTTATGAACTTTAGAGTGGATTTGTAGATAATTTAGTGACCAGTATATTATTAATACGATACAATAGGAGTGCTTTGAAGTACTATGAGTTATTTACGTCGAATAAGACTTGATTTAAATGAAAAGTCATGCCAAGTTTGGATTTTAAAACTTGGATCTAATGCATTTTCGAGTCGAGATTAAGTCATTTTTTGGATTGGTCTTATTCGGCCTAAAATTATATAATATATTTTTAAAATATTATCTTATATTTATTATTGGGAGCAGATATTAATATAAACATTACCATATCATTACTTAAACATTAAAAATATTTTTAAGTTTCTTATTTTTAAATACTAAAATTTTATTCTCATAAAAAAATATTAAATTTTTATGACTTAATTGATTAGTTATACATGTAAAAATATTAATTATGTTCAAATTTTGAGTTAACTCAATTTCAGCCTTGTTTTAATTGAGTCACACACAAACCTAAGTATGATTAGATTTTCTTGAATTTAGAATCGGGCTTGGGCAAATTCGGCTTAACTTGGCCATAAACATCCCTAACTTTTTTTTTTGTATATCTAGAATATCTCCCTACTTGAAAGGTGAAGGACTAATCTCTCGGCATTCGGTTGTGCTTCTTGCTGGAGAAACCTACTAACAATACATACTCAACTTGAACATGATGCTTAAAGAATTTAAATTATATCCATTTGGACCAAAGCATGTTGGTATCTCTAACTTTATATTTAAGTGGCATGCATAGGCCTTCTTTTTTGGGCCATTAAGCGGGTTTTGATGAAAGGGAGCCCAGGTGTTAACCCAGCCCATTTTGCGTTCCGTTGAGTTCGGAGAATGTAATCCACGGCTGCATTCCCGAGGAAGAAACGAGTATTAGCAACCAAACAGCGAGTGCTAGGGTTTTATCCCTTATTCCGGATTGGGGTTAAGTTTTCAGCATCTCGCAAACTTGCAATCAGCGTCTCAGTGGAGTGGTCTCTAGTCATCACTGTTCAAACCTACCGGGAAAAGCTCCGAACTTTTTCATCTTTTAGGTTAAACTCAAAACCTCTGACTCTGAATTCGATTTGCGTGCTGCATTCTGTTTATTTCTCTTTCGCCGCTACGCAACAATGCTGCTGATCAGAACTCAATAAATGGCTTCGTTCTATTTCCGATTTTGTGAAAATCTCGGCGTGATGGCTTTTCTCCATATATTGCATAATTTGCTCTTCTGGTTCTGGGCATTGTGTAATAATGCATATCGTTGATAAAGTTGAAATGCTGGTTCTATCAACTGCTTCCTTTGAATAAAACAAACGGAATCTGGGTTTCCGTGATTGCACTCATCTCTTCTCGAGTGCGTGGCTTGAGAAGCAAACATGTTACCTCTATTGGGTGGGTTTAGGCTTCTGGAAGTTGTCTAAGATACGTTTGAATCTAAACTTTACCTCCTGCTACCCCATCTTTAAAACAGCATTTTAGTGTTGAGAAGGGAGGGTCCAGAATTTGCTTAATTACCCTCTTATGTGGTGATTTGAATTTGAATCAGGTTTTGCTTTCGAAGTCTCAAGATATGTAATTCCTAGAGAGTATTTAAAGTTACATGCACTTGTAATTTGATGAGCTTCTATGAATCACAATGTCGATATTTAACTTCTCTCCTGGTTGAACTCTCACATTTTTCCTTTTATCTGGGGAAAAATCTTTAAATTGTGTGATGAACTATTGTTCTGCAAAGAATTTTTGAATCTGAGTGAATGCACTTGGTTTCAAGTTTTTGGTGACTTTTCTATGTGAAGATATATACATTGTTATAGGATGCAATTGGAAATATAAGTGCCATGAGCCGAAATAGGTTTGATTGTAGTGAACTTTGATCATGTACTGTTATTTGGAATGTTCAGAAATATTCTAGGTTGATTCCCTTGTACTGTCAATGTCATATTTATGTTTTAGGTTAGCTCTTTTTCGTATTTATTCATGTTTCATGGAAAAACTCAACACATATAAATATGTTAAGTTTTCTAGTTATTAGTTTAAGTTAATCTTGTACCCTTGCAGTGGGCTCCCTGCAGTTCAAAATGAGAATGCATTGGTAGAAGCAAGCATGGACAGAGGAGTTCCATATTTTGGAAACTCTACATCAGAAGCAACCATGGACAGGACACAGTGAATGATAGCGCTCTAATAGTCTAATACAATTTTGAAATTATATGGATTGGAATTGGATGAAAAAGGGAAAAGAGAGAATATATTAGTAATAGGACTCTGAATAACTGTGATATTGTGATGTTGAAAACACTCACCTAATACTCCTATTTAGACTAATACACTTTCTATAGAACCCACTTTCCCTGTTGTGTGTTAATTTTTTAATGGACTACTATTTAGTATAATTCTTCCAATGTAGTTCCTGAAATGACTTTTAAGTAATTGCATAATCAGAACTTTATTGATTGTGTTGAAATTTGGGTTTCCTTTTGACTCTATTAGAGATGTAAAACCATTATTGGGCTTCTACCTAATAGCTTAAGCTTTTAAGCGAGTTAGTCCTTCACATGATATCATAGTCTCCATGGCCAAATGGTCAAGAGTTTAATCCTTGCTGCTCACATTTTTCATAATTAACTTAAATTTTAGCATAAAGGTAAAGTGGGCTTGTGCACTATCCATACTTCATGCTCAAAAGGATCTTGCGTGAAGGGGGGCATATTAGAGATATAAAATCATTATTGAGCCTCTACCTAATAGCTTAAATTTTTGGGGGGAGTTGGTCCTTGATAGACTCATATTCTTGGTGTGAGGTTTTTCTTTTTCTTTTTCACCAAATTTGGTTGTTGACCCCCTACTGGTAACTAGTTGTATCCTAATGCTTCAGGGTTGGACTAGTCATATGCTTAGAATTATAATTATTTAGCAAAAAACAGAACCTTCATTATTTATTAATTGATACAGGCTCTTTTTCTCCTAATTGATGGAATTTTCATTAATAAAACAAAATGAATAATTATCTTCTTTTTTTTTCTGTTTAGACATTATCTTGTCACTGGGATGAGCATCTCATTGGAAAAACATCAAAGTGGGCCTTGTCATATGTAACTTTGAAACTAAAAGCTGGTGCATTTCATTTCCAACAGCATACTATTGTCAAAAACTTTTTGAGCAGCTTAAACTTGGTATAACTGTTTTTGTGGTTTTTGTCCTGTTATGATTTTTTCTAAAAGCAGCAGTCATTAACATAAATTTAAAATATGGTATAGGCTTTTCCTTATTCACTCCTAACATGCCACATTTGTGTTTTTAAGGAGTTATGGGTAGCCAAACTGCTTCAAGCAATGATCGATCAAGGATGTCTTGGACTCCATTAATGGAACGCTATTTTATTGATCTAATGTTAGAGCATTTGCACAGAGGAGATAGGGTTGGCCACACTTTTAACAAGCAGGCTTGGACAGACATGCTCACCCTGTTCAATGCAAAATTTGGATCTCAATATGACAAAGATGTTTTGAAAAGTCGCTATACAAATTTGTGGAAGCAATTCAATGATGTAAAGAATATTCTTTGTCACATTGGTTTTTCTTGGGATGCTGCCCATCAAATGGTGGTGGCTGATGATTTTGTTTGGGATGCTTACATCAAGGTGCATTGCTGCATTAATACATATGTACTTATAACATTAAAATGTGTATTTCGTAACTGTGAATACTGTGCAGGCTCACCCTGATGCACGATGCTACAGAACAAAATCAGTGCTAAATTTTGATGATTTATGTGTGATATATGGCCACACAACTGCTGATGGGAGATATAGCTTATCAAGCCACGATGTAAGCATTGATGATGAAGTGCAAGGATTAAATGTGGGTGAGTGTTACTTTCAGACTTTCAGTACCTGCTTCCGTACTATGATTGTGGGAGGCTTATGTATGCATATAATATCCATTGCAGTTGAAAATAAATTAAAATTTTTAATCTTCTTCAACATGCTTTTTCGAATAATGTTTGCAAAGTACTTCAGTGTCATCCCATCTTTTTCCTTTGAATTAAATTTGCAGTGTACAAACTTCATGATGCTGCCAGGAGGGCATCATAAACTGATTTCATAACCTCATAAATGGTTATCTGCTTTTCAGTTTTTTAGAAACTGAAAGTTCTTAATATAAATGCAGCAAAGTAGAAAATATTGTCTTTCTTATAGAACGCTAGTACTACCTTATTGTTGGGAAAATGAAATAACTTCCTCGAGTATTGACTGCAATAAAATTGTTTTCTGGTTCGTTAATGCAACTTAGAAAGAACATTTTTTACTCAATAATACTGGAACCTATTATTAATTATGTATTCTTTAACTTGTAGGTGATAGAATGGGAAGCATTGCTCCATCAAGTAATGAGCGTCCAAGGACAGATTGGACTACTGCCATGGACCAATTTTTTATAGAGCTTTTGCTTGACCAGTTGGGCAGGGGCAATAAAGTCAATAATGCATTCAATAAAAATGCTTGGACAGATATGCTTTCCATGTTTAATGCTAAATTTGGCAATCAACATGGTAAAAGGATTTTAAAGCATCGATTCAAGAAACTGTTGAAATACTACTGTGATATAACAAATCTTCTAAAACAAGGCTTTTCATGGGATGAACAACAACAAATGCTTGCAGCTGATGATGATGTCTGGGATGCTTATGTCAAGGTATATGATCATGAAGACTGTGAGAGAGAGGGGAAGGGGGTTGTGTGGAGGAGTATATGCTCATATACATGCTTCCTGGGGCTGACTGACTTTAAAATTCTTGTAGGCACATCCACATGCACGAACATATAGATTGAAAACTTTGCCAAACTATCGTGATTTAGAATTGATATTCGGAAATGTGTCTGATGATAAGATCAGTAATTCGCATCAGGAGAAAAGCCACAAAGATGTCGTGTCAGAAATAAAGACTGGTGAGTGGCAACTAACAGCTTTGTATAAGCCAGTTCAAGTTATTATGATGTCCTGCATGATATTTAGAAAATTTAACAACTTAGTTCATAGTGATCTTGACAAACTCCTGGAAAATCACACAGTATACTTGTCTGGGGCTTTAGCTAAATACAGAAACATCGAAGAAGTGGAACCTTTAAGTTAGTTGCCCATGCTTTTTGTATCTTCTGTCATCCTCATTACTAATGTTGCCTGGATTTTTTGCTGCATGAAAAGATTATAGAAAGGTATTTGGCACGTGAGAGTTCTAATTCCCA
Source organism: Castanospermum australe (assembly GCA_019955255.1). Classification (NCBI taxonomy): domain Eukaryota; kingdom Viridiplantae; phylum Streptophyta; class Magnoliopsida; order Fabales; family Fabaceae; genus Castanospermum; species Castanospermum australe. The sequence goes on from NSJW01000213.1 coordinate 248,307, forward strand.
ACTCCCAAGTATATTAGATATCTAGATATATGGTATTTGGGTATGAAATAATGATATCATACTGAACACATAAGGGGTCTTAAATTTCATATATTGTATAATGAAATAGCTTCTACTTAGGCTTACAAGATACTTGGAAATTGGAATTTAGGAGGTGTCCGGTAAGTGGATATCCAAACTTCCCAAGTACTTCAAAACTTAGAAATATGATATTTGGGCATATAATGATATTATGAAAAACTCAATATCCCCATGCTAGTTATATATAATTGTTTACCAAGAAAAAATAAATATCTCATATAATTAAGTTTCCAAGTGCATGGAAAATTATAATGTCTACAAGCCAAACATGTACTTAGGATTTCCATGCAACAAACACGTGTGAAGCAACAAAATCTAAGGAAAGTGCTTACCGGTTCTCCTTTTAAGAATGACAATTAATTCTTGTAAGATGTACATGTTCTAATTCATATTTGAGGCCTTAAGATGTTTGGAGAACTGAGTTGTTACCTCATGATTATGTATCTCTCTGAAGGTGAAGGAAAAGGAAGCCGCAACCCAAGTGGCACTGATCGAACTAGAACATATTGGACACCCGCAATGGATCGTTGCCTCATTGACTTGTTATTAGAGCAGGTGAAAAATGGGAATAAACTTGGGCAGACATTCATTACCCAGGCTTGGAATGACATGATTGCATCTTTCAATGAATGCTTCAAATCTCATTATGACAAAGATGTTCTGAAGAATCGTTATAAACATTTGAGGAAACAGTTCAATGAGATAGACAAACTCCTTCAGCAGAGTGGGTTCTCATGGGATGATACGAGAGAAATGGTTGCTGCAGAGGATCATGTTTGGGATGCTTATACAAAGGTGACCTATTTTGCACACTGATCAAGTGTCTCAGTTGTTCTGTGGTTAACATACGACTTGTGCAGGTACACCCTGAAGCTCGATCACTTAGAGTTAAAACTTTGCCAGGCTATCACAAATTGTGTGTTATATTTGGAGAGGAAAGTTCTGATACAAGATACAACCGTTTATCGCTTAATTCAGACCTCAGTGCTGAATTACCGATGTTGATAACAGGTATGTTTTCACATTATTTACAATAATAAGGAAGTATCTTGGACAGCATGGGCTGGTAGATTGATGAATGCGGTATGATTGTATTTATTTTGTTGCCTGATAAATTCTTAAGGTTAGAAGGTTATTTTTTTTAATACCAATAACCATTTTTTGGTTCTAAGCAAATTTTCAGGTAGCGATTTCTTATTTCTACCCAACTTAAGACAGTGACTATTGAAAAAGCAGACATTTAGCATCAACTTAATATCACAAAGTTCAAGGGATATTTCACAACTTAACACCTAAAAGATATTGAAGCAACTAATGAGCACCCTTATTATTTCTTTCACAGCACCCTGCGCCTCCAGCTATAGAAAAGTAGTTATCTCTGCTGAAAACCAAGTACTTCCTCTTTCCCCAGGCTCGATTCCTTCTTGTCCCATGGCCATTATATGTGTCCAAAATTCTGAATCAAACTGCAATTTGCTTTGGTTTCTTTGCTATATATGGCTTAGTTCAAGGTTTTTGGGATAAGCCGAACCACATGAACCAAACCAATCTAAGCCATTTATATCTATATCTCTCACATGATATTACATAATATACATTTTATATATAATACACATACTATATTGGAGTTGTTCACTTGTTGTTTTGCCTTTTTACTATTAGACTATTGCATTTGATTTTGTTCTTAATAAACTATTACTATTGGACAAAGTTGAAGTTTGAGACTAGATTAGGTGTCATTTTTATAAGAGTAATGCTACACAACTAGAAAAAATAAACAGAATTTTTGATAAAATTCAATTAGATTTAAGGGTGGTTGTTGGATGGAGTAAAGTGATTGAAACCACTCACCTATTAACGAGTCAACAAACATGCCAAATTTCTTTGGCAAAAAAATTCTAGTTATATAGCATTTTCCTTTTTATAATTGTTATTTTACAATACTGTTGCTATTGGATAATATCTTTTGAATATATTAAGTATTGATAACATATGAGTGGGATTTGAAATACTGATGAGTTATGGTTTGGAACCGAATCAAATTGAGAACTGTGTTGTGGTTAGGTTTATGAAATTTGTGAACCATGAAATATGGTTTGGTTCCAGCTTGAGCCTCAGACCGAACCGGATTGGATTGTGAATACACCCCTAGTGGCTATATATACACTAATTTTATGGGTAACTTAGGGAAGTAGTGTGTTAATACAATTAATTATCTCTCTATCTGTCATAAGTTGTGTTTCTAAATGGGATTAATGGGGTGAAGGGAGTCAACTGATATATGTGTCTATAAAGTTAGTTTGTCGACATCAGAATATTTTTCTAGGAATGCAAGCCATGCATGACATGCAAATCAATCTTGTATATCATATTTTCATGGCAATCTTTTTGAAATGTCGACAAGGGACACTTTTATTGGTATTTATTAGAATGAAGACTTATCCAGTGAAATTTAGATGGTATTCTGTATTCTTATGGATATTTATATTTAAAGGTGAACAGAAGAATGGTAGTTTTGCTAGTGTTTATGATGCTGCTTCTAAAATAGAGTGGACAGAGTCAATGGAATACTGTTTTGTTGACCTTATGATTGAGCAAGTAAATAGAGGGAATAGGATTATAAATTCATTCAATGAGGAAGCTTGGACTCACATGATCGAAGCATTTAGCGCTAAATTGGGACTCCAATGTGATAAGCAGTTTCTAGAAGATCAATATTTCTGCTTGATGAAACAGCATGATGACATCAGCAATCTTCTCAGTCATACTGGATTTGCATGGGATGAAACCCTACAAATGGTAACTGCTGAGAATGATATCTGGGATGCGTACATTAAGGTTTGGTCTTTCTCTCTGTTAACAATTTTCTTTGTTTCATATCTTCTTTTTGCAGTTGCCTCTGTTGCCTAAGTGCGTGCTCTAGCCAACCCCTTCCCCCTTCCAAATACCCCATTTTAATTAGAGGTGTCTGCTTGCACAAGATAACTATATTAGTTTGTAACGCTACCGTTTCTCACAGTCAGTTTGTAACTCTATTGTTTCTCACAATCTTATTGATTGCAACTTGTTGCTGAATGATATTTGCAGGACCACCCGGATGCCATCTCATATAAAAACAGGTTTTTGTATCTTTACCCTGATTTGTGCAAGATTTTCGGAAATAAAGTATCAGATGCAAGAGTGAGTGCTCTGGGGCAGCTTCAGTTGATGGAAGCAAACGATATTACCATTGAAATGGATATGGACGGAATGTGTGAAAATTTGGTTGTGATTGGCAATGCTGAAATATCAGACCGAGATACAGAAACGCCGAGGGAAATGGACATGGATGGATCATCTCGAAATTTGGTTGTGACTGGCAACACTGAAGTATCATACCAAGGTACAAAAAGGCCAAATGAAACTGATATGGTTGGAACGTCGGGAAATTTGGATGTGACTAGTAACACTGAAATATCAGACCAAGATAGAGAAAGGCCTAGGGAGATGAATATGGATGGAACGTATGGAAATTTGGTTGTGACTGGCAACAATGAAATAGTAGACCAAGATAAAAAAAGGCCAGACAAACTGGATGCTGATGGAACATGCGGAAATTTGGTTGTGACTGGCAACACTGAGATATCATACCGTGATAAGAGAAGGCCAAGTACGATGCCATTAAACTTCAGACCTCCCAAGAAAACACCCAAAAAGGACCTGAGAATGCAAGAAGCTTTGTCCGAGATGGCAGGTGCTGTCAAAGCACTGATGAATAAGAGAGAGAGAAACAACAATAAATCATTTGAAAATGCTCTAAGAGCACTTCAAGCTATGCCGGACATGGATGAGGAGATAGTCATGGATGCTTGTGATCTATTGGAAGATGAGAGAAAGGCGAAGACATTTTTAGCCTTGGATAGCTCTTTGCGAAAGAAGTGGTTGCTGCGAAAGCTTCGTCAATAAGTCAATAATAGCTTCCTGCCTGAATATATATACGAGTTTAGCCTGGACCATTATGGTTGTGTCTAACTTTCTCCTGGATGGTTCTGAACTAGGTTGAACTTTTCCCCGTCTGAGGTTTTCCTTTTACTCTCTGGCAAAGTCCATATAGTCTTTAGATACAAAGCACAGTGAACCGTGATTGTGTACAGTGCAACATAAAGCTCAATCCTTTAATATTTTTTTGGGATGTTTTGAATTATGAAGAGCATAAGAGGAGTGTGTCTTTACATATACATTGATTCTATTCTAAGATTTCTAATCTTATAAAGGAAATATGTAATACTGTTACACTCTTTCTAATCTGAAAGATAGCATGCCTCGTAGCCTATATCATGAAATTATTTTGCTGTATGCACTTGCTATGTCACACTCACAACCATAATCGTCCCATCTACACTACAAGGCAAATTAGACATGTTGGATATGAACTCCCAAAATTAGCATTCAGATGACCTAGTGAACCATGCATGTGGGGTCAGGTAATTGAATTCAATTCATCATATATCAACAAGGCAACTTAACCACTTTAAAGTACAGGATAAAGATTTTAAATAAGGATAAGTTTTCTAGACATGAAACTTAAGCAGCACCAGCTATTGTTATTGGAAATATGTGCCAAGAGCAAGTACACTTCTCACGCTAAACAACATACCCATCAGAGTATAGCCCACATAAAAGACAGGTTCTGCACTTCGTGATTTTATTTACATTAATTTGCTAAAATTTAGAGGATTGAGGGACACCATATATCAATCAATGTGCCAATTTCTTCAAATGTTGAAAGGTTCGTTGCTTAATCCACTGTCGATCATGCGGCAAGTAAGCATGAATTGAATGATCATAACTGCAAGTAGAAATCAAAGAGTCATAATAGTCACCGCCAAGGCAATACACGTACACAAAGTGAGCCCAACATACAAAACAGTCAACTATATACATAGACAGTTGAGTTAAGGTATTAAATTAAGCCACTGCATTTTTAAATTTTTCCTGGAGAGGGTCATAGCAGGTAGAGCCAGCATATGAGGCAGCAATGCCGAGATTCATTTAGGTTCTTATTAAACCTCTAAGAAAAAAAGGGGCATGCGGAGAGGGAGGTTTACTAGCCTATTTTCTCCACCCCTTGATTCTATCCCTCTAAATAAAATATTCAATCTTTTTATTTTAAACAAAAAAACTTTTACTAGATCAATAAGAACCCATGAACTTAGTTTTCACCTGACCAGGGGAGAAAAATAATGTAAACTCTCTACATCAGTTAAGCCAACAGACAGATAATTCATTATTTTTTCCTTGGAAGCTATACATTTAGATGTCAAAAGGAACAGAACCTTCTAACAGATTAATAAGCTTCTATTTCAGCAGTAAAAGCAAGCTGAAAAGAGCAAGCTGCTACTGAATAGTAAAACTGAGTCTTGAATTGTGAAGAGCACAAAGCCATATCCTCTCTCACTTTTACTTTATCTTTTTTCTTTTTTCTTGGCTGAATATACTTTTTCTTTTTAAGTTTCAAAAATCATAAAATACATATAAATCATAGTTTGTATTAACAAATCTGTGAGAGCATTAAAGCACTATGCATGCACATGATATGAGAGAAAGTGAGAGAGAGAGAGAGAGAGAGAGAGAGAGAGATACACTAGAGCACTCATGTCAGCAAGACCATCTATGAAGTTGTAGAGATCCCCAATATCATAAGAAAGATTTCTTATGGCCGGATTTAACTCCTTCAGTTTCCTTTCATACAATGCACATATACCTGTATAAGCACAAGAATAAAACCTTTACTTATGCTAACAAACGATCCATATAAAGCCATTAGCATCAACGCAGAATATCGGAAAAAAATCATATCAACAGCAGAAGACAATAATCTGTTCTTAACCTTTTTAATTTGTTTTATTTCCAAGTTTTCCAAAGTTGAGTTGCATATACCAATGAATAACTTTTCGTAAGACAAACACTACTGATGTAGGAAAGTGAAAGGGTTAGGATTTTAATTGGTCGCGTTTAGGGTTTTCTTGGGTGGATCAATGGTAGAAATTGGGTGGATTGAAGGTTCATTGGGTGTATGTGAGGGTAAGGGGGATTTGCAGGTAATAGGAGGGAGTTCTAGGGTTAGATTGGTTCCTGCTGTGGTGCTGTGAGCAGTATCTGCGGGAATAGGGTTCTAGAGCAAATTCAGGAAAGCAACAACTGGGGTTTTGATGGGTTGAATTGTTAATGCTGTCTGCCAAGGAACATAGGTATGGGTAGCGAATAAAATAAAACAAAACAGGGTAGAAAGAGAGAAGAAACCTAGGCATCATACCTAGGGTTTGATGAGCAATCTGCTGACATAATTCATAAATCTGATCACAGTGTTGAAGAAAACATGTGATCTTTCAACAACAGCATCCATATTTTTCAAAGTTGTTAATAGTTTTGAAGCAATGATTGAGGCGGTTGGCCAATATGGTCCCGCTATGAAACCACCAACCTATTATGAGGGGAGAGGTCCAGTTCTCAAGAAGGAAAATGAGCAACCAGAGAACTTGATGACAGACTATAGGGAGGAGTAGACAAAACATGAATGTTCTATCATGGCAGATGGCTGGAAAGATAGAAAATGAAAAAAATCCTTCCTTTACTGTTAGACAATGAACCTATAATTATTCATAATTATCACGAACATTGCAGCTTCATACCAAAAGGAGGAATACACATGCACAGAAAGTATTGGAGCGGAGGAACCTACCTATCGTGTTAGAGCATCATCTACATCCACTCCTACTCCATCTATGACAGAGAGTAATGGCATCCTCCTCTTCTCAAGCTCTTGATCATATAAATTAAGAGGAGGCAAAATTAAAGGATTCTGAAAAGGTAGGTATCGAGGAATTGCCTAATGGTGATGGTCATTCTGATGGTCATGTTATCTTTAGTGAAGAAGATGACGAAATCTAGATCTCTTAGGATAAGCCTAAATTACTGAACTCTTTCAAGCATTGATATATTTAGGATTTAAGTGTTTGATGCTATATTTTATGGTTAATTTCAGTTAAACTTTGGCTGATTATTGAGTTGTACCAGTTATTTAAGTTATATTTTGAATTTGAATTTAGTTTTTCATATACGTTAGTCGTTTAATTTGTATATTATTGTCAAATTTGAATTATGTTTAATGTTTTTAATATTAAGTGTGCTATAGCATGTGCTACACTATGCGCTATTTGTTGTAGCAAAAAAGAGCCTCTGTCAGTATCAATGTGTTATTTTGCTATTTTCATTACATTTTAATCATAATTATTCAGATTAGTAGGATTTAGTCCTTCTCCAATCTAAATTTGCAAGGCACTATTCTAATTGTTTGGACCAGTGATTTGTTGGGAAATGCTTTCACAATGAATACAAAAGAATATAGACCTCTACCAAAAGAGAATTTATCAGTACGTTCCAAAAGGTTGTGCCTATCACTCTGTTCTTGTCAATAGATGGAATTGTGGTAAAGTCTTCTATTTCAAGTCTGATAAACAAAACTAGAGTGTCTATAGTGATGTCAAGCTATTAAATAGCAGGAGCACAACAAAATCATGTCAGAGATACTAGTAATAGTAATAGATATAGATTATTTAGAGGATGATCAAATTCCAACAACAATGGCCAAGCTATGCCCACATGTAAGACATACCATGCATGGCCTGAGTTATTGATTCAAAATCCATAAACGTTCTAGTTGCTCTGCTCTGAGAGGTCTGCATTAGAATAATTGTGTGGCGATTTGCCTCCATATGTGGACCCCCAAAAAAGAAAAAAAAAATTCACAGTCAGCAAAGCAGGAAGATACAAGCACGTAATGAATATATTAATAAGAGATGGAAACATGAAGCAATCACACAAAATTACCAACCTACTCAAAAAAAAAAAAAATATCACAAAACGCTCGAAAATAAAGCAAAAAATTCTTTTCACTGCAAATAGACCTAGATCCTAGCAAGTTAGAAAAAGGGAACGTGCTAAGTTGCTAACAAGAAGAAGATGAAGATAAAATAACAGAGACACCAGCACCACTCAATTCGAAAGCCTAACTAAGACAAAAAAAAAAAAGTAAAAGTGCATAAAGTATTTTGTCTCGGAAACCAAAGAAAAGTGTTCGCATAAAAGAATGGTAGCCCTAATTAGTTACTTGAGAAAGGGAATTAGGAGCAGTGAAAGGAGATTTAAGAGAGTTGCGGGCTTTCAGAGAGCTTACCATGTAAGAAGGAAGAGGACGAAGAAGAAGAAGAAGAAGAAGAAGAAGAAGATGATGATGATGATGGCAAGAGAAGAAGAAGCAGGGAGCAGCGAGAGGAAGAAGATTGTGCCGTTCCCTCGTTGCAGCTACGCAAGGTACCGACCAGACCAGAGACGGAGACTTAGACGCAGACTCGAATTCGAGAAGAGCCACTGAAGTGATGCCAGGTCAGCACCGAGGACGATGTGGACATTTGAGCACGCGGTTCGGATTTCTCTTTTTTTTTCTTTTTTTTTTAATTATAAAAAAGTGACTACTCAGATAAGATTAATTTGATAAAATGAGAATTATAATAAATTGACATGACATGTTTAAATATTTTTTTTATAAATAATTAATTTTTTATTTTATATTATATGATAATTAATTTTGAATTATATTATTATTATTATTAACAGTAAAAATATTGAATCAGTGACGTAAAAAATTAAAATTTATATAAATAATTTTTAAAAATTAAAATATATAATTCTTATACAAAAAATAATGAGATAAAAAAATATAAAAATATGTTAAAATAAATAAGAAATATTTGTATAATTTTTATTTTTATTTTTTAAAAAAATAATACAGATCCTTAAATTTTATATTATTTATAAATAGATCTCAAAATTTTAAAATTATTTTAATTAATATTTAAATTATAATAATTATACAAATTAATTATTTTATTTATTTTTTATATATTTTAAATTAAATAAAAAAAATTAAAATGAATAAAAATATTAATTTGTATAATTATTATAATTAATATATTAATTAATATGATTTTAAAGTTCAGTAATTTATTTATAAATGAACTAAAATTTAAAAATTTGTATATTTTTTTTATTTAAAAAAAATCTTATTTTTTTTATTTGAATAATTTCTTATAATTTCATACTGCTGTTGTTATTTCATTGAAATATTTATAGCATGACAAATACAGTAGTTACAATCTGTCTATTAAACAAAAAATCATTCATTTGGAACTGGATAACTTAGTTTTAAAAATAAAAAAAAATATATTAGGTGCTTTTTAAACAGATTTTGATATATAAATATAGGTTTAATTTCTCTTTTTGTTGCAAAAAAATAAGTTAAAGAAAATACTTATTTCAATATGCTTTTAGGCTATGAAATATCTAATTTTAAGTTTGAAATTTCGTAAATTTTAATTTTATATTTAGCCTACTTTTTTCATTTTTCATCAATTCTAAATGATTTTACACCTTCTTTCAGGATTGTACATGTAGCATTATTCTAAAATAAATATTTAAATTAATAATTATATGCAATGCAATTTTTTTATTCATTTGCTAATTAGCTTTATGTTTAAAAAAAAAGGTGAACAAAAACAAGGAAATAGATTAATCATAAAAAAAATTATTTAAAATTTTTGTTAATAAAATTTTAATTATAAATTATTTTAATCATAAAATAAATTAATTCAAATATGTTACCCCGTTACATCATGGTCAATAACAGAAGTAACAGAATCAGGAGGAAACTCCCACATCCCCATGATAACGTCCTGTGAAACGCTAAGCTTAGCCATTAAGTCACTGGCCTGATTTGCCTCCCCATAAATATGCAATATCCGGACACACCTTTCCTAAAGCAAAATGTCTAATTGGGCTAATTGGCTTTCTTCTCACCTTTCTTGAAATGTCTAAAAATTTATTCAATATAATCTAGTGGAATATTATTAGCAACCACAATTAAATGATTTTACTGATTAATATATTATAATTATAGAAAATTTCTCTTTTATTTAATTTAATTTTGAAAAGATTCCCAATAAGAAGTTGATTTGACTACTATAAAATGTCTAAATTAAAAGCTTAATAGGATAGTAGAATTTAACACAATTTTTGATAATTGGATTTTATGATTTAAAGAGATTATGCTCATGGATAGTTCAAATGAAATGAACATTGTGAAAAATATTGCTGATTCATACTAGAAAGTAATATGATAGAATTTAATTTCCTTTTTTATTTATAAGTTAATTTATTTATGAGTTAATTCATTATATTATATTAGCATATTGAGAGGGCATTATCGTATCTCATAATTCACATTTTTTTTTTTATTTTTACTTATATATAAGTATTTTATAAAATTAATTACTTAAATAAACATATTTTGCCACAAAAGTAAAATATATTTGAAATCAAAAATATACTAGTTTATATAAAAATAAGATAATTATTTATATTTAAAATTAATTATATATTCTTATTTTTTTTTTATTTTTACTTATATATATATATATATATATAAGTATATTATAAATTAAGTAATTATTAAGTAATTATAATTTTATTAAATTATAAACCAATTACTTAAATAAACATATTTTTGTAACAAAAGTAAAATATATTTAAAGTCAATTATAATAATATATATAAAAAAAATAACTATCTGTTATAAAATATAATGTTTATGTTTATAATTTTACCGTACTTTTTATTTATATTTAATTAATTAATTTTTAATGAATTTTTAGGAAGCTAAAGTTTGAGATCGAAAACAAAAATTTTCTTTATAATAATATAAATAGATAAAGGCCTTGTGCCAAATTATTCGATCAGTACATTTTTTAGTTTGGGCTTTTTTTTTTTTTGGTTTGCTCTACAATAAGTGGATGTTTCCGTTTGGTTTAGATATCTTTCAACGCGAACGCGCGTTTCACAAAAGGAAGAAAAAGCCTCATTCCTGCCAACGTGAAGACTGAAAGCCCAATAGCGTTAAGAATAAGCCGAAACAAACAGCCACAATCGATATTGTTTCAAAAAATAACTATAGAGAGAGATAGACTATTAATATTATTATTATTGTTTTAATGAAGTTTATTAGAAGTCTATGACTCGGTTATTATTAAAAAAAAGATTTAATTTTGATTTAAATATAAAATTTTTTTATATTATCATTTAATTATATAATAATATATTATTAAAAAAATTTAAGTATAGTAATAATTATTTAAAAAATTTCTCAACATATAATTAAAAAATAATATATAAAATTTGATAATAATAATAGATTAAAATTAAATTTTTAATAAAATTGGCAAAAAAATGCATGATAAGATTGAAAACAAAATTGCCAATATATTTTTTTCAATTTGTTAATCCAAATTTAGGTGTTCACCTCACTCTCTCTCAATTTATTCGCTATTTAATTCATTAATATCTTTCCGTCAGTTGCGGTGTTGATTGTCACTTCATTAAAACGCATTTAAATTCCTTGGGAAGAGTTGACCACCCACCGTGACGGGTCAATTAATTATTGTGTACTGCGGTGATATCTAACTTGTGCGCATCGCGGGGTCAATAGAAAAGAAGCACGTATTCATGAATGGAGGACCATGCTGAATGAATCGCTGATCCTCTCGGGACCCTGCTTGCATTATAATGGAGGTTATTAGAGGAAGATTATCAGACATTTTGGACGGTGAAATTGGCCCTGCCTATGATTTGGTTTATCTATTATTATTATTATTATTATTATTATTATTATTATTATTATTATTGTCTTTGATTGGTATATTCACATGTATTGTTATAAGAATAATTCTTCATTCATGGTTACAATGAATTTTGATTAAAAAAATTATTATATATTTTTAGAATATTATTTATAATTATATTTATATTTAATTATTTTTTGATATTTTAAAATTAAATTATTAAAAAAAATACTTATTAATGTAACATTAATTATTTTATTTTGAAGTGTATATTTTTTTTTTATTAAATATATTTTTTAATTATTTAATATTAAAATATTAATATATAATTAAATAAAACATAATTTTAATAATACTTTAAAAATATATAATAATTTTCTTTTGATGAAAAGTCTCTTAACAAATACTTATTATAATATTTAAATTTTAATTATTTTTAAAAGTATAACTCGTTTATCATTATACTTAATATTTATTAGTGATTTACTCATTATCTAAAGTTGTTCATGACCCGATCTGGTCTAATGATCCGATTCGAGTTCAATCTGTTCGAGTAGAGTAAAATCCGATTTCAACATGATTAGATCTAAGGTCAATTTTTAACTAATAAAATTAACTCAATTACATTATCGAATCAGAATTTGGCCACGTCAAATCCAACCTGAACACTTATGTGCGTCTTCTGCCTTCCAGCATGTGTTATCTTGATCATCCTCGTTTAGAAGAAAAGTTTATTTCAACCAAAATAAACAATCCCAAAAGTTCATTAAGAATTCCAATAAAACATAGCTACAAATTGACAGTCCCTAAGGAAACTGGAGCCGGGGCGGTAGGAAACAAGATGCCATCATCCATCACCATCCTCCACGAGAATAAGAATGAATGTCCATTCGTTTTACCCGAAAAGGAGATTAAAAGGGAAAAAAAAATGGAATGGAAGTCAATTATATTCGCTGTTTCTTTGTGATAAATTTATACTAATGAAGATTTTATTCAGGGGGAATATTAATGGTTTGTTTAGATCTAAACGGGGTTTGTATAATTAATCATTATTATTATGTATATGCTTTTTTTGGTATGATTATTATGTATATGCTAATTAATCTGCAAAAGCACAAGCAAAGCGGAGTTGATGTCCTTTTCTATTGTCCTTTCGGTTTCTGGACTTAACTTCTAAGGTAAATAAATATCTCCGATGGGCTGCAAACAAATCGTAATGTCACATCACCAAGGGGCAGAGATGTGATTTATAAATATAATAATAATAACATCCGCAAATAAGAACCGGTGATCTTTCACGAAATATATATATATATATATAGGTGGTAATGTACCGACACTAAACGTAAATTTTAATACACTTACTTTAATTAATAATTTTTTATAAACATTAAATTTTATTAATTCAATAATTAAATTAAAAAATTTTATAAAATAAAATAAATTTATAAAATTTTATATAATTCAAAATTAATTATATCCTATAACACTACTTTATTTTAATAAATAATATATTTTATAAAATATAAATAAATATTAATTATTAAATTATATATTAATAAATATTTAATTTATTTTAAATTTAATATGTATAATTATTAAAATAATATCACTTAATTTAATAATTTTATTATATTTTATAAAAAGATATCAAATCATGTAAGTGTTTGAGATTTATATATATATATACACTAACATAGACTCATTTACGTATTCGTTAACATTTTACACTATTTTGTTTTAAATAAAATATCATTTGAATAATACTATATAATTAAATAAAATAGTTAGAATTTCTGACATCAATTAAAATTAATTATAATTATTGAATGAAAAATAAAGTGATAGAAACTCATACAAGTATTAATAAATATATCAAATCACTCTAAAAAAATTTTGGCTACATAGTATTTATCGTATCTTTTTGACTTTTTCTAATCAATTTAAATAATTATGTAAGTTGATATTTGTTATGAGAGAGAAATTATAAAGTGATAATTATTAGAAGAGATAAATATTTATTGAGTAATGCTGTGTAACCAGAAAAAATAGTTAAATTTTTTGACAGAATTGAAATAAAATAAAAGAAAGTTGTTAGATGAAATTAAGTGGTAGAGATCACTCACCAATCCAAAGGCAAAAAATATATCAAATATTCTGTCAAAAATTTTGGTAAGAAAATTCTAACTATATAATATTTTTTATATTTATTTATTAGGTAAAATATAATTTATTCTTATGAAATTTATCCCAATATCAAATTGCATTTCTTAAATTTTTTTTGTCTTACTAACTTTCTTGACCTTTAGTCTGACTTAAAAATATTAATTTTACTGTTAAATAAAATGAAAGTCATTCTCATATATACACATCACATAACCTACATGCACACCAAAAGACTTTATGAAATAAAATATAATTTATACTCTTGAAGTTTATCCTCATATCAAATTACTCTTTGAAATTTTTTTTTATTTCACTAAACTCTCTGAAGTTTGGTGTAACTTAAAATTGAATGTTAACTTTCGTTTTATTTAATAAAAAATAATATTTTTAAGTTAGATAAAAATTTAGGGAGATTTAGTAAGTAAAAAAAAATTAAGAGAATAATTTGATATTAAAATAAATTTTAAAGATATAAATTATATTTTTATCTTTATTTATTTATAAAATTAATTATGAGATTGATAATAATAAAAATAAACATTAACTATTTAAGTTGATTAAAAAAATAAAAAATATTTTATCAAAATAAAAGAGAATAAAATATTAACTTACATATAGGTTAACATTCTCATGCATACATAGAGGGTATTTAGTGCATCGAGACAGATAGAACTCATTCAATAATTAATTTCAAAGAATTTCTTTTTTTAAAAAAGTAATCGCCAAACGTTAGACAGATACACAAGAAATACAGAATCTTCCTTCAATCAATTGGGTTAACCGAAGAGATCTACGCATGCAGAGGATATTATCTCAGAAAATATATAAGATATCTTCTACGACCTACCAAATATATAGTTCGTAGTGGGATACCATACAGCCAGTGTTAGGGGATACGTATATATATATTTTTTTGATACAAAGGGGATACGTATATTATACGATGGTTGATGACCATTAATATAGCAGGGGACAGGTCAATATGTTTCAGCAACCAACACACCCCAGATAGGGCATCTTTTACTAAAAATAATTAATAAAGAAAAGCCTTCAGCATGAGTTCAGAGATTTTTATGAAGATTTTGTGTGATACAGCTCCCATTTAAATATTTAATTGCTTCCGTAAGATTTGGTTCAATGCATAATAAGGATTTTCATTATCTCCTTGACTAGCGCATGTAACTCACAACTCACGCAGAACCAAAAAAGAAGAAAAAGATGATGATTAGAGTAAAGAAAGAGACGAGAAAAGTCCAAGTGAGGTGTACGTTGGAATTTGAATATTTTTTCAACCTTGTAGTATTTTTTAAATTTAATTATAATTTATTATTAATGTAAAATATTTTATAGTATTATTTAATTATGTATTATTAAATAATTAAAAAATTTTAATTAAATAATAATTATGTAAAATATCAAATATATGATAATATATGATAGAAAATAATAAATTAAACTTAGATCTACATTATTATTAAAAAATATATGGTTGTAATTACAAGACAGATCTTATCCCCTTTTGACAAAAATCTCGAACTTGAAAGTCATGCCTTACTATTTATAGAAGAATATGATCCCGTAAAAGCAATTAATTAATATGATAATGATTCCTCTCAAGCCAGAAAAAGCTTCCCACACGTCTGTTAAGATTACTTGTCTTTCCATTGCCTGAACTTGCCCATACAATCAACACTGTTACGGGAAAAAATGGTAAAGATTCCAGATAAAGGTATGACATAAAGTAATTAATACAATACTTTATCTTGAGCTGTAATAATTTAATAATATAAGTTCAACCAATTATATTTTTAATCTCTTATTTAAAAACGAAAAACAACAACAACGAAGCTCCTCACTGGTTTGGTTTTATTGTCTACTAACCCTTCGCATAAGTCGTAAGGGGGCTTGATCTTGAGCTGTAATAATTTAATAATATAAGTTCAACCAATTACATTTTTAATCTCTTATTTAAAAACGAAAAACAACAACAACGAAGCTCCCCACTGGTTTGGTTTTATTGTCTACTAACCCTTCGCATAAGTCGTAAGGGAGCTTGAGAGTTGAGAAGTTTTTAATTATTAGTGAAATTCGTGTTACTATATATGGAAGAATAGTTATGTAAACACAAAATTGGCTAGATATGCTAATTTTATCAACTAGGAATAGGGATGGATAAAAGTCTGTAAATTTGAGATTTATCTCAAGGAATATCTATTAAAGAAACAAGTTTGGATATGATTTTTCTCCAATAAAAGTTAATTTGGTATGAAGATAACTTTTTATAAGATGAATTTTTTATATAAATTTATTTTCATATCAAACATACACTAAATATAAATTTGAGATATAGTTTTATCATGTTCTAATTTTGGGTCGGAGGATGGGGAATATACTTCCCAACCAATCAATGCAGGTTATATGCCAACTTGCTTAATATTAAGTGTTTGGTATAGTTATAACATTGGTTCCATCCGTATGACATGGTAGCTATTTAACTAATGAGACATTAACTAATACTAAGTCAACTAAAATGAAACTTAATGATAAAGATTTTCTTTACTTACAAACATAGATAGAACTGTCAAAATGAACTAACTCTGCCTATTCGAATTAGCTTACCACGAATTTAAAATTAAGTAAGTTGAACCAGATTGGCTCACTTTAAGAGTGAGTTGAAAATTTATTAATCTAACTAAACCTTTTAGAATTAGTGGATTAAATAGATTAACTCACTATAAAAAAAATAAAAACACAAAATATATTAAAATAAACCAAAAAAATCATTGAATAATCATCAAATTTATGTTATAAAATATTTAGAACTATGTAATAGTCATTGAACTTAAGTTACACCATAATTTATAAGTAATAATTACTAACTTTTATAAGAAAGAATTTATAAATCTCAAATTTAATAAGAAAAAATAGTAAGAAATTTAAATTTCAAGTAGCTTACTTAACTTACAAGTCAATCTATCTCAAATAGGTTAAACAAGTCAGGTTGAAATAACTTATTTTTTAGTGAGTTAAATTTTAAACAATCAAACCCATCATTTTAGTGGGTTAAGCCAAGTTAGCTTACAAGACAAAATTCATTTTGACAAGTTTAAATACAGGTCTAACCACTTAAGGGATATCCTTATCACTTATAAACAAGATCTAATCATTTAAGGGACATCCTTATTACCTAAGGTTTCAAAATCCCAAAAGGACTAAAATATCTTACCAATGTAACAAGGGTTATCCACCGATGTAATGTGATAGCTATTTAACTGATTAGACATCAACTAAAATTTCAATTAAAACCCAAGTCAACTAAAATAAGACTTAATGATAAAGATAAGCTTCTTTGATTATAAACATAAGTCTAATCACCAAAAGGACATCTTTACCACTTAATATTTTAAACTTTTTAAAGAAGTCAAATACCTAACTTATATAATAAGGGCCACCCACCAAATATATAATTTTAATTTACTTTTATTCATATACGTTTGTACTCACTCTAACTTGTTAGCTGATCATTTTGTTTGTTAGAACACTAAATAACACTTCAAGAACACTTCGATTGAATTTTAAATCTTATACACCTCGATTAAATTTTAGATATTTTTAGATTTTTGAATTTAATTCAAAATATTGAGGTATATTTGTTATCAGTCATTAAAACCTTAACAAATGTGCCAAAAAAAAAACTAACAACTAGTGTCAAGTTTCATCGATAACAAACATACCAAACAATGAAAGATGTGGGTTGGGAAAGGTGTGCTTCAGCTTTAGATGGGAATCGTAGAAGTCGCGTTGTGAGAAGAAAAATCCTTTTATCTTATAGAATAAGGGTCGAGGTGAATAGTAATTTTATTCTCGTATTTTTTTAAAAATAAAATTATTACCTTGCATACCAAAAAGACATTTTATAAAAAAATTAATTATGGGGTTTTTTTCCCACGGAAATATATCCTTAGGATTTCCCCCTTGTTATAAAGATTCATCAATAACATTATACGAATCTTATTTAGTTTTTGGTGAATCATTAACGTAGGTTTGTGATTTTATTCTTGTTATTTAAAAAAAAAATCAAGATCACATCCAATGGGATATGCTTCAACTTTAGCATTGGCCTATATTTTATTTGCGACAGACATCGTCAGAGCAAGATAAGCAAAAGATATTATTACTTTCAGGAATTTATTTATTTTCATACTAGAAAAAACCCTCCATGTCTGCGAAAAGCCGAAAAAAAAAAGAAGACAAAATTAAGAAGGAGATGAGAACAAAACAGAAGAGAGAGAAAGAGAGGGGCATTGATGAACGAACGAAGATGATGTTGTAGTGGATGAACACTAACCGGGAAATTCAGAAGCCAAAGGCTCAAATCAAAGGAAGAAAAGATCATTGTGTGCCACAAAGTCTTCTCTTTTTCTGATCAGCACTCCTTTCTCTCTCTTTTTCTTGAGAGTTGTTTTACTCTTCAGTCTTCCTCATCCGTTTTTATTCCTGCTCTTCTCAAAAGTAAACCAAAAGAAAAAAAAAAAATCTTCTTGAATTGCTCAAAGGGTTGCTTTTGCTCAAAGGTTTGCTTTCAATTTCAACTTCTAGTGGCCCTCATCTGCCTCTACTGGCTGTTGGGTTGGCTGTGCGAAGGAAGGCCCTGCCAGTGCCGTGGCTAAGTTAAGTGAGTGTGCCCTCAATTATGAGCTCTGATCTCTTATTCCTTTTTTTATTTTCAATTCATTTACTGCTCCCATTATAATCTGGGTCTTCCTTGATTTTTAATTCTACCTTCTGGTTTATCTAAATTTTTGGTTTTTTTTTTCTCTTGTCCCCAACTGTTGATTAATAATTTCAAACCAGAATCGGCGTCAGCCATCACGGTCTCAGATTTTCTTGTTTTAGGTTCATTAATCGTTGTCATAGTTCGAACTGCAACTTCGCGTGCTTAAGACTAATTTTAACTTGCTATTATCTTCATGGTTGTAGTCCGAAGTTGTTAAAACTCGTGGGTTTGTGTTTCTGGAGTTCTGTTTGCTCTGTCTTTTTCAATTTTCATATTTCATTTTCCTACTGCAAACATTTAGTTCCTCCTTGTATGTTGCTTGGCTTTAGATCACTTCATATTCAATGTCTGTTTCCTTGAACCCAGTGAGTGAAGAAACAAAAAGGTTTAGATGACTCTTTCTGGATGGAGTCTTCTTCCTAGTTTCAGTGTTGGAAAGCATTCCCTCATCAATATCTTTCTCCTGAACTATAATTGGCGTGCAGAATTACAAAAGTTATTCTTCATATTTCTCTTCATTTAAGTGTCTCTTGCACATTTTCTCTTAACGTCTCTCAAATCTGTTGCTTTAGTTAATATATTTCTGTGGCACTGTGGTGCGTAAGCTCTCTACTTTCCTTTTAAAAATGGATGATTTTCTTCTTTTGTGCTTTGCGTGAACTTTTTTTGCCATGGTTCTTAGATGGGATATCCATTTGATATGAAGCCTACACATTATATTTGTGTTTTGTTTCTTAAGAACAACTAGATTTGTTTGTTGGCATCTTGTATTACTTTCTTTGTTTATGTAGCAGTTGAAATTATGTGGCGTATTATCAAATGGCATCCAGATTTGATTTTCTATCACTTCTTTTGGTATAAGTTTTCTTTTTATTTCCTTGTTTAAAGAAATTAAAGTGATGATTATTTGTTTTGACTCAGATAGCAATGGGAATATATCTCAGCACTCCCAAAACTGAAAAGTTTTCTGAAGATGGTGAAAATGACCATCTTAAATATGGTTTATCATCCATGCAAGGGTGGCGTGCAGCAATGGAAGATGCTGTGAGTAATCATTGAACCAATTGCTAGTTTTATAAATTGAATATCTTTTGCATATATAAATCCAGAATCCTGTAAAGTGAATAGCCGTGAACCACCAATGTGGCAATGTCTAGTCCAGTAAAAAGTATCCAGTGGTGATAGAGTAAAGATATGCTGTGTTGTATCTGCCAACCCTGTTTCTGAACTCTGTTTTACACTTAGACTGTTCCCATTTGTTTGTATAGTTGCATTGGAAGAAATAAAGTTTGTTGCACCAGCATTGCTTCCTTTTTCCCACTAGCCTTCCAATTTGTTAAAACACTAGTAATAGTATGATATATGGATCGGCAGCTAGTTTTAGCAATGCGGTGGTTTATGGATCTGCAAGTCACTCTTGGGTTTTTGGGAAATGGTTTGTCGGATGAATAGACTGGAGGGACTTGCTTCCCCAAGCATTAGATATTATTCTAGTATTTTTTTCTTGTGCAAGTGAATGGGTTTTTCTTATTCTTCTATTCTTTGATGTATGCAGTTCACAGTGGGCATTGTGAGTCATTCTTTTAGGGCTTCTACACTCTGTAATTCTAGTAGAAACAGATAATTATTTGTTATCCAATTCTGAGATATGTTAAAAGTCCCAAGATTCCTTGAGACTCATTCTGCCTGGGATTCTTTTCAATAGTGTATGATGGTAATGGTATATTTGTATGGCACGCTGTTGTTTTCATGTCCTTCATAATTGAGCTTTGCCTAATGTGTTGGTTGAGAGATGTTGACGTTGTTAGGTTAACTAAAAGATGTAATTTATCTCTTGTTTTAGTGTCTCAAAGAAGCAATGAGTTCTTTGGTCTTGTGAATTGTGATTTCAGGAATAAATGTTAATACCATTAATTCTGCTTTTAATTTTGTATTTTGCAACTCATTTCATTGACTTTGCCAGACTTAGATTGCTCTTAGTTGATCCATTAATATGCTGTTGATTTTTTTATTCTCTTTTCTTTTGTTAGCATGCTGCATATCCTGATCTGGATGCGTCCACTTCGTTTTTTGGTGTTTATGATGGTCATGGAGGTAAGATTTGAAAAAGTTTGGCTACTTGGATTGATGGCATTTCTGCCAGTTTTACTATATTACAAACGTCTTCTGTCCATGTTACAACAACTTGTTTTACTTTTTCTATTTCATTTTTGTTTAAATTTTGGATAATATCTCATGCTCCTATTCTGGCCTCCTCCCTTTAATAAGAAATGGAAAACTAAGATATGATATCTTATAAAAGATAAGAGAAAGTTTTTTTTTTTAAAGGAAAAGAAAAGATGAAAAGGACATAGAAGCCCTATATAAAACGAAAAAATCAAAACAGCAATGTTCTCCAATCTCTCTGAATATTCACAAGACACTTTTGCAAAACCATGTTCCTTATTGTACCTTTGTCTGTTCTCTTCTTTCAGTAAAATTTCTTCTTTTTTCATGAAAATAAATGAAAAGTCATCAAGTTAACCTTTGTGTTGCTTCTAGTAATCAATTATTTCAACATTTGAAGCATAATTTTGAAGTGATTTCTCATGTGATTATTATACTATAATTTTGGGTAACTGTAAATGGACTAAAACTTGTGACATGCATGAAGACCTTAGCACATTACACCATTACCATAATTCATCCTTTTATACTTGTGTAACTCATTCCCTGATTCTAGGTTTTTAAGATTAAACCATACAGGCTTCCATCTCTTGGTCAATTGATTTTCTGCTGTGCCTCTAAATTTTGTTTGTGCTTATGTTCTATTAATTGTGCTCCTCTGCTTGTTGCCTTAAGTTTTTCTGATAGGATGCATATATTTGTTCTACAAATCCCAATAATCCCTGCCAAGGAAAGGGGAGATTACTACAGAAATTATGTGTAGTTAGTTTGTAATTAACCCTGTTATAGATGCTCACTTAACCCCAAAATTTCAGGTAAGGTGGTTGCAAGGTTTTGTGCTAAGTATCTTCACCAACAGGTGCTCAAGAGTGAAGTATATGCAGCTGGAGATTTAGGAACCTCTCTTCAGAAAGCTTTTTTCAGGTTAGATGAAAAAAGAGGGCCCTTTCTATACTTAAAGGCAGTTCATCTGTGCTGTATTTAGCAATTAGATGACTAAATAGGTTCATGCTTGTGAGCAGTTGAGTCTTTGTACTATTTAAAGAGAAGATATGTAGGATGGCATTACAGCCTCTCTCTCCTGGTCTAATTGTTATAGAAGAAACAGTGATCACTAGTTCCTCATCCATAATTCTCTGCCTTCCCCCACCAAAAAAAAAAAAGTTATTAACTGATGTTTTCATTATTATGCAGAATGGACGAGATGATGCGTGGCCAAAGGGGATGGAGGGAATTAGCAGTCTTGGGAGATAAGATAAACAAGTTTACTGGGATGATAGAAGGGTTGATTTGGTCTCCACGAAGCAGTGATGGTAATGACCAAGTTGATGATTGGGCTTTTGAGGAGGTACATATGACATTTGAAGAATTATACCTTAAATTTTACCCTTCAGCATCACTACTCTCATTGGACATACTTGGTCTGTTGGTGTATGGTGTATGGTGTATGGCTTTAAGTAAATAAATATCATGTTTATTGGATAACACGGTTATGTTTCTCCAGATGTCCTGGTTTTCGTGTGTCTGTTAAATTAAAATTTTCTTTGCATCTGCCTTTCTCTTTTTTGGTTTCTTTTGACTGGCATTCTGTAATTTGAACTTATTTATTGTAACCAGGGTCCTCATTCTGATTTTACCGGACCAACTTCAGGAAGCACTGCTTGTGTTTCAATTATTAGAAACAACCAACTTGTTGTAGCAAATGCTGGTGATTCGCGTTGTGTGATATCTAGGAAGGGTCAGGTAACTTTAGAATGGAAAGTCTTGAATTTATCATGCTTACTGCGTACATGGATGTATACATACACAAGTACAGATAAGCATATCTGCTGTGTTATATATGTGTAACTACTGTACATTGGGCAACAATGCATGCCTCTTAATTAGACTGATTAAATTCATTAGGGGGGCTTTTTTGAAAATATAGAAAATTGTTTGTCTCTTTCTTTGGTAGACTATATATGAAGCTTTTAAAGTTACAGATCTTGCGGATAATTACATATGTTGTTTTTACTATTGCTCTTTTCTACAGGCGTACAATTTGTCTAGGGACCACAAACCTGATCTTGAGATTGAGAGGGAAAGAATCTTAAAAGCTGGTGGTTTTTTATTCATGCAGGACGAGTTAATGGCAGTTTAAATCTTGCAAGAGCTATAGGTACTTACCTAGATGCATGTGAACTTTCTGATTTTGATTTAAATTTTGGGTTTATTTGAGACTTTGAAACTTGAAAGCCTAAGTCTATTGGCATACTATAATTTTATGTATGTGGTTTATTGTTCAGTATAGGCCTATTTATCAAAAAGTCTATTGAGCTTTTTTTCTTGTCTTTTTTTAATTTTAACTTGAGTGAGTAGCCTAGGCCTCTGCATCCTTAGCTCAGGCGGATTCATGAGTTTGTGGACTTGATAAATAAGAGCACTAAAGATGAAGGAGATTTTCTATTCTTTTCCTTTTTTTAATATGCTTTATTTTGGTTCTTACAAGACAAGAGGAGATTGTTTAAAAATTGCATAATTGAAGATTTCAAATTTGTATGTCTGTTTGTTCTGGGCACTAGTATCTTTGTGATGAAACACTTTATTTGGGATTCCGATGGGTGGGGGTGGGGTGGGAATGGTTTCTAAAGTTTCCATTCTTCAATATGTTTCAATTTACTGCAGGTGACATGGAATTTAAACAGAATAAATATCTTCCAGCTGAAAAACAAATTATAACTGCCAATCCAGATATAAACGCTGTAAGTTTGTTCCTATATACAATTCAGCTAACTGCCTAAGTGATACATAGATCTGCCATAATTTCCATTTTGCTATATGGTAGAGCCAATAATAAAATGCTTAGTTAGGACTTACTGCTACTTGTAAGTATTCAACTTTTAGTATTCATCTGTTATGACTGATACATTGTTTCTATTTTGTCATTTTATTATAGGTTGAGCTTTGTGATGATGATGAATTTATAGTGCTAGCTTGTGATGGCATATGGTATGCTTCTTATGCATTCATATCCCCATATGATTCTGAAAGT
The DNA here is from genome assembly GCA_019955255.1 of Castanospermum australe. Taxonomy (NCBI): domain Eukaryota; kingdom Viridiplantae; phylum Streptophyta; class Magnoliopsida; order Fabales; family Fabaceae; genus Castanospermum; species Castanospermum australe. The sequence goes on from NSJW01000213.1 coordinate 272,239, forward strand.
TATCATGTATTTGGAGGATATTGGTCATTTACATCATTAAAAAACTCCTTACAAAGGAGGAAACTCTCTCTGGAAAACACAAGAAAACAGTAGAAAAAAGAAATATCCAGAGGCTGCAATGAGCAACCCCCAGCCTAGGCCAAAGGCCACCCGAAACCTTGCCTGAAATTCTTCTCCGCCCTCTCTCTCTGCCTTTCCCACTTATACTCTTTACCCCGTATCCTTTCCTCTCCCTCCGTGTCACATGTCCTTCCTCTTATGCAATTGGTCCCCACAAGTGATATTCTCCTCTCATTCCCATATTACCCTTGGTTACTTCCCATATTCCAATATTTTGGTGATAGGGGTCTATCAAAATATAATAGCTTATGGGATTTTCATTCTAGGCACACTGGGCGGACAATATTATGTGTCTTTTGTGGCATGGGAAAAGTTTCTTGTTTCATGCCTATATATGAGTAAATTAGTAAATTACACTGAACTCCTTTGAAATTTAAAAAACGAATGCAGACACTGGTTTCAGAAATTACACAAAACTGCCCTCTTTTCAATTTTCGTCAAACAAATGCCTCCTGTTTAAATTTTTTCTAGACACATATACGTTCTGTATCGATTCTTGTCGAAATCCCTGAATTTTTCTGGTGGTGTTTATTTCTCCTGATTATTTTCAGGGATTGCATGTCAAGCCAACAATTGGTAGATTTCGTGCATGAACAACTGTGCTCGGTGAGATCTAACTTGTAACTTTTTCCTAATAAGATGATAAAGTATTCAATTAATTAGTAGCTGTCATTCTTGTCCCAAGATTATGCTTATTGATGATGTTTAATGCAGTACTAGGTACTTTGATGGATAAGAATCGTTTTATGAGTGCTTCTAATTAGTTGGAGAGAATTAGTATAGCATGCTGAGTAACATATAATGTTTCTTACTGTGGAGTTACGCTATGTTTTTGCCATTTAATGCACTTTTCTACTTACTAGCATCTGTCTTCTTACTGAAGCACTAGCATATCATGCTTTTTGGAATTTGTTTCTGGTAAAGTCAGTATAGCCAGTGGCCTTTTGAATCGTCTGCTGGTTAATATTTTGTGCTTGAATTTTCTATTCAAGTGGTGTGTGAATAGAGACTTGGTTAATGATCAAGTAATTATTTTAATGTATTGTAGATGGTCTAGGTAATGCATCCTACTGGGGTGATCTATAATTATTTTATCTTGCAGGAAACAAAACTTTCTGTGGTGTGTGAAAGAGTCCTTGATCGGTGTTTGGCACCATCAACTGCTGGTGGTGAGGGATGTGATAACATGACCATGATCTTGGTGCAGTTCAAAAAACCTGCTCGGTCCAGTGCACCAGTTGAAGAGCAATCCTCTTCAAACGGACAAGCTGAATCTGAACCAAAACTGGAGGGAAGTGAAAATTAGCATGTGTTCTGCAGCAACAGTTCAAACATGTATTATATATAGTGTGCACCACTACTTAGAATGCGTCTGGATGGTCATTTTCCTTTCAACATTATATCCAATGATTATTCTGATTACATAAAAATATCACAGTTTTTCTTCCCTGTTTCTTGTCTATCGTGTCTTCTTTTTACACCTGGTCTGTTCTGCTTGTTCAAAGGCTCCAAATGTCAGTATTTGTACTTACAATCAATAGTTATAATCAACAATATGCAAGCATGCTTTGCTAGTTGCTAGTTGCTAGTCGCTAGTTGCAGTAATTGTCTCTCTTACCAAATGACTTTGGCGTATGACATAATTTAAGTGAGGGGAATGCTAACTTTTTCTCATTGATTTTTATGTTGGGGGATGTTAGTTAATTCTATCATTTTTGTTTGGATAATAATATTTTATTTTTAATTTTTAAAAATAAAAAATTTAAGAATATTTAAGATATTTTATTAATTTTTTTTTAATAATAATTATTTTTTTTAAATTTATTAATTTTTTATTATTTTTTTCAACTCATTTTTTTTAATAAGTTGAGAGAAAAAAGAGAAATAATGTTTGAAAAAAAAAAGAGAGATTAATAAAATATTTTAAATATTTTTGAATTTTTTATTTTTAAAAAATAAAAAATAAGATATTATTATTTAAATGAAAAGGTGATATCTGTCTGACATTTATTAACGTAAAAATGAGTGAAAGGCTGATAGATAGGTGGCTGGAAAGTGTATAAGGGATTGCTTCTAGGCATCTAAAGACAGGTAACTTGAGTGAACAGTTAAAATTGGAGAGAACTGCTCAGGAAAGCAGCCTAGTTTTCCCGGAGTTTGCTTGTTAATCATGGTATTTGCCTAGCTTAATCGTAACTTCAACTTGGTATCAAATAATCTAGCAAATACCGTTCAATTCTACTTGTCAATTACCTTTGACTAGCGTTCCTAACTCAACCAAATTTCAAATTCTATTCCTAACCAATTATGAATATGATCTCTGGTATAAAACTACACACTTCGAATCGTTTTGCAAAGTAATTGTGATCTTTATTAAAGGAAACAAATGAATAATAAGTATACCCACATGAGAATAATAAAACAAGGTCAATTTGTTTTTCTTCTCAAGTTTCTACACTTATATCTTTTAGTATTTTTGTAAAGCTGCGCAAATTTCTTGTTATATACACAACAGATCATTGATGGTTTCTATCCCTTGGGTAAAAGAGAATCTATATCCTAATTGAACTTCAACAATATCATCAGTACTTGAAGGGTTAAAAAGAGAAAATTGCTTAGTTTAACTTATATATCTTTTTGTATTTTTCCCCTTCTTTCTTAAATTAATGTTTCCATTATGTTTTCCTTTCCCCTCTGATTTTCGTTGGGTTGTCATTGCTATGTTTTTATTGTATACAATGCAGGCAAAAAGAAAAGACATTCTTTTTTGTTTTGGAAAATTCAAATAAATTATTGTTTTTTAGTTTAGTGGATTTTCACTTCGTCACCACATCACATGACTTAAAACTTACTCTGCCTCTTAAACTTCGTTCCCTTATCATACAATTAGAATTGTAAATAGACAACTTTCAAACTCTCATGAGAGTTGTTCAGGCTTGGCTTGTGTAAGAGTTTTGCTCAATTACATTGCCCGTGCATTTTCAACAATTAGATTCTGTACTAAAATTCATGTAACAATAATTTAAGTGCAACCATTAGATTTTGCATCAAAATTCATGCAATAATAATCTAGCACTTACCAATATGCCTATTAAGTAGAAATATCTGAACAAGGAGATACTATTGAATTATACTCGCCCAACATAGAAACAAAATAATAATAACATCCCACCAACCATTGGAAAAAACCAATACACGAACATAAATAATAAAGAGTTTCAGGAGAATAACACAATCAATTTCGAAATCCTCAATTTGGCAGCGAAACTTTTGGAATTTTGGGACTCGACAAACTCTAGTATTTATATACACTTAATTCATTTAAATCTTGGTGAGGGGATAGTCTTATATACATCATCACTGGTTTAAACCTTGGTGATGGTCTCACCTCAATTCTTTTTTCTTTCTTTTCCCATAAATACCCACCCCATCCCCATGAACCCCACCCGCCACCCCTTCCCCTCCCCAACCTTTCTCTGTCTTCAGGGGATGTAGGCCCCATCTATATATAGCAGGGGAGCATACGGCTGCAATCACAACAAAAAAGAAAACTGTATGAACTTAAACAAATGGTTTGTATAGGAAGCATGAGATATATATTTTACACGGGCACGGGCAGAAGAATACTCACAGTTCTCATGGACAGCAGCTCAAAAGCACAATGTAATTGGTTCTTGAAAAATTGTGACAAGTACCACGAAGACTGGTTTTACACAAGTAATCGTCACCATTAATCAGAAGGAATTGCCAGGATTAAGTAAATAATTTGCACAAAACTACATTCTGGGTACATATCTCGTCTTGAGGCAATAAGGCAAGTATCCCCTGAAGAAACGACAATGATCGTTTATGATAAAATAAAATAAAATAGAATATCTAGTAAAATTATATTAGGTTTGCAAAAAATTATTCTTCGTAAAACATTATAATTACCTCTATGCCTCCCCCATTGAGATCAGAGACTTACATAACAAATGGTACCGTGAGATAACTTGATAAAATCAACTTTGATTAGGCAGCTGAGCAAATGTTCCCAGGTTGGGGCTGCAACCCCCAACCATCATTTTCTCGTAGACTGCAAAAGCTCGCTCTGGCTTTCCTGACATACTATACCCTCGAATTAGAGCATTATAAGTGAAGACATTAGGTTCAAGACCTCTAAGTTGCAGTTCCTCATACATATTTCCAGCTAGGTCCACCATTCCAACAATCCCAAGATAAAGAATCAATGAATTGTAAGTGTAAAGATCAGGAGAAATGCCCCTATTCTTCATTTCATTAAAAAGAGAAAGAGCTTCCTCCAACCTACGTGATTTTCCAAGCCCGTTGATCATAAGATTGTAAGAAACTGTATCACGATCAAGGCCAGTTAACTTTAGTTCCTCAAAGTAGCGCACGGCATCATCAACTCTACCAGCCATGCACAGGCATTCTACAAGAATGGTGTAAGATTTCAAGTCTGGCATTATTCCTTCTTTGACCATCCTTTTGAACAAGTCACAAGCAATATCAATTTTACCTGCTTTCCCAAATCCATTGATGAGAATATTGTAAATAGCACAGTTGGGCTTGCATTGATAGTCTAACATCTCCTCAAAGAGCTTCATTGCATCCTCCAATCTTCCAGCCTTTAAAAGACCATCTATAAGAGGGCCATATGTACAAGGAGTGGGACAGAAATCAGCACTTAAGAGATCATAGTATAAATCTAATGCCTTATTTAAGCTATTAGATTTCACGAGGGCGGAGATGACAATATTATGGGTTACAGCATTAGGCTTGCATCCCCTACAAAGCATCTCATTATACAGTTCAAAAAGTTCATTAATCCTCCTAGATTTACCATGAGCATCAAGCAACAAGTTATAAGTGAAAATATCTGGGTAGCAACCTGCATTCTTCATCTCCACATAGAGATTCAAGGCTTTTTCAGTGATATTACATCCAAGAAGCCCATCCATCAAGCAATTATATAATTCGAGGGTGGGGCGAATTCCCAAGGTTTTGGTGAATTTGTCAAATAAATTTTGAGCATCGAGGGCCTTGTTCCGCTTACACAGTGCTCTAATTATAGGTAATATTACGTGGTCATCTTGGCAAACAGAATCGCATACCAATCTTTCAGCAAATAAAATGGCCTTTTTTATTTTCGCTTCAATTAAAATGCATTCCATGAATTCTTCCCAGAATTGCTTGCCCGTCTGTAAACCTACCTGATGTACAAATTCCATGACAATATTGATAGCATCCTCAACCCTTCCATACCTCACAACACCAGGAAGGAGAGTGCACAAAGTTACATGATCAGGGTAGAGAAATTTCTTCATCTGATGGTAAAACCAGAATGCATCACCAATTCTGTCCTCTTTGATCAAGCCATAGATGATAGTGTTATAAGTCAGAACATCAGGACTACAGGCCATCATTGTCATTCTATAAAGCATCTTCAAGGCCAAATCAACTGCATCATTCTTGCAAAGACAATCGAGGAGTGTGTTAAAAGTTACTGTGTTTGGAGGGCAGCCAGACTCTGTCATATTGTCGAACAATTCAAGGGCCTTTTGGAGTTTTCCCTCTTTCCCCAAGCCAGCAAGTAAAGTGTTGTATGTCACAACTGTAGGAGCTAGCTTCAAATCCTTCAGTCTCCAAAACATATTCCATGCCTCATCAACTCGTTCAGCCTTGTAAAGTGTGTCAATTAAAGAATTAACTATAATCACATCTGGTTCACACCCATTGCTCATCATCTCAGCCAAAAGATTTATGGCTTTGTCTATATGCCCTGCTTTGCTATAGCACTTCATCATCATGTTATAGGTTACTGAATCTGGCGAAAGCCCACAATTGTGGAGATCAGTAAATTTATCTTTTGCTTCTCTGATCCTACCCATTTCTGCAAGACTATATAAAGATGCATTGAAAGCTACTATACTGGGGCACAATTCCTCTCACTTTCATTTTTTCAAAGGTTTCAAGAGCTTTTCCAGGATCACCGGACTTTCCATAATAGTCAATGAAAAGTACATACGAATAAGCAGTAGGTCCAACACCCAAAGATTCCATATTGTTGAAAAGTTCTAATGCCTCATCTAATCTACTCAGCTTCAAAAGTCCAGAGATCAATGTGTTGTAAGTATGAAGATTTGGAAAAATTCCTTTCATCCTCATCATGTCTAATGTAGAAAATGCCTGATCAACACTCCCAGATTTGCATAAAGCATCAATAAGTATGGTGTAGGTAACCACATCAGGAGCATAACCGTCAGCCTCCATCTCACTCCAGAATCTTTTCACCATGTCCAAGTCACGACAGTTACTAAACTTGTCCAGTAAAGTAATGTAAGTTACCCGATCAGGTTTGTGACTGCTAGCTCTCATCTTAGTGTATAATTCCTTGGCCCTATCAAGTTTCCCTGCAGCACAAAGAGCATCAATTAGAACAGTATAAGTGACAACATCAGGCCCACATCCTTCATCATCCATTTTCTTTAAAATCCCACATGCATCATCAATTCTCCCAGCTTTCCCAAGCACTCTAATACATATGGTATATGTATAGATATTTGGCCTCAAGCCCAAAGTTTTCATCTCTTCCAATAAACCCATAATGGTTCCAGTATCCCTTCTCTTCCCCAAAGCTACCATTAGTGCTGAGTATGTCTTCATGCTAGGCTTAATCCCTTCCGAGATCATTCTTCTGTAAACCTCCAAAGCTTCTCTACAAAAGCCAGATTGAAGTAGTAAATGAATCAGTCCATTATACGAATATGCATTCAAGATGAACCCAGCTTGCCTCATCTCTTCAAGCGCAAATGGTGCTTGTCGAATCCGACCTTTAATCGAAAGAGCCTTAAAAATAGTCAGGTATGTATTCAAATTCCTGTTAATAATTTTCTTTTGCATCAAATCAAAGACAAAAGCCATATCCCCAATCCTGCTGTGAACCCTCAAGAACTCAAGCATGTAATTGCATGCTTCAGTGGTGTGCACAAGATTGGGCAACTGGGCGACCAACTTAAAGTATGAAAGAGCAGAATTTGGATCCGAAATAGACTTCAGAACACCAATAACTTCTTCAGAGGACACTCTAGTTTTTCTCATGTCCTTTACCACAACCACCTCATGCGAACATCTTGTCCCAAAGGCACGAAAACCCCCTTGTTTTTTTCCATGTTTCTTCCGATTTACCAGAGACCCATTTGAAAAACTCTTCATATTGACACAATTCCTCCCTCCCGATAACCCATAATTACTTATAACATAGACATTAGCGTCAGTCAAGTTACAACAATATGACATACTGCTACAACATATGCTTGAAGAGAAGAGTATTAACACGGCCATAGAAACGCAATAACCCAATAACAATAAACAAAAGAAGCAAGAAGGTGACTGAATTTTAGAAAAACCGCATTGAATGGTAGAGGAGAGCAGAAGTGCTTGCTGAACACTGGCAAGCGCTAAGCTGTCTCTGAAATTCTGTATACAGAAGAGGGTGAGCGAGATCGAGCAAACCGATGGAATGGCAGCCGCTAACTATCGGATTCGGAACCGATGAGCAGAAGCTGGCGAGAAGATAAATGGTGTAATCGTTTCTCAGAGTCACGAAGCCTATCAAAATGGTTGGATATTTTTCCAGAAAAACTTGCTATACGACGTCGTCGTTTTGTCCTTTTGTATAAAGGAGGATGATTTCTTGATTTTTTTTTTCCAACTATTTGATTTTCTCTTTGTGACGTGAGGATATGAATACACCACACAATACAGTTTTGTCACACTATTAATAACTATTAATTTTAATTTTTATGTTTTAAAACTGTTGAAAATTGGTTTATTTCAAGATCAAAATTGTAAGGGTGTTTGATTGGTTGGTTTGACCTGATAACTTAATTAAATTAAACTAAATTAAATAAGAAAAATAAATTAAATTAGGTAATCGAGTCTATTTAAATAAAATATGATTAAAATTAATTTTAATTAATTTGAGTGATAGGTCAAGTAAGTATTAGTCTAATAATTAAATTATTCACTTAATAACATGATATTTTTATTTTATTTTATTTTTATTTTTATAATAATCTTTTTTAAAAATTAAAATCACATGATCTTAATATTATATTTTGATTTTTTTTTCGTCACATCTTTTTTATTTTTATTTTTTTAGTCACTTATTATTTATTAATATTTTTTTAAAATTATAATTGATATTAAATTTTTTTCATTTTCAACTTATAAAAAAGAAAAAAATTCATAGGTATTAAGTAGCCCAATAACCTAAACTAATTCATCTCAATTGAATTAATTAGGTTATTTAAAAAAAATTACAAAACTGATTTAATTTAACCTAACCAAAATCAATTAGTTTTTTTTTTTTTAACTGAACCCAACTCGACAAATCCAACCCGGGAACAGCCTGTTCAGAGAGATTTGTCATTGAAGACTGTAATTTCTGACGAATTTTATTTTATGTAAAAAAACTTTAAAAATAAAAAACACTGGGAGAATCTTTGAAAATATTATTAAATCAATGATCTTCTTGACTACGTATTTTCTTTGGTTTCTGAGGACTGGAGAGAAGGAAACGAAGAAAACAATGAAATTGGCCTCGCTCGCTGGCGCTGGCGCTGATGTTTATCTATAAAACGGCGACAAAAAAGCCGTAGCCCTGTCCCATGCACAGTCACAGTGGTGGCAGCTACCTACGACACCAACCTAGGAACTTGGAACGGTGTCTCTGCTCTTTAGTTGCTCTTCTTCAACCCCAGAGACAAGACAATGGTGAAACCGAGTGACAGTGAGAGCAGCGCAGTACCTGCATCGGTGCTGGATGCGGTAAACCGCACCATGTGCAACGTTCAAGAATTGCGCATCCATTTGCACCGATTCTTGTCTCTTTTCGACCCTCAAGTCCTCGCCCAAATACCGCCTCTTCAACGGGCCCAATGCCTCTTCTTTCTCGCGAAAATCACTTCTAGTTCTACCCTCATCACATGTAAATCAACTCTTTGGGACGCCATAGCGGTTCTTCTTCCTTTTTTTTTTTTTCTAAAGAAAGAGAACTTTTTGAGTATTATCTAATTACAATTTCAAGTTTTGATTCCACCCACTTGAATTCAATGTTAATTTTGTTTTTTCTTTTCCCCTTCTCTCCAGTGAACTAGAGGTGTAGTGGGATCAACCCAGATGATCATCCTATCAAATCAGAGCTTGTGAGTTCCTGCTTATGGTTTAATTATGTTGCATGGCTGATTTCTTCCAACCTTTGGACGTGCCGGTTGCTTAAAGTAATTGATTTTCTATTCCCAGGACAGATTACACTTATACCAAGACAAAATGTAACGTCTCATAGATTTGCATAAAGTTACATATATCTTCTTCATGAACAATGCGTTTTTCTGCGGTTCCATTTGTTGGGTATTCAAGTTAAAAATTAAACATGCTGCATCCTTCTAATAAGCAGCAAGCTGTGCTTCAAGCTTTTATTTTTTTTTTTTTGGGGGGGGGGGTATATGAAGAGTTCCAGTTTACATTAGCATTGTTCTATGTTTCAGTTATCTGCTTTTAGAATTTGATTGGATGATCTCGATTTTGTCTGTGAAGCTCCCCTACGACCTTCTACAACCTTGAATTATCAGGCAGCTACCCGCTTTATTGAACACTCTTTGCCAGACCTCACTCCAGGTCGGTTATAAATTACTTCTTTTAGAGGTCATCTATGTCTCTTCCGTTTTGATCTCATATCTCTAAAGAATTGGTTATTTCATGCAGAGAAGAGGCAAAATATGAGGAACATAAGTAGAGGGGAGGGAACAAAGATGAACTATCAGGAGCGGGCTGGTCAAAAGAGGAAGTATCAATCTTCTGAAAAGCAATCTGTTCAGACTGCTGCCAAGGAATTTCTGGAGAAAGCAACCCGGGAGCTTCTTGGTAATAGTGATGGTGGTATTAAGGGACCAATACAAATTGACATTTCGGATGATGATGATGATGATGAACTACTTGTGCCCTGATTTTCTATAATTCTGGTAGAGTTTCTAGTGATGTTCTCGTTTACTTTATGAATTTCACGTCCCAAAATTTTTGTCTTCTGATATATTAGCTGCAGTGTGATCTATATTTTAGGGTGTTAACATTTTTATCTCTGTCAGCTTTATAATGAATGCTGAACCAGAAACACATTTCAGGAGATCTATGTAAGTTTCCAGATGCACCCACTAGATATATATGAATCACTAGCTAGGAACCTGTATTGCATTTGATGATTGGAGTAACCAGATATCAAAATATTTTACTACTTTTCCTATTATTTAATAGATGACTTGGAGATTTGTCTTTCGGATGCCTTTATTTGTGAAAATCTATCTGGTTTTCAACATGATTGGCCTATCCATGAGTGCAAATTGTCATCAGTAAGCCCTTTTTAGATAATAAAGAATTGGTAATATCAATCTCTAAATTTATCAGTTCAGAGAGTGAGAGGATAACTTGTAATACATGTAAACCTTGTTTGAATTTTAATTACAGTGTTGCAGATGCAACACATGGGCAATTTTTGTTTAAGTTATGATTGATGGTTCAAACATGATTATTAGAGTTTATTTCAGCATACCATCTCTCCTAACATTGTTGGAGCTTAGGACTTTTGAAGTCATGGACATTGGAGGAACATGGTGGTTTTGAACATCACATTGCCTATTAATGTTGCACCTATTTGTCAAATGCCAGTAAATTGGAAAATTGCCAACACGCCACTGGAAATAGAAATTGAGACCAAAAAGTGCGAATACAAAGGAAGGTTACTTGTGCCTTTTCCTTCCTTGATGGTTGCAATGTGATAATGTTGAGGGAAAGTGGATTGGAATCTTTTGTGTCTCGCTTGGTGACATGGTAGGAAATGAGTATTGTAAATAATGTTAAAGGAAAATAAATATAAATTGCAATACGAGTTGTGAGCTGGACATTTTGGTTATATTTTGTCACGTAGCAGCATTTATATTGATGTGGATCAAATTGTTGACTTAGAAATATAAATGGATAAAAATATCTGAGCCATTAACCACTCATCTTATGGACAAAACACCATTAAAAGTCTGAAGAGAACAGAACAAATTGCCCATTATGGAACATATGAACTTTTTTTTTTGGTCTATCAGTGTGGACATGTGGTTACACAATTGTAGGTAGCCCTCTCCCTTACTGCTGATGGCAGCATACTTTTTATTGTGTCATGTTGCTAGCATTTAACCATTAAGCTTGACTTTCCATGACCATTTGCCTCTTTTCTAGAATCATGTTTTGTTCGCCTTCCAACAAAGAAATTTTATTTATCACATGCGCTTTATTGCTGTCATTTAATATGGAATCTTTGTTTGAATAGCCAAATGATCTATTGGTAATAATGCTTTTGTAATAAATTATAAGGTACTGTCTCAAGGGCACATATATAAGTTCCAGTTGAGAGTGAGCCACCGTAACCTAGTATACTCTTTGTACCATCAAATAGAGCTGTGGGGTTAAAATCATGGATTGTGTGAAATTTTGAATATGAAGGCACAAAAAAAAGTTTCCACCTGAGATATATTTCCCGCCAGTTTCTAAGTTCTAGCAAAATTTGGGAAAATGGTCTCCAGAGTGATTGCAACTAGAAATTCCTTTCCCCACATATGGAGATTCCTGCATGATTAAATTAGCATAATTGCATATGACTAAGGGGGAATGTTTTCTTGGTTTCATATATGAAGAGCTCCCATCCTCTAGCTGGTTTTGAAGTAAATTGCTAATCTGTCACATTTAATTTCTTCCTACCTCCTGTTGGAGTTGATTGTGTGGAACACCAAATATAGTCAGTTTATCTAATACTTTTTATTGATGTGTAATCTAAATCTTCATTTTCTCATATGCCCTTAAACTGCTATAAACAAAATATGTGAATTTATTACTAAGAAAAGGGAAGATTTTAGGAATTCATCCAATTAGCCTCTTTCTTTGGATGATAAATTACAATTAATTTGGAAAACTGAATTTTAAGAGTGAATAGCATGCTACTTGCTCGTAGATTTCCAAGAAAGTGTACGCATACCGGCATGTTTTTGTGTGTCGACTATCCAAGGTGCAGTGCACATATTGTTCCAATCTCTGTTGAGTTGTCATCTTACCTTATCATCATTTCAGTTATGTCTAACAGCTATCTGGTTAACATTGCTGTTTGCAAGAGACAAATGCATGTGGCATGTGACTGGGGAAACTATGCTCTTATGTTGTGTTCTACGGTTGGATTTGCACTTTCAACCATGTATATGGCTTCAATTTTGGATGATGTTCGTGCCTGATTTCTCATATCTGTTTAGCAGCATGCTGTCTAAGTCGTTCTGCATTAAGTGGCATGTTGTCTAAGTAAGTCATTCTGCGTGTAGTAAGTGGTTAACTTGAATGCTGGCACCAATCAGGTGTTTAGGTTGGCCAAACACGGAAGATCAAAATTTTGACTTGGTTATGACAGCCCTAAATAGACCAAGTCCAACTTGTCATTGTATGACTGTTTTAGGTAAGGTTCCTTTCGCATGTTTTTGCTTATGTTGTGCGAGAAGTGGAGTTTAAAGTCCTTCATCATTTTTATATATGGTTGGAATACACAGTAGTATTCGAAAGAAGTGGCAGAAAATGAATGTGGGGGAAAAAAGGATAGCTGAGTGCAAATTACTTCAACAAATTAAGCACGGGCAATATTGTGAGTCAGTGCTAGAATGCGGGACACAGTTCGGGCATTCTCATTTCTAACCCTTTCTTTTTTTATGTGTTGTTTTTGTAATTATTTTTATTTTTTAGAAAAATTTCCAATTGAGAAGGATTAGTTGAATGTGCAAGTAGGTAAATGATATTTGAGTTTAATTTTGGTAACAGTTTTTAGACTATCATTGAATTCAATTATGCGTTGGCATAATAATGTGATAGTCATTTTTAGACTATAATTATGATAGTCAATTTTTTAATAATGTGATTAAATGATAATATAAAATAACTTTATTCTAATCATAAATTAAAACTAATAATCCATAGGATATTTTATTAATGAAATGAGGAAGAAAAAAATTGCTTTGTTGCTGGATGTTTTTACTTCTAGTTCTACCGCAGTCTTTGAAGCTTCTGATTCCTTTTCCATGGCGAGGGAACGGGTAGCAGGCCATGTGGGAGGATGGGCAAGATTGCCCAGGTTAATTTAACTTCGGCTCAAACTCTTTTCTAATTTCAAACAATTGTCACATTTGAGAAGACAAAAAGTGCCATACTCTGCGTTTTTTTAATAGATCAAAATTCCGTATAAAGATAATGAAAGGCCAGAACATGAATGTAAGATAGGTATCTTATTTACCTTAAGATCAACACGAATCAGATATCAAACTTTGACTTAGATATTTAAAAAGAATCATGTAACTCCCACAAAAAGAATTAAGACTCACAATAACATCACTGTGACAGTCTCTTCCTATCCAAATAATAATATCTGATGAGATGGGGTTATTCACATCAGAAAACCCACATACATAGCCAATACTCCCAGAGCCATCACAAGGCCACCTTGCAAAGCTGTGGCACTGCTAGTAGGAGCAACAGCTGGACCTTCCAACTCTGCCGGAGACGGTGCCGGAGAAATACCAGTGTATCTGCCCCTTGGAGCCATAACCACCACAATGAGCTTCTGTCCCTTCTCACAGTGGCCCTCTGCTCCACTAATGAAGTAGAATGGCCCGGAACGGTCGAGCTTCACCTTGGTGTTCCCATCACTGTACTCTTTAATGGGGTTCGAGCTGCTGCAATTAGCATAATCTTCCCTGTTTACTTGCAGAACGGAGTCTTTCCCACCGTCATATTTCCATACTGTGAAACAAACACGAAAAGAAAGGTGTCAGTGATTACTCACATGGGGACATCAAACTAAAAATGGCGTTTTTAATTTTAACAGAGGAAACATAATTACCAAGATAGTCGCCGACTTGGAAGCGATATCTTTCAGCCCATTGATTGAGGGAGTTATCTGCTTCAGAAGATGGAATCTTCCATACATCTGTCTTGCCTCCAACCAAGAGTTCCTTAGCTGCAGAGAAGCCAAAGAGAAGGAATAGGAGCAAAAGGGAAGCTGAGGCAATTCTTGAACAACCAGCCATTGATGTTTTTCTGGGATCTGAAAGAGAAGAGTGGGTGCAAGTGTTTGCCTTGGTATCTATCACTCACACAGCTGCACAGAGAGGAGAGAAGAGCTGGTTTGCACTGAGTGGGGAGGTTTGGAGCATTGTATTAATGGTTACAGAGGGGAGAAACTAGCCGTTAAAACTTCGTAGACAGCACGGTGTGTGGGGGCCACTGGCTTCGTGGGTTTTGTGTCGACCCTGCACCTTTGTAACGGTTCAAATATTGATAGGCCATGGAATGAACAGTAAGTAACGGTCAAAAAGCGCAGGGAACGATGATAATGCTAGCAGTAAATTGTTTTAAACTCTCATTTATTTATTTATTTTTTTATAAAAAAATTTTATTTTTAAAACTTACACAAATTTCTTTTTTTAAGAAAGATATGTGTAATGTGTTTTTAAAATATAAGAGAATTTATATTAACATTTGGAGTAGGTGTATGTAGATTTTTAAAAATATTTAAAAAGATATGTGTAAGTTTTGAAAATGAAAAGAATTTGTGAAAAATAGATAAATATAGAAGAGATTAAAATAATTTATTATAATGGTAATTTAAAAGCACTCTGACACAGTCACTATAACAAATTGTGGACCTCGACAAATTTGAAACGAATTTTTTTCTTGGTAAAAAAAAAATTGAATTAATTTAAAAGGGAAATTTGAAAATGAAAATTTGAAAGGATACATATTTCATTATGAATGTGCTTAGATTAATTTATTTTATGGTTAAATCAGTTTATAATTAAAATTTTAATAAAAAAAATTTTGAAAAAGAAAACGATTTCTTTAAAAAATTAATCTGTTATTCAAATTATATATGGGTGGTTATTTTCACTGTCCTTGAAACACAATTTTGGTCTCAACTTATTTGATCTGAAAAAATTATTTGTCATTTTTTGTTAAATGTGATTATTTTTTAAATATAAATAATTTCACTAAAATTTGTAAAATTTAATTCAAAACACTCAAAATAGCCAATCATGAAACATCTTTCCAACAAACATAACTTAAGAATTATAGGTATACATTTTAAAAGAATTCTTGTCTCAAATATAACTTGGGAGAAAGAAAATTGAGAGGAAATAAAATTTTCAAAATTTAAAACTTTTTCTTATTTGAATAAATAAAAAAAAAACATAGAGAAAAAACAAATAATTCAAAATTTTCTATTTCAAATTTTCAAATTTTCTCTCCTCTACTATTTTCTTTCCTCTCATTCAAACAAAAAGTAAAACAAATATTTGAAGTGTTAATAGGCTTCTATTTTTTGGTCAGCGGAGTGTTAATAGGCTATGTACATCAATTACTTGGGGTGTTAATTTGGACAGGCTTGATCATTTCTTCGAGCCTGACCCAAAGATTGTCATTAGTTAGGCCAATTTGTACTACGTAAATGAGGCCAATCGTTTAGCCCATAATCAGCTTTCAGCTCGGGCTAGCCCAATCACGAATTAGCCCACATAAATTGATTTGTTTGACATTCCTATCTCATACGCGCATACACAAAGTTATTATTTTGCACGAGAATAAGTTATGTAGGCGTGTAAGACTCAAAATGTTACAAACTAAACATATATTTAAATTCTTAACACATGATCTTTACTTCTTTTTTTTTTTTTTTTTTGAAAGGGGCGGGAGAAAGAGAGGTAAGGCTTTATGCAGTTTTCTAGCAGTGATGCATTTTGACCATACAGAAGGTACGAATGACTTGTTCTTCACACACACGTTGTCTTGGTCTGTTTGCCATTTAGTACCAAGATTTAAACCGCAGAAATGTTTCCGAGTGTCATTTACTTGCGTTTTTTCATTTGGTTTTCCGGTTCATACATTCGAAAAGAATATGATACTAAAGAGAAGAACTCTGAATTTTTTTAATTTTATGCCTTAGAAAAAACATTGTTGAATTACGGGGCAAAAGACCGTTTACAGTGGGCGAGGGATGGTTGAGGGGGCCTGAGCTGAGATACAGCGAGATAGAACCATCAGACTAAGCTCACATTTTTTTCTGATATCATTTGCAACGATGTTGATCTTTCAATTTCGTCAATCCAAGTTGATGAGTAGGCGTCTTACAGCCACTGCACTCTTCTAAGGGTTAAGAGTCATTATCAGCTTATGGCGCATAGTCCCCTTATTCTAATAGGATGGAAGTAGTGACGTCCGAATTGTAATGTCTAGTCCTCCCCGAGTGTCTTGTAAGCCGTTAGGATATTTCCATTAGCGCAAAAGCTAAATCATTCATGCTGCCAACACAATCAAGATGAATAGGAAAACAAAATCTGCCACGGAGCCATATCTCGTACTCGTAATACCCCAAGAATAACAGAGAAAACAGCCGATTCAGACAATGAAGGGTACCCACTAAAATGTGTATTTTAACGAGGATCCTACTTAGACACAGGCAATTAAAAAGAAACTGAAACAAAAGAATCACGGTGTCGTCACAATTCAAAATTGTATAGAATAGGTTACAACTTGAACATGATAGTACCTGAATTTCGAAAATTCTTACACAAACTTTCTTCATCCTTTAAGACGTATAGTAGATTAACCCAAACCACTGGCTGCGGTATAACTAATCAATTTTGACTGAGGAGTAGATGAGCCTTGTGAACCAAAAGCATGCATAAAATCCGATGGTACCAGTTACCACAAAAAATGCATAAGATGCTATAAGCATGTATCCAAAGTATAATATCCCAGACACCAACTTGGTGATTTCAAGCTTGGTGAAGAAGTAGAATGTCGCATAAAGGAAGAGGTAAAGTGCAGAAGAGCCAGATGTGAGGTATGACCGCCACCACCACAAGTAATCCTCACTGCACAACTGGAAGTAGCAAAGCACAATGGTTATCTCAGCACAAGTGACGATGAGGATGATGAAGACCAAAAAGAGGAATCCGAAGATGTAGTAAAACTGATTCAACCAGATTGAGGTAAGGATGAAGAAAAGCTCAATGAAAACAGCTCCAAATGGGAGTATTCCCCCAATCAGAACTGAGAAGACTGGGTTCATGTACCAGGCCTGCTCAGGGATCTGCCTTGGGATTTTTGTTTGTCTTCACAGGATTCTCAATTGCAGGCTTCCTGAATCCAATATAGCTACCAACAAAGACAAGTGGAACTGAGATCCCAAACCATAAAAAGATCAGAGCAAACATTGTACCAAATGGCACAGCTCCAGATGATTTTTGGCCCCATATGAGAGCATTTAATACAAAGAAAAAGGCAGAGACAACTGCAGGGAACGTGATTGCAGTCTTGAGGGCAATTTTCTTCCACTCTGATCCTTTGAACATTTTGAATAAGCGAGTTGAGGAGTAACCAGCAAAAATTCCCATGAAAACCCAAAGCAAGAGCATGGCTGTCATTAGCCCACCTCGGTTTGAAGGAGAAAGGAACCCAAGAATGGCAAATATCATGGTTACTAGCAACATCCCAAAAAACTGAACACCAGTTCCGACATAAACACAGAGCAAGTCTGAGTTGTTAGGGGGCCTAAAAACATCCCCGTGGACAAGCTTCCAACCAGTCTCTTCTTGGGCTTCTTCTTGGGTCTCAAGCTCATTGTACTTTGAAATGTCGCGGTAGAGTGTTCGCAGCATTATCATTGCCACCATGCCCGAAAGGAAGAGAACAATCATTAATGAGTTCACAATTGAGAACCAGTGAATTTGGTCATCACTCATCAGCAAATAGGCATCCCATCTTGAAGCCCACTTCACATCACTCTCCTGAAGGTAGCCGCCAAAGGTCAAATCAGATAATAAGAAATACACCCCACAATCATCTTTTATTTAAAACAATAATAATAATGAAAGGAGGAGGATGAGAGAGAAGAATACTCCAATTGGATGGAAGAAAAAGAAAGTTATGAGAAGACAAAATTATAAAAATGCCCATTAACGCAAGGGGAATTTTATCTCCCTAGCCATAAACCAGCTTCACCACTCAAACCATATACTTTCCTACTTGGCTCATGTAAGCCAACAACCATTCTAACGAAACAAGGAAAGTATACATGTACTATTTTATCATCTTCACTCACCTGGAATTCAACATCATATGTGAAGATAATATCCTTATTCTCTTCAACCTCTTGGGGAGTGTTGGAGTTGACAACTGTGTGTTTAGCATGAGGGTCACAAGTTGTCAAACGAGTCTTTTCATCCCATTTACCTTCATATTCATGTTTAACACTGCACATCAACATTCAGATTCGTAAAATCACTACTAAATACCACAAAAAGATGAATCAGTGCATGAGACCCCCACGATTGTGGAAAAAGATAAACCAAAAGGAATAAATTATTAGAATGGGTGGAGCACAAGAATACTGACCTGAATGGCTTAACCTCAAATCCCACAATTTTAGCGGATTCAGTTAGCAAATCTCTATGATACTTGACAGTAAATGCCAAATGGTTGTGTATAAAATACTTCTCCTCCTTGCTCTGTGCATTTATACAAAGTAAGCAAAAGAAAATACTTTGGCATAACAACAATAGACATTGTGCTATAAAATAATGAGCATACCCCACTATACTGCCCTTTGAGTCCAACATGGAAACCAAGCTGATAAACAGTAGAATCCTGATCCAACCGTTTTAAGGGAACAACCAGAGGAAGGTTATCTAGGATCCTGTACAAGAAGGGAAGAACCATTATAATTATAAGATACAGCATATCAAGATTGTGACAGAAGACTGGCAGAAAAATAATAGGTCAAAAACACTGGCATGCCATACATGTTCACCCGATACTCATCATCAATCTTCTCTTTGAACTCCTTTGCAGTTTTGGCATCAATTTTAAGCTTACACACAACATTGCACATTTGTGGCTCACGCATTTTAAACTGGAAAATGTCAGTGAGACAGAATCAGTTGATAACCATAATAAAATAAGAGAAAATTACAAAAAATAATTCTTGCTAGAAAGAATTCAGCTTGGGAACAATTAACCACTCAAGTGGTTAGTTATGTCAATAAGTGGTTACTCATTAACCACTCTTTGGACACAGTTAATTGGTTGAGTGGTTAATTGTTTGTAAATTGAATATTTTCACCAAGATTTCCTTTCTTGTCATTTTTCCTAAAATTAAACAGGCGAGAGTTAACATGTCATATAAAACTGACCACATAAAGAGAATTTTCAATGCGGTCACCACGAAGCACTTCCCCAAGATTTTCTGCACTATCCAGTATTTTTCCAGGGGGACAATAAGGAAGTGAATAATATGAGTATGGAAGCTGAGTCTTTGTTGATGTTAATTTGTTAACTTTCACTGGCAATGGATCTCCCTGCATCAAGGAAATATATAGTCAGTTAAGGACTTAAGAAGTATATCCATACACGAATTCTGAATATTCATTATTTTGGCCACATTAAGAGTGCATGACAAAGAAACATCACATTTGACATACTGTATAACATATTCTTACAAAAAAAAAAAAAAAAAGATCCTGTGGACTAGGCCAATAAAAATGGAAAGCCAACTTGAAGGGGTTACAACAACAGTCAAATAGATTTTTTCAGCCTTCATAAATTCCATCGTAGTTGATATGAAAACTGTAAAGTGATATTAAGTAAGAATTCAACCAAGTAAGATAATCTGATGATATACCCTTCATATTTAGCAAGAAGTGAAAAGAGTAGAAGACTAGAGGAATATGAATAAGGTGCTAGGATACGAAAGTAAAAAGAAAGCAGATTTAATAAATTAAAAAGACAGAGGAAGAAGGCCAAAAGCTAAAGTGGATGCTAAACACGTGTACCAAATGAATCACACATTATATAGGTGGTTAACATGTTTTAGAGAATATAGGGTAGCAAAGTCCATGCTAAGAAACATAATTATTAAACGTAGATGTCCACAAAGCCACACAAAATAAACAAACATTACAAGGAAAATACACATTGTAGAAACAAAGTAAATTATTAGCACAGGAACAACCACTGGGCTACAAGGCCTTTGCCAAGATACAGAAGCAATAAACTGGCTAAAGGTGGGCTGTATAATTCTTCATGTGACAGTAGACAGCATGCACAAGCTTAATCCAGTTCTATTTCTATTTGCCTTATGGTAATCACACAAAACCAGTACCATAAAGTTATTATATTTCTTCTATAAAGTTTTAATTGATTACGTCAAATGGATTCACAGCTAAATATTGAAAAATCTACACTATAAAAAAGAGAGTGCAAGAAAGCAGAAGGTCATATAATGCACCTCTGTGATAATATGACAGATTATACACCTTAATTGGCAGTCCTTATCTCCAACATCTTTTAAGAATGCATTTCCAATTTCTGTAGAAAAATATTACTTGTCGAGTTCCAACCCTCACATGCCTCCTCATCAAACAACACCAACAACTATTTCTAATTACGAATATAGAATTTAAACATGTGGCATCATATCATTATAGTGTAAAAATTTTTACACCGTCATTGGATCAAAAAACAATTTCTTGCGAATAATGATGACAACAATGATAAAAGTAAGAAAATCTCCTCCACATTAAAGCACCAGAATGATGATCTTGAGAGAGTGCAATAGTGCAATGTTTGCTAAACTGTTACTAAATAAAATGCAAGACAACTAATGGAAATCAGAACTTCAATCTCACTATCATCTCAGGAAGCATTAATTACACAAGTGGGAAAAAAAAAGGCACCACATCCCTAGGCGTATCCCAGTGAACGTTTTTCATCGAGGTGATCCAATAAAATTGAAATTCAGCAATTAAAAAAAAAAAACCTAGTAATCGGTCACATCACATCCAACACAGATCCCAGATTCAAACACAGATCGAGCAGTTCACAATAGTCAAGGAACGAATCGATAAGTAATTCAAACAGAAGCGTGTGTAGGTGAGAGGGAAATGGACGGAGCTGACCTTCTGGAAGTCCTGAGGAGCGACGCCGGGGAGGTAAAAGCAGTGAGCTCCATGGACGAGGAGCAGAAGAATTGCAGAGAAGGCGAGGGACCTCCAAAACGCCATGGCGTTCGAGATCGACCAGACGACAGATCTACGAGAGCTCTTCCGAAAGGAAAAAAATGGTTTTTCTTGTTCTGTCCCTTGTGAGTTATAAGGGGGGAAGAAACGAGGCGCAGGAAGACTAGTCGCGAGTCGCGACCAGATAGAGAGGACTTGGGTTGGAGCGATTTTCTCCGGTTACAATTGGGTACGGTTACTGTCTTCTACTTCTCTGATCTTGCCACGTCAGTGCTTTCCCCTAGAATATCACCAAACAAACACGTTTTCGTTCGTAGGGAGGGCAGGATCGGAATTTAAACGTTTATGGAGCGGGGAAGGAATGAGCATGGAACTTGCCATTAGCCAAAGCTTCTTCATTTATACGTAAGAATCCAAGTCAGATCTGCGATTAGAAAATTGCTAATTTTATGCGTCAGATCTTGAAGTTTCTTTTCAGATAAAACAAATCACTGAGTCCGGTAAGTATTTTTTAATTACAACTTTATGACCGAATAATTTTGGGATCATTTTTTTGTTTGTGAAAGACGAATACATTATTAAGCCATTAATGCTCTGCTGGTAGTTGTTACATTGTATAAGGATAAGATAATACATTTAAAGTAATTTTATTTAATTTTAATTATGTAAAATTAAATAAAATAATTTTTATTTATTTTAAAATTAAAATTAAATAAAAATATTTTAATCAAAATGTTATGTTATTTAAATATTATATAAAAATAAATAATATAAATTATATTAAATTATTCATCACTTATATAATATATTAAAATAAACTTGAGAATAAATTAATAATAAAGAATTTGAACAATATATAAAAAAATTATAAATTCAAACATCTTTACACTCTATATAAAATAAAAACGAGAAGATTATTAGAATCAGAAGGTACCAAATATAACTCACAATTATTAAATTATATTAACTAATAGAGAAAAAAAATGGATATTTATTCAGACAGCCCTGATGTAAATCATGAAATTAAGATATTGATATTATCGTGATGAAAAGTTGAAACTATCGGAAGATGAGGATGCACTGTCACTTTTATGAAAATGAAGTTTCACATGCAAAATGGCATTTTCGGTTTGTAGTTTACGCGTTCCTGTTGAAGTATGCCGTAAAAAATAAGAGTACTTTATAATAAGGAAATGTGATGAAGAAACGTATTATTTTCGTATATAAGTTCATGTACTTCCCATGCAGAGAGAGTGCTATCCGGTGCATGAAATATCAAGTATGACCTACACGGTGACACCCCCCACCAACAAACGTTCCAAATAAGTTAAAATACTACCATTACTTTTTTTTTTCTTTTTTTATATGCTAATAATATATTTGAACCACAATTGATTCTAAATTTTCTCCCAAGCTATCTTGACATTGATTTGGTGTACTTAAAAGACGTGTTTACCAAACTCAAAAAGTTAGATAATTAAGTATAATGAGATCGGTTTTAAAATTATAAGTGTTTTGGTAAACATTAAAAATTTTCAAAATTAGTTCTTATTTAATTTAATTTTAAGCTAAAATTAGTTAGAAAAACCAACACAAAGTTAGCTTTATTGCTCTTATTTTTTTCTCCTAAATTTTTATTTTATTTTTTATATTATCTCTTTATTTTTTTAATATTTAAATTAAAAAATTCCTTGTATTGTTTTGTGTTCCTCTCTATTTTTAGAATTTTTAATTTGTTTATGATTTTAAATTTGATATTGGAACTGATTTAAGAGAAATTTTAACCAAACTAAGAACAAATTAAAACTAGCTACAAAAATAGGCTGAACTCATATGATTATCTTATATTAAATAGTTCTAAATCAATATTGCCAAATTCTTCCAGGAGAATTAATTTTTGTAAAACTCTTTTTTAGTTTTTAAAAAATATCTTATTTATTAATTTTGTTTTTTAAAAATTAATTTTATTAATTTAATATGTCAATTCTCAAATTCTAAATTACTCATAAATTTTATTTTTTTATTTCTTTTAATCTTATTAATTTAGTTCATTAAAAAAATAAGATTTATGAATGATTCTAAATTTTAAGAATTAAATTAATAAAATTAATTTTTAAATAATAAAATTAATAAATTACGTATCTTTCAAAAATTAAAAAATAATTTTGTTCAAAAAATTAAAACTAATATTAATGTTTTTATTCCCCTCATTACTTGCAGGCCAGCAGAGGAGCAAGACAAAAATGAAATGTGTAATATTCGACAAGGCCCAGAGTTTTCTAAGCCCTTCCCGCGTAATTTGTTGGGCTTGTTTATTGAATCAACAACCTACAGCCCGCGTATGATTCAAATGCTGAATCTTGGACCCCATGACGAGGCTGAGTTGGCGTTCAATTACAATGAACCTATCCACATCTTAAATTTTCTCACGAGAGATTGTGGTTTACCTAAGAATTTTTCATTTTCTCATACTAATGATCACTAAAAATGCATCCTCCTGGCAATGAGTCAGTGACCACCTAGCAGGCACGGCGGAGATTCCGCAAAAACCCCGTATATTCCAAGGTGATCCTCACTCCTATTATTGAATATTGATTGCTTAATTATGACTCCAAAAGTCCAAACTATCTGTCTACAATACATAGGCTAGCACTAGCGGCATGTATGCTTTGTGCTCTTTAATAGTAATTGTAATACGACGATCAGTGTAGCGTCGAGTAGATCCCAAAATGATACACAGACGCGGACGCAGTTTCTACTTTCTGTATTATATCTGGCTATTGGCCAATCTTTCTGAGTCACATGCCTCGGAATCGTCTTCGTCACCCTCCCACCAGTGTAAAGCATGGCTCGTGCAATCCATCCCCACCCATATGCCCCACCTCTCCCTCGTTCCCGGCGTCCTCTCCACTGGTAATATGCTCTCTCTCTCTCTGAGTCTCAACTGATCGAGTCTGAGCATAATTGGGTTTGGTCATTTACAGGGGATGTGCTCCGGTGGCTGGCCGCAAACTCCACCCGGAGGCTCGACATAATTGCTCAGTACTGGCAACTGGTGGCTTCTCCCGACGACCCTCGCTCCGGGGATTATGGTTACTCTCCAAACCAGATGCTCGAATTCGGTGCCCATCAAGGTGCTGCCGTTTATGAAGCCATAGATAATGCCGCCGATCGCAATGTTAGCATCAGGTTCGTTCAAATGCTTTTCAAAGTTGAATTGAATACGGCGGCATGTCAGTTTGACAATGACAATCATAAATGAACAAACTTTGAAATGGGTTTGTTGAAGAAGGATACTTATATTTGTATGGACAAGGTAATCTCAATATGTGTATTTTTCAAAATGTGAATTCATGTAGGTTACTGTCCCACTCGGGAGTATATCCCACATATACCATAGAACCATCCAGACTTGCTGCCGGAAGGCCAAATGTTGAGAATGTGACTTTGCTACTAGAAGATTGGTGGGGTTCGGGCATTGTCCATGCCAAGGTTTGGATATCAGATAGTAGGGACGTGTATATTGGATCTGCAAACAATGACTGGAAATCTCTCACACAGGTAACTTCAAGACATGTTTAGTTCGTTCATGTTCACAATGCATTTATATGTCAACATCCACCTAATTGTTTAGAGCCCCCACCATCTAGATTATGTAGCATCAACTCTACTCAAGTCATGTCATGACGTTTGGTTTTTACCTTTCTCCTTGGATTATTAACGTTTATCTAATGTAAATTTTTAAGTCTTTTTTTTCAAGGTAAGCTTATCTTTTCTAGGATATTTGTTTTTAATTCAACTCTTTTTTCATTTTAGACATATGTTATCTGTTCAACGCATTATACTTGTCTCATTACTTCTACTGGCTGGCTCTAGGTTAAGGAAGTTGGAATTTATCTTGCTGATTGTCCAGGAATAGCTGAAAAGGTTGAGGTCTACTTTGACAATTTATGGACACTTGCATCTCTTAATTCCTCAGCTTACACAAAAACAGTGTTAGATCAACAGTGGCAAATTGAAAGAAAGGTTCCTTGCTGGTCGCATTTCATTGATCCTAGAGAGAGGTGCAAGTAAGTCAGGGCCTTGTGATAAAAAAAAAAATAGTTTATTTAGAGTTTCTCTTCAAGAAATTGCTTCGTGGTATGAATTTCTACCTTGATGTATTGTTTGTCTTTGAAATTACCATACAATGTTCTGAAGGTTTATATTCTACGAAATTTCCTTCCTTTATTGGAATTTTGCTGTTGTGAAAAGAGAGAATAATTTTAAGTGTAAGTATTTATATGGATGCTAAAGCGTAAAGGTTGTTTAGGTTTTTAACTATCACTTACATAAAATGTAGTCTCAAGCATGATCATTAACATGAAACAACATGATAGACGTGATACAACATGGTGAATGATATAGCAACCTTAAAAAAACAGGGGCAGGGAACTTTTTAAGTTTACATCCACAAGCAATTGAGAATAGATGAAAGTAAACTAAGCATGAGGAAAGAATATTCTTGCATTTATTAATTTATTAACTTTATTTAATTATGTCATCACAGGTCACCTCTACCTCAATATCTGGAGACTCCCCATGTTGCAGGATATCCTATCCTGTCTGACCCTTATATGTTTGAAGTTTCAATTGAGACTCCTGGAAATAACTATTCAACAATGCTTCCCCAAGTCAACTATCTCTCCTTTGCTCCTTCAGAGGTAATAAGGTTGAAATTTATCAATTTGCTGGGTAATATGCTTCCTTGAATCTAGGCATCAGAATTGGGTTGGCTTTTACGAATTTCCAGCAGCTACTTGAAGGCACAAACTTACCATTTAAGATGAAACTATATTAAGCAATAATGTACTTCCAGTGCTACTATCACATGCTTGTTTATTTTGTTATTCATTTCTTCATGCTTGTTTTCCTTTCTTTCCTTCTCTCTATCCTTCCTTCTTATTTAGTTTATAATGAGGGCAAAATCAAGCTAGATGACAAAAGAGCTAGGTCTGGTGGTCTATATTAGGCATTGAATAAAATTTTTCAATGCCTTGCATGGGATTGGAGGGTTGGTACAACAGGGCTCTTTGTTACTCAGCTAGGAAGGGCCAAATTTGTCATCTAATCTGCAGATGGTTGCCAAACGTCATCTTAAATTACTAGAGAAACCTCTAAGCTATGCTCCATGTTTCTCGTGCTCACCTATCTCAAAGTTTGGATTGCTGCATAAACCACTTTCTCAAAGATTATATGGTCCTCTATTTTTCCATAACATCCCAAGTAATGCATGTGAAATGGACAAGTCCTGGGATGTCCAGTATATTATTCACATATTTTTTTCTTAAAGTTGGTTAAGATCTAAATCTGCAGATATCTCGAGGAGTAACTTGCTTTTTCTTATTCAACTCATCCTTATTTCTGTATTTAGCGAAAAATAGATTACTGAGTCATGTTAGTTTTTGTGATTTTGTTTTGGAGTAATTTTTAGTGCCTATATCCCAAAATTTGGTAGGTGTGGCTGATGTGGCCATCCAGCTGATATAGAAGAGACTGGTTATATTACTGGCGTGTGATTATTGAAAGTAATCTGGCTCTGCTAGCATGTTTGATACTTTGTATTGTGGATACTGTTTCTTGGCAATTCAGAAATGCCCCTATTGCACTACCTGACAATTTTTGTAAGATTTTACTCTGATCTTTGACATGTTAAAGTGGCCATCTTCATTGGATCTTAGTATTATTGGTGGGTGCAGCTATCATTTGGCAATTATCAGGCTGATGAGCAGGCATGGATTGATACAATTAAATCTGTTAGAATGAGGGAGACAGTTAGAATCAGTACCATGGACTGGCTGGGTCAATCACAATATACGGACCAAACAATTTACTGGTCATCCCTATCCTCGGCAATATCAGAGGTAATTTCAAGTGTTCTGGCTTTTGATTTTTTTTCTGCTTTCTCTATTTTTTTTCCTCCTCCCTAAACTTTTTATCTTTTCAAGAATGAGTCATTAAAAGGTGTACAACCTGTGGTACAAGTGTACAACTATATACAATAAATACAAATAAATAGACATCTACTATCTCAATACTGTTAATAAAAAAAGAAATTGTCTGCAATGCTTAGGAAGATAAAATACTTTAAATGGTTGATGACAACAGGGGTTGAGATTGTAGGAAACAGCCTGGGTTATTCATGTTTCATGCAACTGATTTGTCATTCCTGATATTTGTGTTTTTTCTTGGAACCATTATCAAATAGTTGTAGAGTCTTACAGGTCTGTAGTCTGGGAAGTGGGGAGTATGGTGGCAGGCAGCTTGGTGATACCCAAGGGCAATGGTTATAAGCGGTTTCACCTTTTCTTTTTAAAAATTTGTTATGCTTATTGCTAGCAATGCCCTGCTGAAACCATTCCACTTGCTTGAAGAAATGGATGGCCTTTTCATTTTCAATGTACTCTTCTCACTCCGCCACCTTATTCATTAAACAGTTGGAAGTCTGAATTTTCATTTCTGTTGAAAATCTCTATTATCTACTGTGACACATTCTTACAAAGTTTACTGAACAGGTTGTCTTTTCCAAGCACGCAATCAGTAAAAATATTGGTGGCATATTGGGCACACTTCATCAATAACACAGATCTGTACCTGAAGTCTCTCCTCTACTCCAACAATCTCTGCTCTTCCTCAAAGAAGAACAAGTGCTCTAGTAAAGTAGAGATAAAATATTATGTAGTTCCAGGTTTCAACATGACAGGACCTGCCATTCAGGCTGGGGCCAGTACAGGAAATATATACCCTGGTTTTACCAGAGTCAATCATGGGAAATATGCAGTTAGCGATGTACGGGCCCACATTGGGACTAGCAATCTTGTATGGGACTACTTCTATACAACAGCAGGTGTCAGCTTTGGGACATACAACCCTGCCATTATTTCACAACTCAAGGAAGTATTTGATGCTGACTGGAATTCACCCTATGCTGTTCCAGCTGAAGAACTGGAGAAAGGTCATACTTGTTCAATCTAAGAAGTGCTGCACTAGTTTATCTCTGGATTTCCGTATTGGTGACTAACGGCTGAGTTTTATAGATCTTGCTAAAGCACGTGACTTTTGTTTGAGAACTTCTCACTCTGCACTCATCACTCTGCAGTGGGCTTGACCCGTTTCAGTCCTGCTTGAACCCCTTACACGATGGTATCATCCGAGCTAGTTGAATGGAACAATGGCGAGGACCAATACAACTCTTGGATGTAACAGATTAAGAGTTAAAATCATTACTTTTGTAAGTTTGATGAAGTGACACGATGTAAGGTTGCTGCAACTGAATAAAGCCAATGTACGTTGTAATGAAAAGGAGAAAATTATCTGCTATTGAGCAAAATTGCCTTTTCTCTTAGCTCCTTTAAATCTAGCAGAAAATCGACATACTAGAAAAGTTAAATTGAAATACTATAAAAAAAAAAAAGAAATCATTGACATGGAAGTGGACGATTGCAATATAAAAAAACATAAGTGGACGTATAGATATGGAAAGTAGAAGAAAAATGCTATTTTTCACAATCCTTTATCAAACCAAAAACACAGCCATTTTTGGATGATCAAAATCACTCACATTGAGCGAGGGAAATAGGTGTGCTGACTCCCTAATGAACCTCAGTCTCTCTCTGGATTACCGCCTGCATGTTTGGGATAGACCTCCTGGTAGCATTAGGAGCCATTTGATTCATGATGTCATAGGGGTGACTAAGCCCAGGGTCCCCCAAGGGTGCCTCTTTGTAGTTTGTGTTTTCTGTTTTTGGGCGTTGGCCCTGATCTTTTACCCAAAAAAAAAAACACAGCCCTTAATATGAACTCGAGTTTTCCAATTAATGTAATGTAAGTATGTAACAACAAAAGCAGGTTTTTAGAAAATTGGTTGTTAGAAGAACTTAAAGTAGAAATTCTGACAGAAGTTGCACATGCACATTAAACATTATGCTAAAATAAAACTGAAGAAAAGGCCAAAATAACAAAAACAAGAGGTACAATTGAAGAAAAAACCTTTACATCATGATGATTAATTTCAACCATTCAAAATTAAATCTCTACTAAAATTCTTAGTCACCTGATTACCTTTTTTTTTTTATTGGGGGGAGGGGGATATTTTGGGGTGAGAGGAAGGAGAAATTATTAGGTACTCCTGGAGCACCAGGTAGGATTATGCTTTTATCAATTAAATATTAATATTTCATTATTAAATGATGATGTTAACTTTCTAAAATATAATAATTAAATAGTTTGTATGTGTTTAAAATACAATAATTAATACTTAAATTATTAGTGCTATCCAGTGTTTCTTGGTGAGTATGCTAGTGCAATTAAAAAATTAATCATAATTAATTTTGGATAATTGACATTAGCATTTAGTGATGAAATATCAATATTTAATTAGTAGGAGCACAATACCAATTGACACATTAGAAGCACCCCATAATTTCTTGAGAGGAAAGGGAATCGAATTTGGATTTTGTTGATATCAAGACGATCAGCGTACTATTGAACTTAGACTTTATTAACGTGTCAAATCACCTAATTACTTAGGATTTTGAAATATATTACACCCATTAATTTTTTTGAACTATGACGACGAAGATAGAGATATAAAAAGAACTAATAATTAAGGAAAATTTATTTATCTTTCGGCCACCCAAACTATACCTAGGGCTAGGATATGGAGCCAACAAAACAAACCCCTTTTTTTTTGGGTCATCAACAAAACAAACCCAAAGAACAATTCTTCGGATTTTGATTGTGGGCCTGAGGAGCCCATTTGGAATTTTGGTTTGATTACAATAGTACGCAAGTCCTTTTTAGGATTTTAGGAGGGAAAGCGTTCTTCATTTTACTCTTCATCTGGTTTTAGATTTTAGTTTAAGGAACTAGGAAGAGCAAAATCGAGAGCCGCTATTCTCAATCGATCATCTTCCCTGAATGCACTAACTACTTCAATGTGATTACTAAATATTTCAGTTTTCGTTAATGTTAACAAGAACAAGAGTTCTTTGGTAACATTACTAAGTTTTTGTTAACATTACTAAATGTTCATGAATTCCCCTTCCAAATTGCTTTTGACTTCTTTGATTTTTTTAAATAATAATAAAAAAAAACTCTGCGAGGTCAAGGAGATGTAAATTCAAGTCAAACTTCTGCTAGTCATGATATACTACTAACTGGAATTCAAAGAAACATCCAGGTATCAACTGGTATATACACCGAGTTCGCGAAAAAGTTTAGGGGAATGTAAAGCGACATGTAGCAAATGGTGAGATCTAGCAGAGTTGGGTTTCAAATTTGAGATTAATGCCCATGCTAAAAAGCTCCTGGCACAACAATTTGGCTCCGTAGGGAACATTGGCCTTGACAATGTCGTCAACAGATTCACAGAAGCGGCAGTAGGGACCCCTTATTTTACGGCCACCGGCCACTGGCCGTAAGATCACATTTGCAACATTTTTGCATTTGCTACAAATGTGTATCTCAGAGGAGTCACTGAGTGTGAAGAGGCGTTCATACAGGTTGGCTGATGCACCGTGAGCTATCAGGCAGTCACGCTCCATCTCACCGAACTTGATACCTCCGAAACGCTTCCTGTCTGCCACAGGCTGTCGGGTTAGCGGGTGAACAGGACCAGTGTTCCGGAATTTTACCTTGTCCTCAGACATGTGATGCAGTCGCTGGTAGAATGTTGGTCCCATAAATATAAGCGAACGGACCATCTCACCAGTTCTTCCATTGTATACTCGCTCATTTCCCCATCTTGAAAACCCAGCTCTGCCATAGACTCGAAAGGAACATGAATCAGGGGCTCAGTCAAACAACACAACACAAAGTACATGACTACTTAAAAGTGAAACTACGAAAAATAATTGCTAGATTCGAAGTGAGGCAAGCTAGACCATCTCTACAACTTGGAAGACATCATTGGCAAATAAAAAACATAATAGTCATGCATAAAGCAAGATCAGGATTGAAATACAAGTTCCCTCTCTAGAGAATAGCCCAAATAATATACAACCCACATATAATCCAAATAATATTTGAAGTAAGAAGCAATGACACTATACAAGTAACATGATCAAACTGTACCTGTGAAGCTGGTCCGTAATGACATCGACAGAGGGAGTGGAAAACGGGGTAGCATGTCTCAATAAACCACCACAAGCAATCCCCTTTCCTAAAGCAGCCTCTAGTAGTTGCCCAGGAGTTTGTCGTGAGGGAAATGCATGTGGATTTATAACAATATCAGGAACAATACCTTGTATTGTGAAAGGAAAATTTTCCTGAGACTCCAGAAATCCCAAGACACCCTTTTGTCCATGCATGCTCGAGAACTTGTCTCCGAGAACTGGACTTCGAACCTGCAATATTGTTTTAAATAACAGAATTTTTCAGTGATCAAATTCAATTTAGCCATCAGAAAAGTTAGCTTTCAGTTTTGCAACATAAAATTTCACATGTTCATATGAAGTACAAAACTAAAAATTTATATATTTGCATATCCATCTCCACGTGCATGTATGCATGTACTTGTGCATAAAGAAACCTGTGTGCAGTGCAGGAATTCCTAAAAGATCACACACAAGGCCACAGGCATCTTCATTCATGTAATTTTGGGTCTACTTTCACCAGTTACCTGTCTCAAAGAAACCACAGCAAAATTCTTCCCTTCATCATTTGAAGACAGCACAACTTTCTGAACATAGCCTTTTTCAGTGTGTTTAAGCTTTACACTATGATCGACTCCAGACTCTGCACACCGCCCAATAATAATATCACCACTTTGCAAATTTGCACCAACATATGGAAAGCCATCATCATCAAGGCTGTCAACTCGACCAATTTTACTTTGTATCTTTCCAAAATTTACAATGTCATCAGGTTTTCGCTTCTTCTCCGAAGATTCCTTGTTGTCAATTTCAGCTTTATAACTCCTTATGTGCTCAGATCTGAACATACCACGCTGCAAAGAAGCACGGTTCATCACCAAGGAATCCTCTTGATTGTATCCCATATGTACATTGACAGCCACAATTGCATTCTGACCATTATAGAATTCAGATTTTGGAAGTACTCCATTTTGACATAGTGGATATCCTGGTTTTCCAAGACAATCAGAAGTCATTGTACGAAAAAGGGGCTTTTGGGGATAATGTAACTGGTGAGACAAAGTATCAACTCTAATGTCCGGGTTTGTTGTAGAAAAGCCAATAGCCTGTGAGGAGTGCTTCTGAGACTGGTAGAGTACCCTCCTTGCATGGTCATGATTAGCAAATGGTACAAGTGAACAGCTTAAACCCAGTAAGAATGACATATCAAGTTCACAGTGTGTGTACTTAACAGAAAATTTACCCTCTTTCGCAAATAAATACTGAACACCCCAAGCAGTACAGCAATCTTCTTCTTCTTCAGGTCCAACAAGCTCAATCACTCCATTATCCAATAGAGAGGGGAAAGAGTAATTCTCATCTTTAGACCCTTTAATCTTGGGAAGATTATCAACTACTAAAAGTGGACGTAGAATCCTTCCCGCATCAGAGTATATGCGCACTTCTCGTTGAGAGTGGTCTCTTTTGATTTCCACCTATAACAGAAAATAGTTATCACTAAGTAAAAAAGAAATAAAAACAAATAAATCATACAAATATATGCAAATTGTACAGCATTTTTTGTATATAATATAACAGGAAAAAATATTAGAGAGAGAATAGAAGGCTTACAAAACAAAAAAAAAAGAAAGATGATGAGGTACATTCCACAACAAAGTTACAAAAATAAAACCCAGCAAAATAAAACAATGTCATCAAAAAAATAAAGCTCTACAATCCCAATATGATAGCAAGTTATTGATGCATATATAAAGACAATCACAACAAAAAAAAAACACATTGGATTATCATATAAAGACAATGACAACAATGTTTGATAGAGGAGGATGCATAAATGACGAAGTGTTTCAATATCAAAAATCGAAGCTCAATTGCTAGTATACTAGCCACAGAAGCAGGCAGAGGAAGGGAAGTACAAACAGTTAATCCAATCATATCAAGCATCAAGTGAGGGGCATCTACCATAAGGTAGCCATTGCCAATCATTACATGATCCTCATAAACCAAGCTATAAACACCGACATACCGTAAAAGTTTCCAAATGCCTATCCTATAACTATATTATTTGATAACAAACTTATCATCTGCGCAGAAGGCTAATGTGTCTTATGCTGTTAAACCTGTCATCCTACATTTGACACTTTAGGCTCAAATTAAAAGCATGTTCTATAAAATATAAAAATAAAATATGATTAGCATAACATACAAAACCGACATAAAATGTAAGATTAGAAGTGAACCTGATGAGGCAATCCATTTCCACGTCGTTTATCTCTTAGCTTTGCTACAAATGAAATAGAATCTGCACACACTCCAACCCAATCCCCATTTAGGAAGACTTTGTCCTTTTTGCCCAGATAAGTAGAAGTATCATCCACCATTTCTTTCATTCCACACTCAAACAACTGAGGTAGTATAGATTCAGATATGTTGGTGCTTACTAATCCTGTCACAGCCAAATTTTTTACAAGTCCACAATTTTCACCATCCGGGGTAGAGAGGAAACAGACCTTGCCCCAGTGAGAAGGATGCCTGTATCCGCAAACTTCCATTATTATAAAGCTAAAGCAATAAATATTTTTTTTGATAAAACAAAACAATAGTTTAAAACATACAAAACACCGTATTTGAAAGTTCAACTTCAACACCCTAATTGGAGAACTCAAAAATCCCCCCCCTTCCCCCCCAAAGAAAGAGAGAACTCATAGTATGGCACATCAATCCCTTGGGGAGAGGGCGAGTAAACAGCTAAAGCTACTAGAACCATGGAATCACTACTGCCAGACAGCTATTTCATATCTGTAAAGCATAGGAAGTTGACAATTTTACTCATGCCTAATGATGACCAAAAAGAGTTTAAATTTTCAACTTCAACATGATTTCTAACACAAACATTTCCATCAGAACTTAATAAATGTACAGATACCTCCTCTCAACCAAGACACTTCACAAAAACTGATACTGCAACAAAAATGGAAGAAACTCAGATAGTCACCATGAAACTAAATACCCACAGGGTGACATGGGCAGCAGCAAGTCTAGCACCAATAAAGCATGAATTTAAAGATCAAGCTATGTCATAATTGTCTAGGATTATTAGGTTTAGTAAGATGCTAATGCTAATTTCTTTAACTCTTTATCTTCTGTCCTAGGGTATTCAGCAACTTCTCCATTCCCTAGTCATGGGCTGCATTTTTAGGTGTTCTAGGATCTTATTTTAAAGTCTGAGATTTCCTCATGGATTTAGCAGCAGTCAAGAGTCTCATTATAGGATTATGACTTTATTACCAAACCTCGTGGAATAAGTCATAGGAAGCCTATTTACTGATTTCTTTTGAAGTTTAGCTTATGTTCTTCTCAATTTCTACTGTGTTCCTTGATTTTCTAACCTCCCTAAACCTACTTTTCTAGGCAGACATTGTGAAAGATTTTTTATCTTTTTAAATTGATTCTTGCCTGAATTTTCCTTAGAACCACCTGAATTTTCACAGGTGCTGTTAACAGCACCTAAACGGCCACCAACCTTAAGCCTATAAAGTCCTAATTTCCCCCTGCTGTCCTGGTTTACTGAGAAGAACTATTACCTTGTTACTTTTACTACCACCTTCACCTACTTTCTAAACACCCCTAAAAAGCAGGCAGGGGGAAGAAATATATATTCAAAAAAAAAAAAAGCCACTGATGTAAATGCAACTTTTCAGCATTACTACACCTGTAGTTAATGGACTTAAATACCAAAAAGGTATGGAAGAATGACCAGTCAGTCAACTAGGGTAAAAAATTGCCACTAACAACCCACTGCATGCCTGCAAAAAGAAAAATGAAGAAATAATATAGACAAAGCTCATATTGACTTACGGGTATCTAGCATCTCCAACCTTTCCTGTGTACTGAACCTGCTGCCTAGTTCTTCTCAAATCAGCCAGGGTCTGCAATGGATTAGTTCGCCCAACATTTGCAACCACACCAGAAATCCTTTCTAACCTTTTATAAGGATGTGACCATGCTCCAGTTGAGAATGCTCTTTGGAGACCATTTGTAATTATAGAAGCGTCAAGATAGTGCTCAATTGGGCGTACCTCACGATCTCCATAAAGGTCTCTCTGCAAAGCCTTTGACATACGCTTCCGAGCATGTGCAATATGTACTTTTAGCTCTCGCTCAAGCAGCTCACCAACCAAGTCAAGCCTCTTATTTCTAAAATCATCCCTGTTATCGCATCTTCTGCGGCCAGTATAAGCCAGTAAGAGACACTTCACCATATATGCAAGGAACCGTACCTTTCTCTTCAAGCCTCTAATGTTGGGAAAGGCATACATGTTAAGGCACTCTTCAACAGATTCAGTAGGTGGAAATCTGCTACCTTTTACAAATCCATCTATGTAATGAAGTGCATTCTTTCCTTTACGAAAGGCTTCACATTTCTCATCAGCATCACGAATGGATGCAAAGAGAATATTTTGAATACTGGCTTCACCATTGCCATAATCAATGAGATCTATAACCTCTCTGTCTGAAGAGACACCAAGACCAAAAAATAGTATCCATACAGGAATCTCAACAGACAAAAAATATACAGTAAGGACCTTCTCTCCACTATTAATTCCTTCACTTCTGGAATTCCCTACCAGTTTAATTATTAACCTATTTCTCTTCACCTGTGACTTGTACGCAATTGTCCAACATGGATTACTAAGAATCCAGAGCCTCTTTGTATAGATTTGCTCTTGTGCAATAAAAGTCTGCAATAATTTTTTGCACAAACAAATTTATAACACTAACAAAGAAAGATATTATGGAGATATAATAAAGATCTAAAAAAAATAAAACAACATAATATAAACGCAACTGATAAAAGGGTTGAAAGAAACTTTTCCATAGGAATGGATGAACAGCTATTTATTAGGAAACATTTGATAACATGAAGGAGAGGATTGATAAAAACTGAAAGTAGAACAAGCATCACATCAAGTATGTAGAAGGAAGACTTCAAAAAAGGCATACCACTAACTCTTTTCTTTTTGTATCAACATATATGGGTGAATAAAATGAGTGGAAGTAAGACCAACTCCATTGACAATTGAAATTTTAAAATTCTAAAAATGTAAGGATGTGTTTGGTTAGATTTTGGGCAATTCAAAATAAATGATAACAGTGCAGAATTGATTTCCACAGTAAATGGTGCCATTTGGGTGTCTGCATTACGTTGAGATAAATCAATCGTGAGCCTCTGGAATTGATTCCTTTGGAAGTGTCTCACCACTAGCTTCTCCATTCACTAGAATCAAGTCTACTCTCATTAAATATGAATTTACCATATCACTCTTGTTTAATAAAAAACAACAATAATTTTTTTAACATTAAACCAAAGTCACTTTTACACCTTTTTGGTAATTTAATATCTAAAAGTGATTTTACTTTATACTAACCAAAAAAAAAATTAACCATCAATTTTTTTAACAACAATTCTCTTATCTAAAAATTATTTCTCCAAAACTCTAATCCAAACAAGCACTAAACTGTTTCCAAGCTTTTCAAGGACTCTACAATTAGGAGTTTCTGAGTTAGGCCTAGAAAAGAACTTTTATATTCCCAAAGAAGTTCTACCAATGCAAAAGCATACACAAACCAATAATCACATAAGAACTTTTCACCTCCCAAAAAGCTCTTCTGTTTCCAAAACAAAGAACCAAATGATAATTCGTCACCCTAACAATCTGCCTTGCAATGAACTGTGCTCAGTCCATAATGTATTTCTTCATTTCTAAATGCATATGCAGGTGCCAATGCAAGTCAAAACAAATTTGCAAGATCCATACAAGTATAATTAGATTTAATTTGCAGGAAACAACAAAAAATCCACTATTTTCTCTCATATACTGGCCAAAATTGTGTATAAGTTAGCTGCGAAACTCAGCAAATAACAAAGTTGTAAGCATCACCATGTGTGTACAACAGAGGGTTAAACAAAAGTTCTTCAAAATGGTTTCATGTTCACTGATAACCATAATTCAATCTCTAAAATGATCACTATTCATCATACAAAAAACTTAATTAAGAAAAAAATGAATTGTATTAATAAGTATAAAAATTGTAAACAGGAAAGAAATACATGTACATCATGAATTCAGCTAACCTTCTCTGCACCCTTGATCAAGAAGTAGCCTCCATGATCAAAATCACAATCATCTTTTTCAACTCCTTTCATCCAGCATAGATCAGACTTCACCATGACAGGCAGTCTCCCAATAATTATTTCTCTGTTATCATCCTTGATAATCTCTCTATCGAGGTATTGTTCTTTGCCAGTCTTAAATTTGTCACTTCTAACCAGTCTTGGGATATAAACCTATAGTTGACACAGATGCAACATATATCAGCCATGACTTTCATAAATTTCAAAGTATCAGAAATTATTCTCATTAATTGTTTTTCAGGGAAGACATTGCATACATTGATACACACACAATTCATCATAGCATACACTGCTCCTGAAAACAACAAATGCAAAGAGAGACCATCTCTTATAGACTTATACTACCATTTCTCTAGAAGACACCAAGGGTAAAACCATGAAAAGAAAAATATGATACTCTTCTTAGTGTTTTATGGTTTATTAACAACAGTGAGCTAGAAGAAGAAATGCACAGACACGACAAGCACCGTTTTTTTTTCTGATAAAATAATGACAAGCATCAATAAATAGTCAGCAACCGGAACATCTCGACACATAGAATGGGAAAAACTTTAGCGAAATGAACATTAACGAGCAAGACCAAAACAATGTCGGTTAAAGCTTCACCTGAACATGAACATTGACTTTCATTTTGGATGAATAAGTCATCCTCTGAAGGCGGGCATGCCTGGGAAGCATTTTGAACTCCTTGACATTTCCTTCGCCACCCCAGAATTTGGGTTGATCAAGGGTGACCTTTCCAAACCTGACGGAAGCATAACGCCAATCACTGTCTCCCTTCTTGGAGGGATCATAGCCGGGCTCCACAACGAGCTCACCAAACGAATCAAAAGCATTCTGGAGGCCATTGTTGATGAAGTGATTGTAGGAGTTGATCTGGTGACTGATAAGGCCGTACTCATCGAAGAACAGCATGGAGGCCTTCTTACAGAAATTCTTGAGGTTTTGTTCCCCCACGTCAAGAATGGTCGGCAATGGCGCCTCGAGGTCGAGGTCGAGGTCGAGGTCGTCGTCTTCGTCTATATCCATGTCAACCCCGTTGGAAATGGAATACTTGCCACTCTTACTGGAACCGATATGACCCATGATTCTGCGACACCGAAAGGCCTCACCTTTGCTCCCACACCACAGGCACAACTCCAAAATCACCTACTCCCTATTTCTAGGGTTTTAGGGTTCTTCAAACCCTTGCCTTCCCCGCCACAATCGAGGCAGGGCTTTTGCGCAACTATTCCACTCACTGTGACTGCGAGGCCTCTCGTTGAACTTCCGCAGACTACGATGGAAAATCTGCTTAGGTTGTAAGGGTATATATGGTAATGTGACACTTTCTCAGTGGACCCAGTGCTTTGTGCTGAGTCTGCTGACTAAAACTGAACAGTTAAGAGTGTGTGAACGGGGAAGAAGACGGAAAGTCGCATGTGCCCCGGGACTAATAAGCGTGATGTTTTTGGTAAAGTACATTTTATTTCTAAAATTATCGTCCAAATTAATTTTATTCTTTTCAAAAATGCTATTCAGCCCGCATATAGGCCCGATTTTATAAGTCTGAATGATCTGGCATCACATGTGGCATGTACATCTCATCATAAATTTTTCTTTCTCTCGTTCTTCTTTTTTTTTTTCCAGTACTCTTTCGCTCGTTCTGTCTTTTATTCTCCTTCAATTTTATCTCTTTTTGACGACCTATTTCATTATCAAACTCACACAGAACTTCATTGTCTTGCCCGTCTGTTAGGGTTCATATTGGAATTCACAGGTGCTTGGAATTGCCACAATTTCTGCAATGACTGAACATAGTCTCAATTAGTGAATGGTCGTAATTCGCAGTCCTTCGTTGTACTTAATCAGACACTAGGCTGCAACCAGTGCCACACGGCTTGCTAAATCTCATTGTTCCCTCAGATTTTCGTTTCTTCCTCTTCAGACCGCAATGGCCAATCTCTTCGAAGTTGTCTCCGGCAAAGGGCCCATCACCCATGTCATTTCTGACATGGACGATCTCCTCCTCGATACTTCACCTAAAAACATGAGGAAAAAGAATAAAAAATGAAATAATTAAATTACACCTGAGTTTTGTTCTTTTATGATTTGAAATGGAAAGCCTTGCCGTCGACAAGCAATCTTTCTACTGTCGCCGTTGATATGTACAGGTCTTCTAAGTTTTAATTAACCCTTTTTAAATTTTGTTTAAAATTTTATTAATTAAATATAATAAAAAATAATTAAAACTGAAACTGCTATTGCCACCTCACTTTATTAGAGCGTCACAATGCATACCACCTCAGTCGGGCTGAGTAGATTCGGGATTTTATTCTGGCTGCCTAGCAGCGCTCCATTCTTGTAATGCACACATTTAAAATTTTAAAGACACGCTGCACTTCTTTTAAATAATTCAGTTTTATTATGAAAATTACTAAATTAGAAATGATTATAAATTAAAGGAAACCAATCGAACCAAATGAAATTGGAAATTTAATTTCGTTTAGAAAATTATTATAAATTAAGTTTGGAATGGTTCAATTTAATATATACCCCAGTCAATCCGATTCAACTCTTACAAAAAAACATTTATCAAAATGAAATTAAGATATTTTTTTATTGTGTCTCAACCTTCTAAATTTTTTGCTTATTGAATCATTTGTTAAGAACCAAAATGTAATTAATGATTATCAATATGCGTTAGTTCACGTAAAAATGACTTGAGTCTTTTAAGTATCATATCAAATATTTGATTTCTGATAAATATGAATAGAATATATTTTAAAAAACATGCATTCCCTTATTTCTTTATTATTATTGCTTTTGAAGACTGCTAATTTGTAAATAGCGATGATATATAACGTTATTTTAATTATATTATTATTTTTCGGACGATCAAACATTTTGTCTTTTTTTTTTCTTATGAAAGAAAATGACATTTTTTTTTTCTCATGTTTGAATAAAGCATATCAATTCGCACTCGTAGTTTTAGTCTCTGGATCATTCATTTAAATGGTTAAATTCTAAATTCGGAAATCATCAAGATATGGGATACTTTTTCTAATGAGTAAAATTCATTTTTTATCTTTTAAAATTATGAGTGTTATTATTTTAATTTTTTAAAAAAAATTTATCATTAATTTAATTTTTAAATTTAAAAAATATTATCAAAATTATCTTTTTATGTACAAATAAGAACTAAATTAAAAAATTTTAATTATTAAAGAACTAAGTTAATAAATTTTATATAATTGAAAGATTAAATTGATAATATTTTTTAATTATGAAAAAACTAAATTGATATTAATTTTTTTAAAAGACCAAAATAATGCTATTTTATAAATTTATGAAATAAATTAATGTTTAAAATTTTTAAAAAACTAAAATGATAACATTTATATTTTAGAGGATAAAAAAGGATGATTTACTATTTTCTAATCGATATACTACAGAAAATTGCTTCCTCTGTCCCAAGAAATTTTTATTAGGTACTAACTGCAGAGATAATTTACAAGAACCAATTATTCAAACATTAGTTGCCTATCTCTCCCCACTACTACTATTATGTCATGTGAATGCGTGTCCAAGCATCTATTAATCTAATGGTCTAAAAGCTAAGAATATTATATTTTCTGAGCTGACACCCATAAGAAATTGGCAATAAACGATCATATAGGAGTTTACTCATTTGAACAATGACACCATATTCCTCTCTTCAATTAATTACTGTGAAATGGCTTCAATCGAGGCGGCGTAGCAAGTACTCGACCTGCACATTCTTTGTAAGAGGTATTACCCATTTCTGGTACAAACGAGCAACTACCAATGGATCAACCTTGTATTTCCCCTTGTCATCACGGTCATGGCTCACTTCCTGCCCAAACACCATGGCCTTCTTTTCAACCCTCTTCCTCACCATCTCTTCTACGCTCTCGAATGTCAACAATTTCATCAGTGCTTCTTTGTCCTGCAAAATGCAAACGCTTACCATTTTAACTTTTAATTGTAGATTAGTATAGCATCAAAATCCAACAAGATATAGCATTTGGAAAATGATCATAGATTAGAAATACGAAAGGTGGAACTAAATTTGCCGACACTCAGCAAAGCTGCACCCGCTATCTTGCAAAAATCAAGCTAATCTTTTCACAGGAAAGTAAGGCTAGTGTTCACAAGCCTCACTCCTAGAATCCTAGTTCTCAAAAGATAAAGGAAATTAACTGGTAAACTTTTCATTCGATAGCCACTACAAAAGGTAAGGATGAAAGCATTATATATACCTGAGCACGAATTAAAGGCTCATAGTGTTGAGGAGATTCCCTGAATTTCACCTCAGCTACAAACTTTCCATAATGAATCCTTCTAGAGATGGCCTGCAGATATTTCATAGAATAAACTGTCAGAGCCATCACTAGATTAGCCCATTGTTCAAAATTCTCATATATCAGTTGGAACAAAATACATTCACAAAGTGAAAGTTGAGACTGCTTTTGTTTGGTAGTTGATTATAAAGATTGCTCTACATAACTTCATCCATAAACATACTCATAAAAGAACTTCCAGAGGAAACTTCACCTGCAATAATGAAAGATCACTAGCTGCAGTTTGTGCATAGTTGCCATCGTCACCCGAAGCAACGAACAATGGAAGCAGCTCATCAAAGTACATTTTCCAGATGGACTTGTTTATGTTAATCAAGGCGGCTGCAGGATGCAAAAACTAAAGACAAAGTTTAAAAGTGATCCTTTTTCCACTAAGCTGCATGAACTACGCAAAATGGAAAATCATACCAGAGTTTTGGTGAATTACCTGTGAGAAGGGGTAATGTGGCACAACTGAGGGTGGTAAATTTTCTGGGAAGAAGGGATTTTCTTCAGGGTTTCTGTATCTTCCTGTCTGTAACATACCAGATCATCTTATGTATTATATTCTTTCAAATGATATAACATAATTCAAAGCTAATAAGAGAAGCACTCATGCATATTTCCATAGATTTGATACACTTATATGCCCCCGTCTGAAGAAACTTGGCTACCAACAGAAATAGAAAATTATAAACCCAATATTGCAAAATTTCTAC
The DNA here is from genome assembly GCA_019955255.1 of Castanospermum australe. Lineage (NCBI taxonomy): Eukaryota > Viridiplantae > Streptophyta > Magnoliopsida > Fabales > Fabaceae > Castanospermum > Castanospermum australe. The sequence continues at coordinate 314,899 of NSJW01000213.1, forward strand.
AAAAGTTTCCACCTCGTCAAAAGAACAGAGTAACAATATCACCGTATCAAATATGCCACCACTGCGAGTTAGCGTGCTACTTGGTAAGTATTGCTGGTATTCTAAGTATTCAATATGTGCCTTCAGTCTATGATGCTAGAGAAAACTACCAGCAAACAGATTTAACAACCTTTCCACACCATTTTCTACACCTGTAATCTTAAGAATCTCCCAAATTCATTGAAAATAAGGCACATACCAGGCCTTAACAACCAAAACTCATCCCTGAATTTTTCACCCCCATTTTTAAGGATATACCAAACTAACCCTTATCAGTAACAAGTTTATCCCTTGCCTTTGGGGGTAACTAAATGCTAGGAAATGAGTCAATTGTGATATTCATTAACCTATAAACAAATACATGAATCACATGCTATTTGCAAATTAATTAATTAATTTTAGTAGTCCCTTTGCAAGTCTAAAATTGAATTTAAAAAAAAAAAAACAGATTTAATTAAATGTTCAGTAAGGTACAGTGCCAATGGTCATGAGCTCACTGTCAATTAATCAATTTGGCAAGGCAAACACAATAGTAATGATAAAATTGAACAACCCCAAAGTAAACAAGATAGGAAGCTAGACAAGCGAGTGAAGAAGAGACAAGGCAATAGTTACCTTGGCTTGAATGGCCTCTGCATTCTCAACAACGAAGTCGAGCAATGAACCACTAAACCCCGGAATGGAAGTGTAATTTCCATCGTAAGTGTGAGAATTGAATGGGAACTCGGCTCTCTCTATGAGACCAAATATAATGGTGTCTTCTTGTCTAACCAAGGCCCCTCTCACTGAATTCAGCGTGTACACGTTCCCGGAATCAGGACTGGATTCTGCTTTCGCCATTCTGCATCTCTCGGTAGAAATTACCAAGATAAGAACCAGCATTGGAAATCGAAGCATCATAATGTTAACCCAAATTGTTGAAAGACCCAACAAAGAAAGAGGGGGGAAAAGACACAGCGAAGAACAAGAAAATAAAGTTTGGTAGCCAAGAAAATTGAATAGAAAAGGGCAAAGAAAGTGATGCCTGACGGCATGCCATGGAAATTACGAATAAATAGGAATAGGATAGATATTATCATAAAGGGTAATTGCAAATGGCAAGATGAATTCAACGCCACCCATTTGGCCACATCATGTCTGTATTTGTTTGCATCCGCAACCGAAAAGATATCGTACATAGTCAAATCATCGAAAAGAAACAAATACCTTGTGATTAAGGGGGACCAAGTTGTTAGCTATATGGAATGGAATTTGTTTGTGACTGGGGGGAGTAATAGACTGAAACGGAGAGGGTGGTACTGGTGGTGGACCTGGCAGTCGTGGTGGTGGAGGCACAAGCACAAAGGTGCGAGCAAAGTGCGTACTTCGCACGGGCGAGATTGTTTTACGCCGTTGCGTGCGGCGGCTGAGAGCAGTTGCTTAGCTTCTCTGCCCGGCCTTGCTTGGAAGTTGATCGGAACTGACGATTCGAGGAGAGAAATGCAGATCGACGTGTGGGTCCCACACGCACGAACCTAAGGAGAAATCGTGCCGTCAAGTCATAAGTGGGACCCCTTTTGTCTTTTGGGCAAAGCGTTTCTCCTCTCTCCTTCGTCCACACGAAAGGGCTTACCGAATACTGAAGTCTGAACATGAGGGACCACGCTCATATTAAACTTTTTTTTTCTGGCAAATTGGCAATTTCCATAATGTTTGTGGACGTAAAGTTTTTAATTCATGTATGTTACTTTCAGATTATGTATGATACTTTTTAAATTTTTTATCTCACATTGTTACTTAAATGTTAAAAATTTATTTATTTTATTAATTTAAGAAAAAAACATACTTTTATTTTTTTAAATTTTTTTTATTAATTTTAATTTTTAGAGATTATTTTTATTAATTTAATATCTTAAATTTTAAATTTATAATATTTTTTTATTTTAAAAATTAAATTAATAAAATTAAGATAAATTAAAAAATAAAATTTATAAGTAATTTAAAATTTAAATAATTAAATCAATAAATTAATTTTAAAAAAATAAAATTAATAAATAATATATTTTTTAAAATTAAAAATAAATTTCACTCTTAATTTTACGTTACTTTCGTACATATATGAAGTATGTTATCAAGTTTATTTTGTTGGTAAGAATTTATATAATTAATAGAAAAAAAAAAAAGGTGCAAACACACGAGTCATTGCAAGTTCGCAACTATATCCCTTGTGTACCATTTATTACAATGATCACAAATATATTATTTTGAATGAATATCTCTATTCTCTGTCGTTTGTAGTATTTTACGTTCATGCTGGTATAATTAAATTGAAATGAGTACCAAGGTTCAAATCCTAAATCTCAGTAACTAATGAGTTTAGACTAAACCTTAACTATATGTGGATGTGAAGATTGTTAAAGATTAATTAAAGAATATAACAGATATGACAAAATTATATTTTCCTAATGGAAATAGAAAATTCATTACGGGTAAATAGGACATAAATCCTACTCTTTTTTTTTTTTGCAGTTTAAATCATATTTTTTTTATTAAGAAAGCAAAAAAGAAAGACATATAAACGTGGATTAGTAATTCACCATTGGAATGCACCCGCTTAGCATTCTTTCCTCTATACTTGTACCAATCTTAAGATCTCTTTATAACAAAAAGAAAAGCTTTCATAATTGAAGGGCAAAAGAAAATTCCACAATTGAACTCCAAAACTTTCATTACGGCGAACAAAACGAAAACAATCTCGGTAGCGAAGAAATTTATACTACGTCTTTAAAGATATTGGATCTTTAAAAACTAAGCCAGAAAAACATATGTTTTTCTACAAATAGCTGCAGCGAGCCCATAGCTCGAGAGTTTGGGTTCTTTGCTAAGAAGTGGACAGCTTTCTACCAGAGGCCCAGTAAGCAGAACAAGTATCCAAACAAATTTCACTGCATAGCCTACAGTCACCTCAACGTAAATCTTTAACATCAAAGAAGTCCCGAAGGTTCCACAGTCACATATCTTGAGCAGTATACTACAGTGGATGGCTATTTTGGCTCCACTTCAGTTTGGTCATTCTCTCTTTTGTCATCACCAAATCTATTGAAAATCATGCTCCACACCATTTGCTTCAGATGACGAAACCAGAAATGTAAAAATTAAGAAGCAACATGTCATTAAACTGCACCGTTAGAAACACAATTTTGGTGGCTTGACTGAAATCACACTTTGGAAAGCTATCCTACAACTTGATGCTCACCTTAACTTCAAAGCAGTCTCAGGGTCGAGTCGGAAAGTAAACCGAGAAGTTTCTGGAACAAACAGTGAGATAAGTCGTGCGGTGTCTTTCCACCAAGTAAGCTCTATCTCTTTCTCAATAAGCTTCTGCGTGGTACATTCTAGAGCAGACTCCAGCTCTGCTACCCGTTCTTGCAATCTTGCTTCAAGTAGTTCATGCAACCTTCTCTCCAGTTCAACTGGAGGGACTCCAAATGATACATCAGCAGTTGCTCCTTCGGGGTCAATTATTTCACAAAAATTCAAACTATTGCCTTCTGTATGACAGTCCTTAACAGTAACCTGCCAATTTCCCTTTTCAGCCATTCTGGAATAGAGCTAATAACCGAGAACAAAAGTAAAGAGTAAACACAAATATATAATGAGATGTCTCATACAGATAATCTTACTATCAAGCAACAACAGACAAAGAAGGGACAGCTTAAGAAAATCAATAGCACAACAAGAAAAAGAAAAGCAGCATATAGCCGCAAATTAGAATATACTCTCATAATTTGCGTCTATAGCCGTTTTCAGCAGTTTTTCAAGGAACAGCTCTTGGTATCAAAAAGGCATTACAGTAAAGCTTCGTCTCGATCTTGCCTTTCCACTGATTGAAGAGACTATTCCCAAATTCATATTTGAAAGGTTCATATATCTTGACAATATCTACACAAAATTATTAAAATAGTCGCAAGTTGCAACTCATACCAGATTGGACTAACCACATACTAGTTTCCAGAATGCAAGAGTTCAGAGATATTGGTTGAAACAAGACACATCCCTCAAAGGCACGAATAACAAGATGAAATTGACTTAATAGATATCTAACTGAAGCAAATTTCTTCTTTCTATTGAGAAATCAAAATATAATATAATCTACCTTGACTCTTTCTTGTTGTGTATCTTCAAATGAAGCTTCTCCATCCAAATACAGCTGCAACCGTTCTAACTCAACTTCAAATTCTGCCTGGAGTTCGTTTATTCCTTCTGCAGATTCATCTTGTTCACTTGTGTTATATTCCAGAAAGTGATTATGAACCATATCGCCTTTTGACCCAGGTTGAACATATGGTGTTTGTGAATGAATTGAAAGATTACTATTAGAGCTGGAAACTTCTCGAATATCAGTGATTGAGCAGGCAAGAGCATCGCTGTGTTTCAATGGCTTAACAAGTGCGTCTTTACTTTGCAGTTCCCCTCTCACTTTTTGAAGGAGCTCTTCCATTTCGTTCCGCAACTCAACCATCTTGCCAAGCCCATTTTTACTTGCTGCGATCAGACATAGGAAACCAAAACCAACTCCTAACTTAAAAGATGTATCATCTCTATGTAACTGTCCTGCAGCACGTCAACAACTCCATCAAGTTAATTATGAAGACGGGGGAGAAAAGGTAACAAGAAAAAGGAGCAGAAGCGAAAGCAAGGAGAGAAAGAAGGAATCAAAGCCAAGGCATGGGTAAAATTTAGGCTTTCATCCCAAAGAAGAAAACAAATATTGTATAACCATAAGTGGCACACGTATAAAGGATTAAGATTCCCAAAGATTCCAAAAAAAGTTTCGAGAAAATTTCGCTTGCAACAGGAAAATGATAACCATGGACACTGGAGAGAATACAATTGTCCAACAAAATCAGTAATTGACGGTATACATAGATAATATCTGTCTGAAGTCTGAACTCTGAAGTATATATAACGTTATTTTGAAAGGAACAGAATCCAAACTCCAAATGAATACAAATAGTGATCTTCACATGGGATCTTTAAGCCAATTACACAGGTTTAGCTAATTCAGAAATTGCAGGGCGAGGAATCACAGGCAGAGAATCTATGATTAACCAGTTTTCACAATCAAAAGCAAGTCCAAATAACACGGTCAATTACCATTCAGAATCAACACATTCGATTTGAAGAAATTAAGCCTTCGGGTAAAGACACGAGCGAAGCATCATCAAATTAAGTGTAAGCAGGTATCTTAAGGTTAAGACTATCAAATTAAACCAAAACAAATTGCAAATAACCCAGGATTCTCACCTGACTCCTCGCTGCCGTTCAGCCCATTGATCGAACTCCTTGAGCGCAACGACGTCGTTTCCAAATCTCTGGCCTCGTTCTGCATCTTCTTCTGCCTCCGTTGCACAACTCCCTGCTCCTTGGCCGGTCTCGGCGCGGTCAGTAAACGAGCAACAATCCGTCGAGGCCAATCGCAATTGATAGACGGAGACCCATGTCTGGGTCGCGGTGTTTCTCCGACGCTGTCCATGGTAGTTTGCCCTATGCAATCAGGGCCGCCGCCGCCGTGGTCTTGGTCGGCAAGAAGAATATCGGCAACGCGTAAGCGACGGCGATGGGCGGAGCTGGAGTGAGCGAAGGGGCAGAGATTGTGGGATTTAAAGAGGGGTCGTTCATAATTCATATGGACTGATGCAGAGAGCAGAGAGCGGGCATTAAATTCGGTGAGGACTGAGGAGAGGTTCAAGTATTCAACTTCAAACTGCAGAGTGCGGAGTCGTTTTGGAGGGAAACTTGGGGGGCTGTTCACTTCTTCCTCTCCCTCTCCCTGATTTATTTTTTTAATTACAAAAATGTAAACTTAAAACATTATTTTTATTTTTTTTCATAAATATTTAATATGAAATGACTTAATAAATATGCACTTATTAAATAAACAATTAATAGGACTTCAAATGGAATAAAATATAAATAAATAAATACAAATTGTGCAAACAATTTAATATTATCTAATAAGGATTAATTAATGCATCTTCTACCAATTATCCATGATTCAAGGATATCTCCAATTAAAGCAGGAGTGGCAAAATGGATGATTTGAATGAGTTTTGAATTGGATTATAATGAATGGATCAAAAATAAATCATTAATTCATTAAATATTTATTAAAAATTTACTTAAAAAATTCAATCCATCCATGATTAGATGAGTGGATAATTATCCATATATATATATATATATATATAATCTTCAATTTTTTTATATTTTCAATAATACTTATTATTTTTTTAAAATATACGATAATGCATATATATAATAGTGTGAAAAAAAATCACATAATTAAGTAATAATCAATCTAAAAGTTACTGCGCAATCCATTCAGTCTAGCCAACATCACCTCTAACATTCGTGCATATGTCATTATTGCTCACCTAACAAGTATCGCAAACTCAAAAAGGTCATCACTCTTCAACAAAATAATGCATCCACAACATAACAATCTAGTGTTATTTTTTATTCAATGGGTCATGTGTAAAATACAAAATTGAATATTCAATGGATATGTTTAGTTCACTAACCATTCATTAACCATCCAGTAATTTAAAGTAATCCAACCTAATTCATCTATTAAATTTATTTTTTAATTAAATGGATTGGATTAGATTTAAGTATAGATGAATTGGATGGTTAGATGGATCAATGAATCACTTTACCATTCCTAAATTAAAGTGAGGGTTTTTTTAAATGAAGATAATATATTTTTTGTATGTTTGTGTCAGTTGATATGATAAAATCTATTTAAATTATATGAATTATAACTTCTATACATATAAAAGTATTATAATAAAAGTTTAATTTTGATTCATTATTAATGAAAAACATATTACACTATTATTTAATTATAGTTATTAAATCATGAAAAAAATTAATTAAGATAATAATTATATAAAAAATTAAATACTAAATAACATATAATTAAATAATAATAAAAAAAAAACTTTATACTCACGATGCTTATCATAAAGATTCCATGTTTCCATAGACTCCATAAGCATTTCTATTCATGTTAATTAATCTTTTTCATATAAGAGGGTAACACAGTTTTATATTAAGAAACAAATTAAAAAAACGAAAGGTCGAATATGAAATGTGAACGTTAAACCAATGATTATGGGGCACTTAGCTTGGTTCATGGTTTTTGTTACTGGGTCTTAGCTGTTGGCAATTTAGCATTTATATTTTTGGTGAAAATAATTAATGGTTAGTTATGAAAAATACGGCAATAATTGTAATGTAATTATTATTATTATAAGTAATAAAATTGTATAAATTTAAGAGACAATCAGATTTGCTAGCATTATTTTGTCAAGTTAAAATGTTAAAAACCATTATTTTGTCAATTAGTTTATAATAGAAGGTGCTTGAAAATGTAATATTCTCCTAATTTATTAAGGTATATAATATATGCGTAATTAAATAGTGAAGTCCAAGTAGCATATGCACGCAATCTTTCGAAATTATTGTCCTTATTCATTAAAAAGTATAGAGCTGATGCATGTTTTTATCCTGCTAACCTGCCATTCGTACACACATAATGGCAAGACTTACGTACAAAATAGGGGTAGAAAAATATTACGTAATCCGAAATTCCAAATATTTAACAGCATATATCAAATTATATCTATTTTAACTTTATACTGAAAATACAACTTAATTTTGTAAAAACGAAATCAAAATATTAAGTTTCAAATTTTTTATTATAATATAGAGTTCACTAATAATTAATAACTGATTTTTTTTGAGTTATTTAAAGTTAACAACTAATCAAATAAAAAGGAATAGAGCATAATTAGTAAATTTTAAAATTTACTGTAATTTTTAAAAAATGTCAAAGTGGTTCTGTGAAATTTACTCTAATGGAGGCGAAGAAAGCAAAAAGTTTGAGTCCACTTATGTTCAGCACTCAGCACTGTCGGCCAACAAGAATGATCGGAGTATGTAAAAGGCTGTCTCCAACGTAACTGATTTGATTTCAACGTTTATGGTATGATTGGTACGTGAGTTAATTTTTATGAAAGAGATTTGTGTATATTTTTACCTCACATTTTATCATAAATTTATTTTTATATCAAACATACATTTAAGATTAATTTACTTAATTGGCTTGAATTTTTTTTTTCAAATAATTGGTTTGATTTCTGTTTAGCTGCCCTGCCCACAAAACTATAACCACAAATTCAATAAAATTAAAAAAAAAGGCAAATAATGTCATATCCTTTTAAAAAAAATTATTAATTATCCTTATAATGCTTAATAAAATAAGTATTAAATAAAATAATAAAATATTTAATATCTTAAAAATATAAAAAATAAACAATATTTATTTCATTTAGTAAATAGGAGAATTATTAAGAAAATAAATTAAAAAAATATAACATTAAAAAAAATAGTTGCCCCACTGTACTTGAAAAACAAAACAAAACAAGTTAAAAATGGCAATAAAATCATAGTGAATTGGTAATAAAATCATGGTAAAAATTAATAATTGGGGTGGTAATCAAATCCATTATAACTTATAATCTATTAAATTCATCAATATCTAAATTTAATTTAATCTATTTAATTAGAATAATAGATTTAATAGATTAGATGAATTAGATTAATTTTAATTACTGAATGATTAATGAACTAATCAAAATATTTATTGAATATCCAAGAAATATTCATAGGATTTGGAATATTTAGACATAGAATGAGTCTAAATATATTTAGTTAAAATAAATTAATAGATGAATTAAATATTATTCATTAAAATAGGTCATAGATGGATTTGATAATTTTAATAATTTTTTAATAAATCTTAAAATGGATTATTAGTTTCTATTTTATCCATTTATTAATAATCTAATTCAAAATCTATTAAATAGCTCCATTTGTTATTCCTAATTAATAACAAAAAAAATCAAAATGAACAATAATAATAATAAATATTTTTCTTTTAAATTCAGATTTTAAATCATATATATGATTTTTACTTTTTGTTGTGATATAAAAATTTAAATTAAGGAAAAGGCTTTCTCCAATCGAATGTTAGAGTATGCTTTCGAACTTATTAAATATTTACAAAAATACTTACAGATGATCTACAAACAAATGACCTAATAATCAAATTTAAATTATAATCAAATATGAGTAAAAAGCTTTCTTATAATTATGAATTTGTAAGATTAAAATAATTTAACTAGGCCAAACTCACATAAAGTCTAAGCCCATTAAATGCCACAACCCATTTGACCTAGATCCAGGGTTAGGCAACTGGACCAATCCATACCTGAAATCTTGAAATATCTTCTAATGGGACTAATTTTATAAAGGGCACCTATTATTCAAGGATTAGTAGTTAAATAACAACAAAAGTTAGACAATAATGAGTGCCACACGCACCATATAATGGTTATACAATGACACCATTATTTCCTTCTTAATTCTATAAATAAGAAAAATTAAAATTGAAAAGAGTAATGTTTCTCTCTTTAACCTATAACATCACTTTCACAATCTTTTGTGATTACTAAATCGTTAACATATCTTTATAGATATGTCACCACTGTCTAGACGGTCGACCTTGAAGCTCTTCAATAAGGCCCAAAAGCGCGAAATACCCAAAGTGCGATTGAGATGTGAACATTAACATTGTTAAGTATTTTTGTTTTATGGCATTTCATTTCGAGAAAAATGGTTTCGAATCGGTTGATATGGGTAGCAGTTCATATCGGATATAGCATACGGATTCGGTGGTTGAAAGGAACCAAAAGAGAAGTGGATTACGTGACTTATACCACATTCCTGGCTACGTTTCTTAAAAAAATTGTGACACATAGCGCTTCTGAATTTTTATTATCAGGGCAGTAATGGATTTCGTGGGGTGATATTTAATAAAATTAGTATTAACTGAAAAAATAAAATCATTTATTATATTCAGATGTATAATTTATTTATTATTTTTTATTTAATAATTATAAAATATTATTAAATTAATTGTGTAAGTTAATAGAAAATTATTTTTAAAAAGTATTCTTGATATTTGATTCTGTTCAGTCGCCAGTGCATAATATTTTATATTATTATTTATTTATATGTTTATATATTATTAAAAATATTGATTTTTTTAAATAAGTATTATTATAATCAAATTTATTTAATGGTATAGCAATAAGTAATTTACAATGGATGAAAATAAATCCAAATTAACTTATATAGAAAAATTCATGACTATCACGAACACCGTAGCAGTTGGCTAGTTGGCATAAACTGTGCGCCATGATTTGCTAATTTAATACCATAATTAATGTTCCCGTGACTTTCATTTATTGTTTGCTGCAAAATAAACAATATGAAGTGTAATAGCGAGTGACAAGTAATGCTTGTGCTATAAATGTTACATCTACTTGTGAAAAACCAAACAATTTATATTTCATATCAAAATTTAAAAGAAATCAATTTTGCCTGGGCTTCTTCAGCCCCACTAGTCCGGCATATATATATATATATATATATATATATATATATATATATTGGGGTTAGTGTAAAAGACAATTTCATTTTGTAATTCAAAATTTATCCTACTTTTTTTTTTCAAAGGTATAGCTTACGGTTTTGAAGTTATATTTTGTGACTCAATTCTACGAAATACAAATATTTTAAAAGATGAACTATACATTAACCAGATACATATTCAACACTCTTACTAAATATTATGTAACAATTTAAATTATAACGTGATATTCTAAATTTTGGTAAGTCACGGTGTCTGTGTTCATACCATATCCCTGTCTATGTTTCTTAGATAGTGCACTAAAAAAATAATTTATTTGATTTGTAAGAAGGAAGTAGATATATAGATGGACAAAGAGGTGCTCTGCATTTGAAAATAATATCAAACTAAGTTAGGAAAAAAATTAGGTAAAGTGCATGATACACTTTAAAAAATAAAAGATATAACCATTGATAACAATAACTTGATCATAATAACTTTTGTATTTATAAAAATGAATTCTTTTAATTTTTTTATTAACAAATATTTTTTACATGTATTTTTTAAAACATATTTTACATTTTAATTAGAAGAGTCCAGCCCAAAAAGCTATGGGCTTTGTTTAGAATATAGAGAACGTAATAAGAAAACTTTATAAGCATAACTATTGTCGGGCCGAATATTTAAAAAACTAGATGCATCTTCTCATTTGCCAGATTGTGCGGCTAATCGAGTACGTTGGTCTCTTTGCACCCACATACATTGGGGGGATTTCTGCATAAACTTACTCTATATAAAAATGGTTGACAATAAATAATAACTGTTTACAACAAAAATTTATGTAATTTTTTATAATTATTTAATATGATATAATAATAGCAAATTTTATGTTGATTTAGTGTATATGATATGAATTAATTATCTTAAAAATTTAAGTTATTAAATAAAAATACATAAATAATTTTATATTTCTAATATGTTTTTTTATATAAGAGTATAAATTTATTTTATTTTGTATTAAAATTTAACAAACACTTGATCATAAAAACTCTAATTTAGGAGTGGTGGGGTTGTGGGCAATGGCATTTACTTCAAACTTCTGGAAGACCCAAATTTAGGTTGAGACCTTGCTGCTTACGCTGGCTAGTGATGGAGCGGGCAACTGCTTCAGCTAATGCTACGGTGAAGTCAGGATCTTTGATTACAGAACTCACATATTCTTCAATTTTGCTGTTGCTGCCATGATCGCGCTGTTGCGTAAGATCTTCACAATGTCTTCTATCTGTTTGAGCCCAAGCAGAAAGAGCAAGGTCAATGTCCATCTTCTCTCTGTCTTTAGGTATGATCGTCATCAGAGGTAAGTTATTAGACATTGAGCCTTTGGGTGTGGACGAAGATGGTCTGAGAAAGTCATCAAGAACACCATGGTTGTGCTCTCCCTCATAAGTTGCAGCAAGGATAGACCTATCCTGCATGCATCTTTGCACCTACAATGTGTAATTGCAGCAAAGTTAATTAGAGTCTCCTAGACCACAATTTTATCTTCAAATCATAGCTATGCAAGCTCTCTTGAAATCATTATTATCTATATATATATATATATATATATATATATATATATACTAATTAGTTAATCATCAGAAAAAAGAAATGGCTTATATTGCTCTTAATTACACTTAACACTAGTCTGCAAAACCTTTGCTATTTCTTGATCAGTTCCCTAACTGTACACAACCGTATGTCCATTGGCTGAATCGAAACTATGTTTGATAATCAATCAAATAACTCAATATCATATGTGTCCTAGTTGTATATTAGATGCCCTTGAGTGACACTATCTTGTAAAATTTCAAATAACTAATCAGCAGATATAAATTAAATATAGACATATATATAGTATATACCTTCTTTTTGACTGGGCAGCTGGGAGCCATGGAGCACCTGAAGTAAGCTCGAGGGGAAGAATTGTCTTTGGTAACCTTCTGCCCATACTTCCTCCACTGATAGCCATCTTTCACTGTCTATATATTCTCAAAGGAAAATTTGCATAAACTTATGAACTTCATGATAGAATTTGAGCATTAATTTAAGTAATTTGATACACAACAAATTAATGCTAGCTGATCAAGGCAATGAAGGGGCATATATACCAAACTGTTGTCCTTGGGGTGGGTTCTGACAAAGATATGCAATGGCTTTTTGGCTATGGGAAACTCGAGCCTTGCTCTCTTGTTTGTGTCGAGGTTAGGTACTGACCCACTTTGATTTGAATTGATGCCCACCTGGTCTGCCTTGTTGATCTCTTGAAGATGGGAGTGAAGCTTTTCGTATTTGCTGCTCAGAACTTCAAGCAATCGTCTCAGATTATTATTCTCCTCTGTCGCATGTTGCAGCTCCGCTTGAAGTGTTTCCGCCTAAACAAATTAAGAATATTGCTATAAACCTTTAGATGTAGTAGTGCATATATGTTCAGAATATGTGTGTGTGTTTTGGATATAAACATGAGTCAAAAGCAAAGCAAAGGAGAACCCAGTTAGTTTACCTTTTCATCCATTATGGCAGCTAGGTTGAAGTTGAACGAGCTTCTTATTACTTGACTGAAAGGATGATCAGCTAACAATATTAAAATGAAAGGGAGGAGAACTTATTTATACCAGAATAGAATAGAAAGGGGGTTGTCGAAGGGTGAGTAAGATGGAAAAGAGATTCAATTCATGTATGGGTGGGTTCTTTCTGGCTGGCCCTGGGTCCAATAATTCTTCTCCTCAATCACATGAAATTAAACGGGAGCTGTTGGGTCTTAATTACTTCTTAGTTCTGAGAAAATTGTTCAATTCAAATTCACGTGCTAAGAAATTCCAGATTGATGTGATGTGCAATTAGAGTTAATGGTTTGAATAGTATAAAGATGCGCAATGGTTTCTACTTTCTACTTCTAGTTCTACAGCGCAATGCAGCGTGATGTCATCCACAATGACATAGGCTAACACTTTTGCCAAATGCCAACTACTGTAGTTTCCAGCTCTTCCATTATAATGTTTGCGACGTGTCCCTGATGCAAGTATAAAGTAATGGACTTCAACAAGTCTTTATTTAGTCATCAGTTGGGGATTTTATTATATGAACCTTGCCACAGAGAGGCTTGAAGTCCGAGTTCTGCTCGAATAATGCAACAAGAGGGGTGGGTGTCATACTATGAGTGGGATCTATCTATGCAGGGAGACTTCGTTTATTTCTATTCAGCAGAACTTGAATTAAAGAGATCATAGAATTACAAATTCACATAATGTACACTTATTTAATCAGATTTCATATTTTGCGATAAGCAAACATTCAAAAAAAAAAAATGAAAGAAAAACAAAACGCATCTCTATCCCGCACTCTACGCCGTCCAACACATTGGAAAAGTAAAAGTTCAAGGTTTTCCAAGTGCACGTACAATATCTGTTGGAAATACAACTCTAGTTAACGCCTGTGATACGTGAAAGCTCAGAAGGAACAAATTCATAGTTGCCAAAGGAGTACAAGATATTTTTTTATTTTGTGTTATTTAATGATAATTATATCAGTTTTGTAAATCATTACTATTTTTAAAAAATTTTAATTTAATTAAATAGTAATGATTTATAAAATTGATATCCCTATCATTAACCGAAATAAAATAAGTAAAATATCTTATTTATCAAGCATAGAAAGAATCTCTCTGTGAAAAACGTTGAAGGTCATAGAACATTGACTTAAGTTCAATTTGGTATGGAGTGAAAAATTCATAAATAATTCTCGCATCAATCATACACACTAAATTATATACAGAATCAAAGAGCAACCCCACCTGTAAATAAGGGTCGAGCATCGTGGAGTGCATTTTCCCTCGCACAAGATTCTAAATCCTAACGTATGCGCACAAACTAAAAGTTTGCCTTTTTTTTTCCATCTTTTTATAAGCTCTTTTTTTTAGCCTCCATTCATAGATGGAGATACACAACTCAACAAAGAGTATTTGATGGCCTTTGTAGTTGATTATTTATGTTTAGTTAATTACATTTTGTTTATTTTTATCTATATTTAATATATGAAATCAAAATAAAATAATAAATTATGATTGTAATTGTAACTAAACAAAGATAAATAAAAATTAAATCATTTATGATATGAGAAATTAATTTAACCAATTAATATATTCCTATCCCTTAAAGTAAATTATACGAAATTCTAACTCTACATGAAATTGACATTTTGTTTATACTACAAATAAGAATGTATGAATAGAACTCGATCGTAATTTTCGCTCAATAGCTGTAACTCAAATGGCGCAAACTTTTTTTTAGAGATTACTTAATCTTAGAATTGAATCTTGTATATTTAGACCACTTTGCTTGAATTTTAACTTACCATCTCGTTTCCCATACCAAATTTTAGATTTCCTTTAAAAGAAGGTTCATTTCCACATACTATCTTAGCCATGAAATCTGTAACTCAATTAGTTTCTCTAATTGCAATCATACAAAGCTTGGCTGATGAGGAAATCCTCAAGCTTAGAGCACGTAAGAAAAGGAGTTTTTTTTAGGAAAAAAAAAAGAAAAAGAGACATATTAGCAGTGTTACTCTTAATAGCGTAGTCAGGTTTTCTGGGGTTACCTTGGCATGCCCCATGTGGATGGGCTCAAACCATGGATTTAGAACCATAAAATGGCTATCTTCGAATTCTATATCTCAAAAAAGAAAGTGTCTTGTTTTTGCACAATAAAACTCATTACTCTTACCCCAAAACAAAACTCATTACATTATGTTTTTATGCTAAGTTTCTTGGAAAATATACTAGTTCTTGCATAGAACTCACAAATACAGATCCATAGTCAAATCCCTACGCAATAATTGAAATTTTGTAAATATTATACCAAAATTTTGACGTAACAAAATCATTACCCAAAAAGAATAAACTTTTTTAAATACTCTAGTAAATACAAACTGAATTAAAAATGCAAGCTATTTACCTCTGCCGGCCGGCCTCTTATATAGTCGAGGACCTTTAAATTTGGATTCAAATAATTTGTCTCATTTTCTTGGTTGATATATACTTCGAACTTTGAAGACTCTTCAATTTTTTGTAAAGAATAATTTTTAATCTCTTTATTTCTAATTAATTATTAATTTATTTTTTATTTTTAAATTAATATTAAAATATTAATTATATATCATTTCTAATAATAATAATAACTTTTTCGTTAATCTATTAATACTACTATTCATAGTATTAATAGAATATATATAATATTTATAGAATATTCTAATACATTAATAGAATATGAATATAATTTTATTAATATAATATGAGTATAACATTCAAATTATTCTATTGATAATTTTCTTTTTTATTTTATTAATTTTGCAAAGTACAAAGTGAAAAAGGGCCAATAACCCAATTCTTAGTGAAAAATAATCCTTTTTTATCTTTTAGTTTTTAGTGATATTTATTAAAATACAAACATTCAAAATTTGATTTTTTTATTCAATAAATTTATATCTCTAGAGTGAGGACAAATAATTACACCAATATTAAAAACATTAGTTAATTTTGATATGAATCATAAAAAATAATACATAGGACACGACGTAAATGAGAACAAATTATTTTAGTCCCTTAAATGTATATTCACAATACTAATTCACAAGTCAATATTTCTTTGTTGTCTTATTGAGGTAGTGGTCTCAGACCAAGTAAAATGCGCGTGCGATGCTACATCGCATAAATGGAAAAATTTGCACCAGCGTCGGCAAGTGCGCGCTGGTGACCACCACCGAGCATTGACCGTTAAGCACAGAAAAGCTCAAAGTAAAGCCCCATTCATCGAGAACTTTACCCTTACATGCATTGGCATCTTTCACGTACATGTTTTCTTTTGAAAATGCGTTTTTTTTTATAAATCAAAAATATTTTAATAAAATTCAGTTTATTTAAATTATTTTATAAATTTAATTTTTTTTAAAAAAATAATAATAATATAATTTTTTTTACAAAATATAATTTTTAAAAACTAAATTATATTTTTTATACCTGGTTGGTCAATATATGCTGCTATGACCCATGGGTGTCTTTATGGCTACCGGTAACAGTGGGTGGGGCTCCACAATGATTTGTCAGCCGGCCTTGGCCGTGTTGCCTTCTTCCAACTTCCGTTCCAATCAAGCATACATCATATCATATTATATCAAAAAAAATTTAAATACATTTAGTATAAAAAAATATTTTCATATTATATTATTTTTAAATATTACATTATTTATATGATTATTTTTATTTTTATATAATTAATATAATACATATTTAATGATATATTATAAAAAAATATCGAAAATTATAGTGCAAGTAAAAATCTTTCAATCACATCACATGGTAGCTAGTGGTACCAATAATATTCCACCAACTCTCCAGTCAAGTCTGGTTTGACTTCCGCACTTGTTGATGGTGTCAGTCTCTTGTTCTGCTGGCTTTCACCCTACCCAGTTGTTTCTGTGGGCCAATATTAGACCGAGTCTTACATTCTGCAGCTGTGGAAAGTTCATCCAGCTTTTCAAAAAAAAAAAAAGTCCATCCAAAGCAACTCCACAGCTGATTGATTTAGATATCAGGACACACGCCCTTAATTGAAACAGTTCAGAGGTATCAAAATGGGGCTAGTTTTTCCATACAACTAGACGGAGAATAGTTTCTAGCTAGGGGACAATCTTGGCCAAGTCATTTCCATATAAATATTAGTATATGATATAATAATTTTCGTACTCTTTCGTTAGTCGCCTAATTAATTGGATATATATACCTACCTTTTCTATCAAGTTATCTCAAGCTCAAAACCCTTAGCTCCCTCTTTAATGCACCCACTCTCCAACCCTCGATCACGTTGTGAAAGGCTCAATTATAAACACTCGTCGTAGTCTTAAATTGCAATTTATTTACATTACAATTACGAGAAGATAGATATAAAGATAAACAATTGCCGCAGATCGTAACTGAAGCAAAATTACACATTACAGTTACGGTTGTTGGCACAACATAACCTTGCCTAATAATTCATGTGCAGGAAGTATAAGACTAATTCTATTCGAAATATATAATTACTTTTCTTCTAAATATATTTTTATGAGAGGTTTAAACTCTTAACATTATAATAGTCTTTTTAATCACTTAATTTAAATTTATTTATCACTTGAGTTATAAGATAAATAAAGCTAGAGGCCTTGAAGCTGTATAACATCACCAGCAACACATCAGTATTCCACTCTGCAAAATAGAACAAAACAAGCTACTTAAAGTGATTCACGATCTGCTTTCTTTTGGTCAACGACGACTGCGCAATCTCTTTTTTTTTTCTGCTTTTTTATTATAATATAAAAAAGCAAAGGAAAAATTAATGCATGATATCATATGGCAATGCAACCACTAAATTAATGCGTTATATCACTTCTAAAAAAAAAAGGGTGATATCACAATTAAAACAAATTCACTAAATTCGATTTATTCACTAAATGTTATTTCAATTTTTTGAAAATATGTGATAATATATTAATTTTTTTATTTATATATAATATTAAATTAATTTTTTAATAATAATTAATGTCATCAATTTCATCCTTTTTAAAATTAATTTAATATCATTTTAAAGACTCATTTAATTGTATAAATTAACGCTAAAGAATTAATTGAATGTCGTATATAAATAAAAGATCAATTGATGTCGTGCATATTTTTAAAGAATCAAAATAAATATTTAATTTAAAAAAAATGAAAAAATCCCGCAAACTTAAAACTGCAACTTGTTGGTTAATTACATTCATGCAATGACGACACAAAAATTTTCCACTAGTGATCATATGTTTAAAAGGAAGTACACTGTTATTGAACTTTTTTTTTTCAACACTTTCTTAAATATCGATCGGACCCTTACACATAGTAGGTGAGTACTTGTGTACAAATTGAACCAATCTCTGCATAGAAATTAGTATGATATAAATTTTACACATAATATAAAAAATGTGTACGACTATATCATTTCCGTTATTTCCTTTCCAAGTTGTAAATGGCAAAAGGAATAGTCTCAATTTGTTTTTGTCATTTCAATTTTGAGGTACACACATATATATTATTCCTATGTATGATATACAGATAAGCTGTTGTGACAGTTATATATATCGTATGTAGCCATTATACAACTTGTCTCATACGCACAATCTCGTATTGATTCACTTTCAGTGTAGACATCTTTATATTAACCAGTACGCCAACGAAAATTTTTTAATAACTCCCATAAAATATTACATCTAATGATTAAGATTTGATTTAAATTTTATTATATAATATTTTATACTTGATCTAACCATATGTAAAGTTATACTATCTACGTATTATAATTTTAATATAAACTAAGTATACTATTATAAGAATATAAAAAAAAATTTCCTCGCCGACATGGTGCGCAGCAACTTGCGACCTGGGAGGGCTTGCTTGAAGGGCAATTCCCGGTGGTGCTGATGGACTTCCATCACAGACCCCTATCCTTCAATTCATGGGCGAGTTCTTCTTTTACTTTGTAGATATGGCTAATTCATCACCTTTAGAAGCCATAAGCCAGCTACTCTTTGAAGTTTTGTTTGAATTTGAAATGATAGATGATTATATTTTGATAATTAAATCTTTACATATATAATATTAATGACATAAATATGTTTTTTAAAAATATTTTATTCAATATATTTTGTGATACTCATAAATCTCACTTTTGTAAAAATATTACCATATCTATATATAGATCCCTACTGTCTTGCCCGCTGTCTCTAAAAGAACCAAGCAAAATAATTAACATAACCCATATTCAGTGTAATTTACATCTGTGAATTCACCGTTTTTCCAAAGAAGTCTGGTCCAGAATTCTTCCTGAAATGGAATTAGCAAGTGCTGCTGTGAAATTGGGATCTCTTGTCAAAGTGCTGGCCATTTGTTGTACCAGAAACTGCTGGATAGACGACTTTTGGGCATTGTGAACCAATCCCGACTCGACCAAGTCAAGCGTTACAGTTGGACCTGTGCTACGATTCGTGGCCGAAGGGGACGAAACCGGAACTAAACCTGCAGGGGCTTCGCTTTGGCATGAAATCAGTGATATTTCCGCTCGTTGATGCGCATGGTTGTGCTCTCCTTCGTAAGTTGCCACCAATATACTTGGGTCTTCTACACTTCTTTGCACCTAGTCAATATATAGTGATTAAAAAAAGAGATCAAATTCTGATTTTTGTTTCTTGATGCCCAAATCTTAATCAGAGTCAAAATAATGTTTAAAGTTTCTGAACAGAAAAGAGAGGGTACCACAATAGTACGCCTAGTTACCTTCTTCTTTACTGGGCAGCTCGGGGCAAAGGAGCACTTGAAGTAAGCCCTAGGAGAGGGGTTATTTCTGGTGACTTTCTGACCATATTTCCTCCACTGATATCCATCTCTCACATACTTCAATACCCAGAAACAGATTAATTAGGACCCTCAGTCAGTGCTTGGAAGCTGCACAAATTTACTTATAGCACACCCAAATTAAAGCTGCACTGTTAATTATAATTTTTACACATTAAAAAAGATGATGCATGCTCAATTACTTAACAAATTTATAGCCAGTGTACAGGTGATGGTGACAGTTTCCTTGCGGAGGTTGCAAGGATGAAGGATCTAATTCACCTCATCTTGCTTGTATAACTCATTACATACATGTATACATAACTCCAACAATAACAGTAGCCAGCAGATCTTAAAACACCAAAATTAAATTACAGTTAGTGGACTTCATATTGAGGAACTCACTAAGCCAGTATCAGATGCGTCCGTCCGCACAAGAACCTTGGAAACCTTGGGCGAGGTGTTATGATCCTTGGGCCTTTTGAATGACTCCTCCTCAGTGCTGGTGCTGCACTCATTATAGGCACTAATACCAAACATAGTGACGTAATTCTCACTCTCAGCCTTTCTCTTCCGCGATTGTGTCGCGTCTTTTTCAAAATTTGTGTTCATCAGTTGGCTGAATTGGCTCACATGCTTTTGCAAAGCATGATAGTTCTCATACACGTGGTTCAGCGTCTCAGTTAGCCTCTTATTCTCACTGCTTAGACGATGCAACTCTTCAACCAAAACGTCAGCCTGCTCAGAAAATTTTTCAGTGTTACTGTTAGCAATTCAGGGACTTTGAGAGAGAAATTAAAGAGAAGATTAATTATATATACAACCAAAACGAAGAAGAAAGAGTGAGTTTGGCTTTATATACGAACCGCAACGTCCTTGTGCCGAGGAGGAATAACGTTAAGGTTGAGAGAAGTATCCACGCATGTTGATTCCATAGCAGAATCTGCTTCTCACTTAATAGGGAAAAGAGTGGGAGAAATTAAAATTGTTGATGCCAAAGTGGGGGGTGCAGAGATAGTTTTTAAGCGATTGAGATGGAAACCAATCAACAAAATGGAAACATATATATACAAAGCATAAAGGGGCTGAAGAGACTTTGATTATTATTTGTCTCAGGCAAGGAAAGTTGCGGGAAATGAGGGCGAGAAAGCAGTCTCCTCAATCCTCTACAGTTTCTTCATTGGTAAGGTGTCTACAGTTTATTTTGTTTGCGCATTTAAATTTTAAACGGACGCGCATTGAACACGAGAAAAGAGAAATGATTAAATTGAATTCTTGTAATTTTTTTATTTTTACATTACTTTCTAGCTTAAGTATATAATGTTTTGTTTACAGGGTTATCCATACACAGTACACACAATGGGTTCTATATGCAAAAATTGATTACAAGATCAATAATATCTGTACATAAATTGAATTAATGTACAATTTATAGAAAAAAAAGTATGAAATATATCAACATCAAAGAAAAAGAGAGACATATTTGGTTGAAGGAGTGCATGGGCAAGAATTTCATCAAGTGGTCAATCCCACATCTTTGTGATAAATAAAGGGGCAAGTTGAGATGTTGAAGTTTTTACATGTTCTGCGGCTGACCCCAATATTATCTCATTGACTTTGACGGGTGCATTGATGAGTGGTTATCTTTGCGTGCCTGTTTTTCTCTATTTCAGGTTTTGTAATATATAAAGAAATTAGAAAACACAAGTACCTTCCTTGTTAACCGTCCCCTTTAACGTTTGCTTTGTTAGGAAAAGCTTAGCCTACAGCTTATCTTGGACTTTTTGTGATTCTTTTTTTTTGTTTTTTGCACTACAAAACGTTGGAGCAGTACAACCAAAGAGACCCTAGTAATTTAGTTAAATAAGCCCTCTTCTTGATTTTAAATTCAAATTAACCCAAATCATCTCCTTCCGGAACAACGTATACATGAGTAAGGGTAGCAATCTCTATAAGATTTTTCACTCTTATTATAATAAGATAATATTCTTATTTAATATGTTACACACACACACACACACACACACCCATATATATAATTTAAATACTTTTAATTAGTGGCATCCTAAAATCCTATAAATGTGACTTTTTTTATTGAATTTATATATAATAATAATAATAACAATTTAATTTTGATATACTATCAGCATAAATTTTTTTACATTATCATGAAATCATATGTTGTCACATTATTAAAAAGGTTTTATATTGTTGTCATAATTAAACTCTTTTAGTAATGTATCAAAATATCATTGAATGATAATATAAAAATATTTTATACTAACAATAAATAAAAGTTAAATCTTAATCATATTATCAATTTAGTAAAAGTATTTTTAATTAGAAGCGTTATAAAATTTTTCATAAAATAAAATTTGAAACAAATAGAAGATGTATAAAAGTACTTTGTAATTTGAAAATTGGAAGGCGTAAAACCAACAAAGTTTACATATATATCTTTGAAACTATCATGGACTGTGGTTTTATATAAGTTTTATTTTGTTAGAATAAATAATAATATGACTATTAACTATCAAGCATTGATAGGTTAAGTTAAAGACTTCTTAGTTGATAGTACTTGAAAAAATATGTATTACCTCCTTTTTTATTAGAATTTTAGTGAATAAATTCTATAATTGTTAATTTTAACAACAAACTTCCCTTAACTTTAAACATAACTTGGTTCAACAACAACTTTTAATCATTCCTATGTTGAAAAAATATTTCAACATAACCACTTGTATATCTTAAAACAATTAATAAGGAAGGAAACCCCACTAAATTTCATGGGTAATTGCATAGCATGAGATGAACCATTACACAGCAAAGGACTCGATCTCCCTTGAAAGGCTTGTCTCTGAATAAATTAACACGCAGTGAAAAGTAATTAGTTGGGACAGTGTGAAAATGTGTAGCCCATCAAACACAACGTGAAAATTCAATGTATTCCGAGGAGTAAGCACGCATTAAAACTATGATAGCTACAGCTTGCAAATTAAAGGGGTTAAGAAATGAGGAATTATTGCATGTTCCAAGAGTATCATGTAACATTGTATTTCATCTATTTATATTTTGATATTTCAGCATTAAATGATTAAAAAATATATTTTTTATAATAAAATTAATTATTCTATATTAGGGAGTATAATTTTTTCTTATAAAATATATTTTTTAATAATTTAATATTAACATATTAAAATATAAATAAATAAAATATAATCTTACATAACATTTGAGAAGCATGTAATAATTTGTCATAAGAAATTGGGAGTCCGCTTCCAGAAACCCTAGCTTGTGTGCGGCTATTAGTGGAAAAAAAGACCCCACGTACGCGCAAATTGAAGGAAATGGCATTGGCTAGTTTAAAGGAAATTTGACTCAAAACGGACCTTGACTTGAACTTCAGAACTTGGAACTTGCCTTCTCATTGAGTTCTCAGCAATTTGGCCAATTTGGATGCCCAAAAACTCAAACTTTGCGACTCGCTAATTAATTTCGACGTGCTGCGTAAGTTTGCGAACCATTCAATTTATAAGTTTTAAACTTTATTTCTATTACATACTCGCTTGATGTTATCAATTCGTCTCTTTCATATTTTGTCTTTAATCTAATATATCTTTAATTATATGTAATTCAGCATTATCTCATACCAATCCGGGCCACATTAATTATCACTATTGCCTTTTTTCTTTCTTTCTTTCTTTTTGGTAAAGTTTTTCTCAATATAAAAATCTGATAGAGTACATCCAAGAAAAGAGGCTGTGATTAAGAGAATATTTTTCTCTTTTGGTTCGTTTTTAAATTATACTATTTCTAATGGGATTTAAAACCAAGTCTTCGAAGATAAAATATTTAATATGCTTCATGATTAAAGGGAAATATCTGGGTGAACCGTGGACTATGTAATTCAAAATTTCAAACGCATTCTGGACTATTTAACAGAACCATTGGTACTAATTTTTTTTTAACGTAACAGTGTGAGATTATTAAGCATGCCCAGTCAAGGTCATCAAATCTCATTTTATTCATTACTATATTATTTCAAAATTTAGTTATTACTCATAAAGTGGGAATCTTGATTTGGTAGGATAAGTTCACACTAATAATAGAACAAAGTCATCCATATATGCAAGTAATGCTCTAGTCAAGTTCAAGGTGCTCCTAATGAAAACTTCGGCCAAATTATGCTCCTAGAGGACATTAATATTTTGAATAGTATGTGATATTTTCATTTGTCATAAGAAGTGTGTAGGCCAATACAATTAATCATGCATCAATTATGTTTATATGTAAGTTTCATCTCAATCTTCATTACTTTAAGAGGTCAGGACGCGGCGTATTTCGAATACCCATCACCTCCGGTTGCCAAACTTACTATGTTTTGTTTATCAGATCGTATAATTGATTGTGCTTTTTTTCTTATACGATATAAAAATATTTTTTATTAGTTTTTACGTTAATTTGATACCTTGTATAAAAAATAAATAGTATAATATAATTAATATTATTTATATTTAGGTAAGATATCAGATAACAATTTATTCAGTCAAAATAATGTTATTAAACTTTAACTGTATAAAATTATAGAAGATAAAATAATTTAATCTCTAATTGTTATAGGATCAAGGTTAAATAAAATTATTTTAATAAAAAATTATGTTATTTAGTATCTTATCCAAACATTATATAAATATAGATAGTATTAATCATATTATATTATCTATTACTTATAGAGTGTAGCAAATAGAGCCTAACTGAGATTAAATTCTTTTCCAAGTGATAATATTAACTCATTTTAGTTTGATGTATTTAGAAAAATTATTATGATCTTAACTCATTTCGGCTGAATGTATTTAAGATATTTAATTTAAAAATGATGTTGACCCAAGATTTGAGTAGTTAAAGGCATGGAGTACACCTCTTTAACTACTAGGCTAACTCTCTTAGATTTGCCTTTAATCATGATATAAAATATGATTGGTTAATTTGATACAACTATAATAAAAACTACTAGTAGTTAAAGGCAAATTAAACTCCATGGATCCAACCCATTTCGTCCACAGATCATTTAAGAAGCAGTCACCAACCATAATAGGTTACCACAACTAACTATTAGTATTATTGGCAACACCAAAAGCTTATAAATTACTCCCTTCGGTTCAAAATAAGTATTCTTTTGGATAAAAGTACAATAATTAAAATAAGTAAGATAAGCTTTTAGTATAAAAGTTTTTTACTAAATTACCCTCTCTTAATATATAGCAGTTAATTGCTCCACACCATTATCCCATACTATTTTATATTAATCTCTTACCTAGTCCACTAATAGTAGATTATGATCTTTCCTATTAATGAAATAACTCCTGTTAGTGAAATAACAAGAAGCTGTCATGTTAAATAGAGAAAGACATAAAAAATTTTAAATTTAAAAAGTAAATTTTATAATCTATCACTGTCAATCACCGCACATTATAATTTGTATTTATTTCTCTCCAATAGAATGATTCTGTTATAGGAAAGGATTTAAATTCATTACTAGTTAAGAGTTAAGAGATTTTAAGAATAAATGGTAGAGTTGAAAAATAAACAATTAAAGTTACTTACGTCTTTGATAATTTAACTTAATACGGACTAAGAAATTTTCATTAAAATAACACTTATTTTAAACTAAATAGAGTAAATAATAGCTTTTTCCCATCAAGTATGGACTTTTGAACCCTCAATCACTATTTTTAGTACATTTTATCCGAGTTGTTCAATCTTAGTAACTTTGAGGATCAGTGTCGACCAACTCCAGCTCGTCCTCTCTCTTGTTTCAAGACTTAGGTCAAAACTTCATACGAGCAGCAGAGCTAGAGAGGGGTCAAAAGAAAATTTCTCACTGTTAGGAGGCCAAAATTAAAATATATATATATATATTTATTTAAAAAAATTTACATTAGAAATAATTTTTTAAAAAAAATTGAAAGACACAATACACTACGCTCCACCCGTCTCATACCAATCAAGACAGCATCACCAACCTCCCATTTTATTGTCTGTTACTTTGGAGCAGATCAATAATATCAATCTCTTTTAATAATATGATGATAACACATTATTGGTTCAAAATTAATTTTAATGCCATTCTATTTTAATAAAAAAACTTAATTACGTTAATTTTTTTTAAAAAATTGTTCGCATATCCTTGACCTAATTAATTGCATCATCACCTCCTCTCGTCACCTAGCTTTTAATTTGCTCCTTTTTTCCACAAGATTCCAGTTCCCCCCTGGAAAAGTTGAATTCCACAACAAAGGTGTTTTGTCGTTTTGCCTATTTTCTCATCTGAACACAATAATATTCGCGGGACATACTTTCAATCTCCTCTATTTCACAACTATAACACAAATATCCTCTATCCCACAACTATTTCAAAAATCTTTTCTATCCTGAAATTATTTCACCATTATTCTTATATCTCTACCAACCCTTGTTAAACCTCACGGCCCCTTCACAATCTTTTCTCTCTTATTCCCTATTTCATTCTCATAATGCAAACAATTTCTTAATACAAATATATATAACTCACAAGAATTTATTGGAACTCATACAACCCCACACTCTCTTTATTAAATAAGGATATTCTCCTATAGTAGAATTAAATATCTTCCGATGACAATTCAATTTACAATATATGATTACTTATTTTAAATTCTATCATCAACAAATTAAACCATCTTTAAACTAGGAAATTGGTTCAAATCCAACAGTCTGAACCATCTTTGACGTCTTTTTTAATTAGTTTCTCTAAAAGGGTTGAGATGATGATCCGTGGAAATTTAAACAGATATGCACAACGTGTGGAAATTTAAACAGATATGCACTACGTGTGGAAATTTAAAGAAAGATGCACTACGTGCGTCCCTCCTACAAGTTAAATTAATCTTCACCAACTTTCTTTGCTGACCTCTGGCTAGGGCATGATGTGTTACCTCATAATGTTTCATCCATTGCCCACATTAATTCGTGCCAATACGCAAAAGAGAAGAAAAAAAAAAAAGGTTTGCAGAAGCATGACAACACAACGAATGTTCTAGTATGCTTCGTCGAAAAGTTAATGGAGCTAGCTAGCTGTATTCAATTTGTGTTTTTGTCGTATCAGTTGAAGTGCACGGAAGACTACAAACCCTGTCAAGTCGTGGCAACTGCCACTTAATTTATATTAAGAAGCAAGATATGAGATCACCTCGCTTACATAATCCATATGAAGGTTATGCTCTTTCTATTGCATATTTTCCCAAGAGCAAACAATCGTGGGTTAGTCTCCAATTATTTGATCTTTTTGGAAGTTAGTTATTTGATGTAGTACAAGAATCTTTTCAGTTCAGTGGTTAAAAATTTATTCTTTATTGTTTTATGTTTAAGAAAATTATAATTTTAACGAAAGAATCAAATAGACTTTTGCTTTATTTACTTCTTCTAACTTGGATTAAGCTTATTTTGCATTGAATTTTTTAAATAAAATACTAAAAAATGACCGAAATGCTATTTTTATATAAAAATTAAATCAAATCAAATCCGCATAAAGTAAAAAATTGTTTTAAATTTACACTTAAAAGTTGTGAGACTTGTTTGTTTTAGCTTTTACCCAAGAGAAACGGATTCTGTCAAAAGCTTCCTTCACAAAACTTTTACCAATGTAATACAAACAGATGATTAGTGGTTAGACTTATTTAAGCTTTTAAGATAGTAAATATTTTTATTTTTTTACTTAATATTTTTTTTATTAAGTATATTAAAAAGATTAATTTGAGGATGAATTGGAAGAATATAATATTAGTCCTCGTAAAATATAGTACAAAAGCCTTTCCAATTCTTAGTTGCTTTGTTGCTCTTTAATGTTACATCCTCTTGAGATTCCCCGAGAAGTCATCACATAGTCATAGCTTTGTAGGTCAATTTAGGTCAAGATATTTTATTGTGGGGGGTAATTAGAGAGGCAAGATCATTGCAATATATGCCTTTCGGGATTACGAAGGGACCCTACAAAATCTCTTATAGAATGCTACGCTGTTTCCTCTTGATTTCTTGGATGAATAATAATAATCTATAAACTGATGGCCTCGTGTCTTTGACCATCACATTATTTACTATCTCCATTTGCAATCAATAAAGTATTAGCATCTAATTTGCTGCGGAAAATTGGAACAAAAGTGTGTGTCATTCTTTCGCGACATTGGCGAAATCGCTCACCAGGTAGCGGCGTTGGAGATAAGTGAAGGGAATCAGTTGAACGGTTCTCTTTGCTTTGAAAGGAAGAAGCTACGTTTAGATTTTACATATATTGGTTGCTCATACAACAAACAAACTCATTGTAGTATATACATACATATATGAATGTAAGTTGTTTAAAGATAGATATTTGTAGTTTTAAATTCTATTTGATTTATTTATTTGTTTTTCGTACTCAATTTGAGCTTAAAACTATAATAATAATCAATTAATTTGGATTGGATTAGATTTCTTCAATCATCCACTTGTGGTAACCGAACGGAAGGCTTTGTGCAATTGTGCTTCATATATTTATTATAAGAGCTAGTGAGTTTTCCCATTCTAGTTTAAAAGTCATATAGAGTATATTTGTAATGATAAGTTTTAAGAATTGATTTAATTTGTTAATAAAATTTTACATTTAGAAAGTTTATAAAATCAAATTTTATTTGATTTAAAAAGCCATTAGATTTAAGTTATGTGTATATAGAAATTTAATTAAATTTAAGTGAATTTGATTTGATTTTAATTTAATTGATAATTTTATTTTTATTAATTTATTCACTTATTTAATCTAATTCATTATCTAAACATAAGAAAATCTCTAAATTTAATTAACTCAAATCAAATTAATTTCATTTTTAAGAATTAAAAACACCACCATATAATTTTAACTCATTTATAAGGTATATATAATATATATATATATATATATATATATATATATATATATATATATATATATATATGAGACTTAAAAAATCACCAAACTTCTATTTAGTTAACCAAGGAAATGTGATCCTCGATTTGTCGTTATATATAGGTATCTATCACTTTTGGTGATGATGTGATATAATAGTGTACTATACGTCACTTTTGTTCTAAAAATCGAATAGGTTATTAAATCAGTTGAGATTTTGATTTAAGGTTTAATAATTTAACTGTAATCGAACTGTAGTTAAACTAGAATATAATTAAATATATATTTATATTTATATTTAAATATAAATATATTTATATATATATATATATAATTATTTATATATTAATAAAAATAAATAAAAATTATAAAAATATAATATAAATTAATAATAAAATTTTAAAATATAAAAAAATAACGTCATAAAATAAAAATATTACATTCATATAAGCAACACAATATTAATCTACATAGTAATATAACAGATAAATTAATCAAAATAAATATAATTCACAATTTATAATCCATGTGATATAAATATTATATTAAAACAGTGGTAATATTTCTTTCATTTAGCTTTTTATCTCAAGTTCAAACTAAGAATCTTTTGTTGAAGTTGTAACTATGTCCATATTTTATATTAAATATATAATAAGGTCCATTATACAATAAGAGTGTAATTGGTTCAGTAGTAAAGCTTACTGTCTCACTCTCCCTTGACTCGTATTCAAATCCTCCTGAAAGTACTTTTGTAAAATGTGAAGATATTTATTAAACCGGTCACATAATCCGGTTCTGATTGAATCGGTCCGGTTTTCAGAAACTGAACTTTTGTAGGTGGTGTTTTTTTTTTTACATTAAGGTTATTTTTTTAGTCAAAAGGTAAAAGATTAATTTTTTAATCTTTGATTATGTTATTATAAAAAAAATTTATTAACAATACATGTTTCATTGACAGTTATTAAGAATTAAATTTTTGGCATAATATTTAAGAAATTTAAATTATTTTTACTTAAATCAACATGTGATATTATTTTTAACCGTTAATGAAGACCTTTTGAGGTCAATTCGGGTCAAGCTACTTTATTCTTTGTTTTGGGCAATCACAGAGGCACAAAGTACAAGCCCCAAGCACCACGATTCATATTTGATTATATTATCTTTCCACACCAACCCCGTCACGTCTTTATTTACACACACAGATTATTTATAATGTTCAGCTTTTGCTTTGGAAATTTGAGACACAAAAGAAGTCATTCCTATATCTCATTTGCGTGATTGTTGATGGGTGGTAATGTGTGAATGGAATTGTTTCAAACTTTCAACAGTTCTCTTACTAAGCTTTTAAGGAAAGGGTTAATTAAGATTTGATGATAATAATAATATTAATTGTTGTTACTCGTATAAAAGGTGCAAACACACCCACGCACGCAATGTCGTTTTTTTTTTTTTGGTCAACGCAATGTCGTTTTATAAATATACAATAACATCCGTATATATTGGACTGGGGCAGGAGGAGAAAGGTCAAGGCCCAAAAAATGATATATTGGATTGGGCTACATTGCAATCATCATTTTCAGTGTTATTGGAAATCCAGTCCATCTGGTTAAAGCCCACGTAACAAAGAAACAAAAAGGGCCTGGCAGTAGCCCCGTGATTAATTTTTTGGGGTCATAGGCCCATGATTAAGCTTAACAAATAACAAATATACAGGAAAACAAATTTTCAAAACTGTTTTACATTTTCCTGAATTTTATTTAATTTATCAAATTTTCATTGAATTTGACAGAAAAATTATTATTGTGTGTAGAAACAATTAAAAATCTCAATTGTCGAATTTTTTTATCCCCAGGACCTAATTTTATAACTATGAAAAAATAACGAAATGGTTCAATTATTTTCTTAGGTTATACTATGTTTGAGAGTTTAGAGGAGATGAAAATAAAAATAATTTTAAATAAAAAAAAAAGATAATAAAAAATTAATTAATAAATTCTTATTTTTTATTCAATTATTTGAATGCTTTAAAATTTTAAATTAAAAGAATTTTATAATATTTATAAAAATTAATAAATAAAATATTTTAAAATTCCTTAAAATATTTATTTTTTATTTTTTAAAAAAATTTAAATAAAAAAAACTTATAATAAACATATTATTCCTTTCATTTTTACTCTCTCATTCTTATCCAAACATATCACTACGGTCAGTTCGACGTAAGAGTAAAAATTAATTCTGCCGAAGTATGGTGCTGTTGTACTGCGATTTGCTGCTGAAAAAGCGGAGATTGAGTACAGAAGGAAGGAGTTTGTTACGTGCGGGATACTCTTCTCATATTTTGGTTCCAAGTGTAAAGCAGGTTCCACCGCCTTCCAACTTCCAACTTCCAACTTCCAACTTCCAACTTCCGCATGAAATTGACACTTTTGTTTCCGTTAATGTATATCACACTCGTTCGGAAAGGACTGACCCACTCCTCCCATTGACCGGGATAAAGATTAAACAAACACAGTTTGGTGTACATTTAGAATCCTTTGTTTTATAAAAATATTATTCTTGTACAATAATTTTATACTTTTCTCCTTACAATTATCTTAGATCTAATAAGAAAAAGCGAAAAATGAAAATTCGTTTTTTTGTATTTTTGTCTTTTTTTTCTTTCTTTTCCTTTAAAAGATAAATATAAAGAAAATATATAAAATTTAAGGACAAAGATAACATAATTATTGGTCATTTAGTGAATTTCATGAGACATTTTTATTTTTTATTTTTAGTTTTATTTGTCAATACATTGTTCTTTTACCCTTGAGACAAAATGTAAACATGTTTTGATTTGTGTGCATATAAATTTTGAAAATGCTTTTAGTACATTTTAATGAAAAATATTTCTTTAAAATCAGTTCTTACCAAATCTTAAAATAATCAGTAGTTGTTTCCATTATTTTCTAAAAACAATGAGTTAAAAATGTGGTTACAGCTTTTAATTATATTAAAAACTCTATCAATCAAACATTTTTTTAAATTTAAAAATAAAAATCATTTAAGGAAAAAATTAAAAAAACAGAAAATATTAAGTCTCAACAATAGAAAATAAATTTTTCAAGTTTATTTTTTATTAATAGAATAAATTCACTTGACAATTTATTAATTATTTTTAATATAAAAAATGGCGTAGTTAATACTTTGAACAACTTTTTTTATATATGTGACTTCATATAATTTATTAGTAATATAGAATTCTTTCATATTTTATTGCCCTACAATTTCTTTTTTATTATTAATTTTCCATGTGAAGAAATATAAAATTTAATTTTTATTTTTTAATATACAAAAATAAAGTACATGATAAGAACCATAAGAGGAGAAAAACTATACTTATCATGAAGTTAAATATCTCATTGAAAATAATAATAACAAGATATCAAATGGTTGTGTAGATCTATGCATGTGAGACTTGGATTAATTGTTTAAAGAATTAATCTG
Source organism: Castanospermum australe (assembly GCA_019955255.1). Lineage (NCBI taxonomy): Eukaryota > Viridiplantae > Streptophyta > Magnoliopsida > Fabales > Fabaceae > Castanospermum > Castanospermum australe. The sequence continues at coordinate 347,329 of NSJW01000213.1, forward strand.
GGCATTTTACATAGTATAAGTTTACAAATTAAAATAATATTATAATTTAATTAAAATAATTTAATATGAAAATTGTTTAATTTAATCAGTAAAGTACAAATATTAAATAAAAAAATTTATAAAAAATTGACGTAATAAAAATAAATTATGTTTCTAGAAGACTGCGATTTGATTTTTTAAAAATTACATCTTATAAAAAAAATTATACTTTTATTATTATTAATTTAAAAATATTAAATTTATAAAATAATTTAAATAAATTAAATTTTATAGAGATAATATTAATTCACACTGAAATATTAAGTAAAAAAATTCAACTACATTTAAAAATTTTCAATTAACACCAAAGAGAGACAGCCAAAAGAGAGGAAACCAGCATTAATTAATTACTCACCAGTCACGTGAGAACATTAATTAGAGTGAGAAAGAGGGAACTAGCAACAGCCAAACAAAAAGTGAGCACTCCAATGCTGTCATGGATCGTATGCCAAGGCCGTCATATGATTTGGGAGTTAAAATGATTACTTATACTGTTTGTAAATATTTAAATGACTATTCATGAGAATGTAACTCGATAATCAATAAATTGGAGTCTTAACAAGACAGTCTCGAATCAAAATTACACTTCTTGTAAAAAAAAAATCAAATGACAGTAGTGCGTATGCTATTTAAAACTTGATAGGTGTAATTTTTGAAAACGATTTACTTTTAACCCTATAACAATAATGGAAACAACTTTTATCTTAAAAATAACAATTTTTTGTACATTTCTAAAAATATACAATTTTATTTATTCTTCTGTAAACACTATATTTCCATAACACTAGTATCTGAATGTGTTTAAACAACCTTAGCAGTTAGCCCATTATGTAATTACCAACAATAGAAATCTCAAAGGATGTTATTAGCAAAAAAATAAAAAATTTGGTGGAGGATAAGACCAGGAAAAACAGCTAGAAACCAAAGATGTGCAAGATGCCCAAAATTGAAATGACGTGAGAATATTACAATGGTTCTAGAAAAGTAGTGATAATTTTTATTTCATTACGTTAATTTATCTTAACTTAATTAGTATAGTAAAAGTGAGTTGTGTCTTGTTATTTTAAAAAAAACTTTATTATAATATTTTTAAATTAAAATTAGATGAGCAATTGCTTATATAATTTAATAGAATATTTTCATATATTTAACATTTTCCTTCCTAAGATTGGTGGGGCTTCCACAACTGTTATAGTGTTGAATGGTTGTATTGCATTTATGCTTGATGGATGATTTTATTGTTAAGTCATTGAAACTTATTTATTACAACAATCACTTATGACGAATTTTGTTCATGTTTAAATGAATTTATTAAAATAATTGTTGAAATTCATATAAATTGTTTTGAGTTAATTTTCATAAGATAAATTAAAATTTATAAAAATAAGTCTTTATAAAAGTTGAAAACAACTTAGATGCTAACTTATTTTATGACGAATTATGATTAAATTAACCTTAATAAGTTATCAAAATTTCATTCACATATAAACGTTTCTCATTATGTCTATTCAAACTACTTTAAACCGTGACAATAAAACTTATTTAGTAAGTTATATTTAAATAAATATTCATTTTAATTGTTCATGTAAATATAGTCTTACTTTCATTCTGTACAATTTTTTTGCTTATTATATAGCATGTCTCCGTATCAACATATGAAAAAAAAAATCGGATCCAGGGTTCCAAATGTATATGAAAGGAGCATCCCTCAATAAAATAAAAGTAAATTATTTTGTCCACAAATAATTAGATACATTAAAATAAGCTGAATCAATTTTATTTTAATAAACTTATTTTTTTTAATCTTTACTGATAATAGTATAATATTGTCATTAAAAATAAAATAATAAATTTAAACAAAATAATAGCATTTTTTATCGAATTTCTTACCAACCTAATTAATTTTTTTATAAATTTATAAATGTCATTAAATTTTATGTTATAATTTTTTAAATAAACAATTTAATTTATAAATAAAATCAAATTTGAAAATTTGCATTCCACACACACCTTCTGGATTTAACTGCAGGATATAATTTACAATTTATGTACAGTCTCACCAAAACCCTATCTTTTAAAAATCAAGCAGGGAATAAAACTCAATAAAGACGAAACTGAAAATCATAAGGACAAGAAAACCTGTTAGAAACCCTAACTCTAGTATATTATTATATTATGATATTATATAATTCTTGTTGTCATTCTCCACCATGTCCGTGACCGCAGGCGATGTTAACGTTACATGTGCTGTCACCTTGCCACGTCCAAACAATGTCTCTCAACGCGGGCCTAACATCTTCCTCGCAAAACTTCGCATATTCCAAGGTGTCGCCGGCGGACTTCGAAAACTCCACGACCGCGACCTCCGGCGCCACCTCGAACACCTCCGCCGTCACGAACAGCCTCCCTTTTCTTCCCTCCGACGGCCCTTGCAGCCTGATTTTGAAGTCCTTTACCTTCGCCACCTTGAAACTCAACCCCTTCGCCGCGGCCTCAATCTTGGACACGATGGCCGCAGCTGAATGCTGGGACGTGAACACCGACCCGGTTTTCCGCTTGCTCTCGAACAAGCCCGACAGATCAAACCCGGAAGACATTGACGAGATGAACTCGAACGCGTTGAAAAACTTGGGCGATGACAGCTTCGGTTTGGAACCTTCGAGTTCTCCTCCCTCGTCGCCCCTGTCCGAAACGGGTTCTTCCAATTGAGACGCAGCGGGTCCCGAGAACCCTTTTCGGAACCACGGGACCCGCATTATTGCAGGAATCGTGGTTCGTCTCTCTGGGTCTGCCACGAGGATCTTCGAGATCAATCTCCTCGATTCCGCCGAAAACCATGGCGGAAATTGGAATTCGGCTTTGAGAATCTTGTTGTACATAGTCATCAGGTTCTCGTCCTGGAAAGGAAGAAACCCAGCAAGCAACACGTACAGAATCACGCCACAGGACCAAGTATCAGCCTTAGATCCGTCATACCCTTTCCTCCTCAACACCTCGGGGGCCACGTACGCCGGAGTCCCGCACTGGGTGTGGAGGAGCCCGTCGTACCGGAGCTGTTCCGGCAGCGCCGAGAGGCCGAAATCGGAGATTTTGAGGTTCTCGTTCTCGTCGAGGAGCAAATTTTCCGGCTTGAGATCACGGTGCGAGACGCCCCTGCTGTGGCAGAAATCGACGGCGCTGATAAGCTGCTGGAAGTACTTGCGAGCGAGATCTTCTTTGAGCTTGCCCTTGGCAACCTTGGCGAAGAGCTCGCCACCGCGGACATACTCCATGACGAAGAAGATCTTGGTCTTGGTGGCCATGACCTCTTTGAGCTCGACGACGTTGGGGTGCCTCACGAGGCGCATGACCGATATCTCACGCTTGATCTGTTCCATCATGCCCTCTTTCTTCACTTGGTCTTTGCTGATGACTTTGATTGCAACGCTTTCGCCGGTGGCTATGTGCTTGCCGTAGTACACTTTGGCGAAGGTCCCTTTGCCCAGAAGCCTTCCCATTTCGTACTTGCCAAACACAGTGTGGCACTCCTCCATTGATAAAACTCTAGGAATTGTAGCGACGAGAGTGAGTCACTCTTGAGATGCTAAACCATGGAAAGGCATATTTTGTTTTTCTGTGGAGTGGGAAATGGAAATCTGAGTGGGGTTTACAGAAGAATGCTGAATATGGAAATCCAAGAAAGAACAGAGGAGATTCTGATTAATTTGTGTTCCATAATTAAGAAAGGTATTAGGGAAGAGGTTCGTTGAGGGAAGTTGTTATAGGAGCAAGAGTGAGAGGGAGACAAAAGGAAGGAACGGGTTGGCTCCCAACCATGGGAGCATCTGGTATTTTCATTCCCTTGAGCTGCTAAGCCCATAGATTGAAAATATCATCAACTTTATATGCAAATCAGAAGGGGCCACGTTGCAAGTGGGGGGGGGGGGGGGTGTTTAACCATGGTCCCCATGTTTGGCCAAAAAACAGAAAAATAATATCAGGAGGAAAAGTATGCTTTTCATTTTGGAAATGGGAAATTGGGAATGCTATTTCTCTTTGGGAGAATATTCTTTTATAAATTAGTCGGATGTGGATACTATAACATGTAAGGTGAATTTTAAAAAGTAAAGTAAAAATAAATAATTATTGATGACAAAATAAAAAAAATTATAACAAATTAAAAATTACAGTACTTTTCTTTTTAAAGTACATCTTCTACATTATTGTGAACATATTATTATTATCTATTATTGAGCATTATTATTATTCATTAAATTGATAAATTATTAATGAACAATAATAATATTTTAATTTTTATTAGATTAGTCTACATAAATTATTAATTTTTTCGTACATTTCACTACATGATTTAATTTATAAATAAAACTTTTTATTTAAAAATTTATAAAATAAAAATTCATTCAATTTTGAAAGTTTGATCATTTAATTGTGCACATATAAAAATATACTCAAATTTGATCGTACTTTAATGAATTTAATTTAATTTTTATTATTTAAATTAACGATTTTATTTTTATTAGTCTCATTATTTTACCTTTTTTCATAAAGATATTAAAGTAAAATTATTAAAATAAAATAATTTCAATTTATTTTTAATGTTTTTCATACACTACAATTAATTATAATTATATTTTTATGATAAATTTTAAATATATAAATTAATTTTTAAGTTAAATTAAATTTATTTTTTAATAATTTCAAACATATCTTAAAATAATTTCTCCTACTTTGAGCATATGATTAATGATACACGGCCTAACATACAAGGGTGAACCGATTACCACTATTATATACTAATGTATCGTTTGCTACATAAAATAATAATTTTATAGAATCAGAATAGAATAAGAATTAATGAAATAGAATAAAATATAATGATCATTCTTAATTCATAATTTGATAACTTTTAGAATATAATGACTTTCCAAATCACTTCATTGTTTGGTATATAGAATCATTGCGCAATGAAATCAAAGTTGATATAATGACATAAATATCCTTTATAAGAAAAAAATTTTATCTAAAAAAATCTTTTAAACATTAATAATAATGTTTAATTTTATTTTTTTATAATTTGATTATAATAAACATTGTCATCTTTTTTAAAAAAATAATATTATAATGTCAAATAAATACTTCACATTTATTTTTATATATAAATAAGTTTTTGAATTAAAGACACGTTATTTACATCAAGACTAAAAATTATATTAATAAACTAAAATACCATCAAGTTTGATAAGTAATCAAATATATAAAATTTGACTAAAAAAATTATACCATAAACTGAAATGTAAAAAGAGAAATATTTTATTACAAAAAAAAAAGAACGACAATAGGTGTAATTTTATAAAATTTTTAAAGATATATTAAGAATAAATAATTTTATCTCATTTTATAGAATATGGAATCTCAATTCTATCTTTATAGGAGGAAGTGTATTTCATGCTCCATTTCTAATTTTACGAAATTAGGCATAGAATGGAATTAGCATTTCAATTTTTTTGTTTGCAAACAAACATAGAAATGCTCCATTTCATGGAATGGAATCACCATTATTGCATACCAAACGTTATATAATAAATTGAAAGGCACTTGTATTTTTTATTATTTTATATGATTACTTTTTGGTAATTAATGTAATTAAATTTTAATTAATTAGTTATTAATTTGTTGTATCTATAAATTAATTATTTGAATGAAAATAAATGCAATTTCAAATAAGTAAATAACTTTCCATAATTTTGAGGTGTGTTTAGATTTTATAAATAACTTCTTTTATAATTTTAGTTGACATTTTTATCCTAATTTTAATTTGTAATAGATTAAATAATAATGACATTCTAAGAAAATACAAAATTTGATACCAAAATAGAAAATTCCTTTATAATAATGGTCATTATATAATAAATTTCGTACATATATATCTTTAATAGAATGATCCTGTGACAGAAGAGAATCTAAATTTGTTTTTTTTATTATTTTTTTGCGTTGGTTGGTAAATCAATTGTTTAGAGATTGATGACTTATAATTTTTCTTTTTTTTGCTATAAAATGTCAATGATGTGATATTATTCTATTCGGTAAGTAATCTTCCAATCATTTCAATTGCATGCAAACTTTAAACTAATTTAATTTTAAGCTCAGTTGTCAAATATCAAAAAGGAAAAGAGTCATTACCAAAAGAAAAAAAAAAGAAAAGAGTCATTTAATATATATTAAACTAGTGAAGCTATCAATCACGGTTCAATAAGTTAAGATTAGATTGAATTAAATTAAAAAAAACAAAGAAAATATATTACCAAAATAAACATTAAATTGTAAGTACGTTTAAAGAGATTCATGAGTTAAAATTAAAAAAATGCCTTTTTTAAAAAAAAAAATTTCACAAGCTCAATCCAAATTTTTCCTGATTTTTTTTTCATTTTAATTAAGTCTAACTAGTTTAGGTATTAGGAAGAACAGGCCAATTCATGGTCAAATTATTCAGCTAGTTTGTATGGTTTCATTTTCAAAACAATTATAATGATGTTCTAACGCATTTTGAGAAATTATATAAGAGAGACGGAACATTTTGCAATTACGCAATGAGGCTTTCATACTAATACATACAAATTCCTAATAATTTTGTACACGAGGCGAAAAAAAAAAAACTAAGGTTTAATAAAGAGTAAATTGCAACTTGCAAATATTCATTTTAGGAGAGGAACTAACAAAGTTCTCATTTATTTATTTGGTAGTTCAATTAGATATCAAAAATTTATTATAGGCTAATAGGCGCAACTAATTGATTCCATTACCTTCAAAATAATAACCCTAGTCACCAAATATCTTAAATGTTTTTACTTTAGTCACCGATAGATGTAAAGAATGTAAAGAGAGTTATTGCTAAAAGTAATTACATTGTATCACACTGACTTGCTTATATACTATGGTTTATGGTTATAACTATCTAACAGAATATAACATCCTTCAACTAATCCAGTTCACTAACACGCCCCTACAATCTCTGAATGAGATTGACTCCTATCAAACGAACTTCGAACACTGAGTTTGTCCTTTAGCATATTAAATCTTGAACTGGACAGTGGTTTAATGAGGACATCCGCTGTTTGATCCAATGAAGGAATATGATAGACCGCTACTTCCTTGTTCATCACTTTCTCCTTTACAAAGAAAACATCAAGTTCCATATGTTTTGTCCTGTTATGCAAAACAGGATTATGACACAACATTATGGTACTCACATTGTCACAAAATATGGTAAGGGTTGCTGCAGATGGAACATTTAATTCTTTTAGTAGAGATTGAATCCAAACAACTTCAGCCAACTCTGCTTCTGTATTCGATCTAGCGACAACTATTTGTTTCTTACACCACCAGGACACTAGACTGCTGCCTAAGAATATACAAGCTCCTGAAGTAGCCTTTCTGTCATCAACATCACTCCCCCAATCTGCATCACAGTAAGCTGTAAGTTGCAGATATGTGGACTTTGTGAGATGTAAAAATTATTATTATTTAATTACAAGTTGTTAAAATTATTTAAAAAATTTAATTAAAATAATAATTACTTAAAAAGTCAAATAATTAATAAAATATAATTAAATGATAGTATAAATATTTTATATTGACAATAATTAAAATTACATTATAAAATATTGTACCTGCTGTGAAAAGTAGAGGAGCTCTTCTACAACAAATAAGCGAAAAAATTTATACCCATATATATTAATTATTTTTGTTTTTTGTTTTTAAATAAACCTTGTAAACTAAAATATTCTCCGTTGATAAGTGCAAGATATTTAATCCATATAATTAATAGAGTTGCTTCAACTTTTAATTTTCAAGAAAAAAAATTAAATAGTGGCATCTTATTGTAAACGACTTTAATTAGTTGCCAACTGATCAAGATTAATTTATGGATAAAATATAAATCTTGCCCATGATCCATATATGGGATGGCACATGTAATAATGTCAAATTCTATTTTAACTAAAACTGGAAGCATACAAACTAGATGTTAATCAGTCTCTAACGAAAGCAACAAAAGCCCTGTCTACAAGCAATTGCTTAAATCAATGGGAAGATTAATCATTAAGAATAGACAGACAGTATCCATAAGCTCCCTATCTGTCAATAAAGTGTACATTTGAACGGATATTTGTATCATTTAAACAAATTTTTAGAGGTTTAAAGTTAATTTTTATTTATTTTTTATCTTATTTATTTTGATGTCTATATATATTTTAATATGATTTTTGTCTTTAAAAATAGGCTTGTTTGATTAACTATCAGTAAACCACTAACAAGTCCTTTAAATGCGGTAAAAATTTGCAGCTAAACGATTAAATTTGACTGCAATTAAATGCTGAAATTTTTGTAATGATTAGAAGTAATCATATTTTTTATTTTTGTTTTGAATGTGATTTTTTTTAAATATAAATCAATTCACTCAAACTCATTTTTAACAAAATTAAGTTTATAAAATTATTTTATTTAAAATAAAATTTAGAGAAATCTAATCAAAATGCATTCTAACTACAAGTTGGGGAAAATGATGGATCATTCTAGCATACTTGTACGTAAAAGCATAACCGAGTAGATTATATTCAAAATAATATGTATCACAAATGAATTGACGAATATCCTGGTTCCAAGCAATATTGTCGAATTCGTATAAATGATTATGATGATAATATTAAGTATAGAAAGCACTTTTTGATTAGCAAACAGTGTCAATAATTAGGTAACCCGCGGCATATATATATAAATTTCAACAAACATAAGCACTAATTGATATTGTGCATCAGTAGTGATGACATATATATATATATATATATATATATATTGTATAACTTGGTTCTGATGATAACATTATGTAATAGTTTATCAAGTGGATTGGTATAGTTGGTGTAGTAGGAGAAAATTCAGATTCATGCAGTCTATAATATAAGAATTTGATTCATTTAAAGGAAAACGTTAAATTAAAAAGTAATAATTATTGATAAAAAATATTTAAAAAATAAATTTTAATAATATTATAATTTATTATATATACGTATTTTATTATTATATTAATAATTAATTTTTTATTAACAATTATATTTATCACTTTTTTTTAAATGAATATCTTATTTTATATTAATAATTAATTTTTTATTAACGATTATATTTATTGTTTTTTTTAAAATGAATATCTTATTTTAAATAAGTCAAATTCATAGTATGAAAGAGTTCAAATACATGTAATAATCATTTTATATAATTATATATACATATACATCCCAATTTCAAAAGACAAATTTCTGATTGGTTTTCTTGTTATTTAGCAAACCTTTCAAAATTTTAAATACAGCTAATTTAGATCAGGCCAATGAAGACAGAAGAAGGCCAAAAATCCCACTTTTACATCTTTATTTATTCTCCCTTCATAATGCCGCTTTTCTTTTCTATGAGCTCGCTAAAAAATGAGGGTCCCTTGAAAGGATTGGAAAAAAAAAAAGAAATGATAAGGTATTTTTTTATTTTTTATTTTTATATTAATATAATATGGATGAATGAAACTGAGGGAACAAATTTTTCATTGTTTGAAAACAATTAAGTATGAAAAGAAGTGTAATTATTAGAAAAATTAAAGTAGCACAAATAAGCAAAATGAAGGAAAATATTTTTTTTTCCACTTTCATCCCATATATTTGAAGAGGACCATTTTTCTGTCACTGAATTCACACAGTTCCTTCTCAAAACCACTTCCTTTACTTATTATTCCTATCCCAAACTTTAAAAAAAAATTAATAAATTCTCACCTTATTTTCTTTTCACGCAAAATCACTTATTCCAAACATATAAAAAAATAGACAAAATTTCTCACTCACTAAACTTCATTGGTGTCTTTTAATTTATATCAATAAGTTAGTTGAGAAAAACAAAATAAAATATTTTAATATATTGTTTAATTTAAACTCACCATTGGTACTCTCCTAGTGGGATTTATACATATAATTGGGACTTATAACTGTACATTTATTTTAGATTATTTCATTGTGCATTTACTTAAAGCAAAATATGACTTACTTCCTTCAAATGCAGCAATAAATGTCCAGTGACATTGATGGAACGCTAGAACAAACAGTATATAAATGATTTAGATCTTTTTATGTAGTAAGATTATTTTGTTAAAAATATATTGATATAAATTGTATTGTATAAAAAATAAGACTTATCATGATTGATTATAAAATTTATTAGTTATATTTAAAATTAATTATATTTTTTTAATAAGATTTTCTTTTATTATTTAATAATAAAAAAATATCTTAATTTGCCTGTAAATAAACATTAGGAGTTTTTTGGGTATCCATTCTTTTTATAAAAATATCGGTACTCTTATTACGTGTCATTATATTATTAGTTAATTTATTATTTTTTTTATACATTATTTGATTGCTTCATCTTTATAAGGGTATCACTAAACTTTTTATGTGTCAAAATATGAGAAGTTAGTTGATAATTTTTTTAATCATTACTTATTTACCTATCTATTTGATAAATAATATTTATTTATTAATATTTTTATTTTAAATTTCAAATTTATTTTATTTATAAAACATTTCAAACTTCAAATCTCAATTTCATCTGTCATTGTAAAAAAAAATATTTTATTAAACATTTTATGATAAAACTTTAAATTAAAAAAAATTATAAAAAAATTACAAAAAGCCAGAGAGTGAATGTTAAATAAAGTTGTCAAATGTTAGAGAGAAAAACTATGAAATTATGCTCTCAAAAATTCTGTCAAGATCAAATTCATGTAATATGATTTTAGATGGAGTGAAATAATATTAGGTTATTCTCAATTTACATCTCTTTAATGGGTTTTTGAATTTTTTTAAAGGTTTTAGAGATACTGATTTTTGTTCAAATAGACAATTACTTGTTTAGATTTTTTTAAATAAAATTTCTTTTGTATATAAAATTATAAATACTAATAAAAAGATTTAGTTTATTTTATTATTATTAAAAAATTAAATAAAAAATAAATTAATAATATTATGTTATATCGTAAGAATACTGATACTCATTATAAATTAGATACCGTAAGAATTTTCATAAATATTTTGAGTTACTATTTGTTTAGAAGTTATTACAATTTTTTAATTTTCTTTAATATGTATGGATCCTATTAATATTTTCATTTTTTGTTTTCTTAAATGTTGTATGATTGTATCCCTTGCCAGAATAAAAAAGCAGCTTATCTCAAGCACATGTGGGGTGGGGGAAATAAGCATTCAGATAAGGAAATAATGACAATAATTCAAAATGCAAGTGCTCTTTATCCATCCATTCCGAGTTCCAATTGTGTTTGTGTGGATAAAATTCCACGTGAAGTTTCTTTATTATTGTACTTTCGGAGAATATATGAGTGGGTTACCTTGTCTCGAAGCGTCGTGTCGCAAACAGGTGTCAGTTTAGGCAGCGCTAATGGCGATTGGTGCGAACATTTTCTACGGTATCTTTATGTGGATTATTGCACCGATCATAGTTTCTTTGTGATCCAAATACATTTTTATTTATTTATGATTTTGATCTCATAAATATTTTTAACTTACAATAACTAATTTTTTTTATTAAAAAGGTTTAGGTCCAAGAAGATTCCTATCATTTTAAAGAAAGAACAAATTATTAATATTAACGAATATTTATAATAAATTTTATAAATTATTTATTGATAAAAAATAATTATTATGAGTAAGAAAATAGATTAAGTAAATTAACTTTCATTGATAGTTATTTATTATTTTTGTATTAGATAATTTTTTTAAAATATAAATTATTATATTTAAATTTATTTTTAATTAAAAACAAATTTATTAAAATTAAATTTTATAAAATTAAATTTTCAAAATTTATACCAAATACGTCTCAGATAGCTTAGCCCTTAGCTGTAACCTGCGGGTGACGGGACTATCCAAGCATAACCACCTTTTGTCCTTAATTATTATTTTGTCACTCACCCCGGCTTAGTGACAAGTGTCTTTAATCCATTCTTTCAAGGTTATAATAATTTATTGTGATGGGTGAGACTGATGAGACGTCCAATGTTTCTTGACCGGTTCGGTTGAATTGGGTGTTGGAATCAGTGAATCTGAACCCTGAAGGATATGCACAAGGTATGTGCAGTCCAACTATATACTTTAAATAATTATAATATTTAAATATTCAATATTACGAAACTATTGAGCATTGGATGTTTAGGTATTCAGCATTTCGTATCTAATATTAAAAAAAAAATTACTTTAAATGAATTTAACATCACTCTTACTTTAAATTAATTAATATGATATTATATAAATTTATGTATATTTTAAAGAAATTTTTTTTATAAAAACGTATTATTTGTTTGGTTTCTATCAACTAGGGATATATCTCTATTAATAAAACCGTGCCATTTTAAATTTATAAACTATCAATTAAGATAAAGAGATAATTGTATTTATATAGCTGATACGTATATATCTTGTATTTTATTCAAAATTCATGCAGTGAACAACATATACATACATATGTTGAATTATATATAAACGAGCTATTTAGGAACGTGAGCAAACAAATTAATTTTATTTTTGACTTGTTTATTAATCAAGTTTGCATTTTTTTTCTAATTTACATATTTATTTATTTACTAAACAAACATGAGATGAAGTTTGATTATAATCCACAAACTATTTAACAAGTAAATATATGAATTAATTTGATACTATTCCTAATATATCTACTTGGCTTAGCTTGCATTGACTTTTTTTTTTGGTAATTTTTTGTGTTGGAAAAACGATAAATATAAGCAGTGATAAAAATAATTGACATTGTAGTTGGGTTTAAGGTATATTAATATAAAATATGCTAACGCATGGGCCCCTTGTGCGTTGTGGATTCTAGTGCAGACAGTGCACATGCATTGGCCCAACATGATTCCGAGCGGCGGAGCTGAGTTGGTGATACTAGGGTCACATATATTTCAATCACTCAAGGTTTAAACTTTAAAAAGCCAACCCATTTCTTTCGGCACTTTATTGCCTAAATGTTTGGTCTCCATGTGGCATGATAACGAGATGCCACTCATAATTTCGAGTTTTCGAACATAACATGTTGGCTTATATGTTTTTAGTTCCTTGTTTAATCATAGGCTAAATGAATTTCTATCACGACCAACTTTTTTTTTTAAGCTAATCTTAAAATGATGATCAACTATCATAATAAAATAATAAATATTCTTTTTTTCTTCATAAATTTAGTCTTAACATTTATTTATCACGAACTAACTATTTTAAAAACTTAAATTATTTTATAAAAATATATGCAATAGTCTTTTAAACTAAAAATGTAAATAATACGCATATTCATTTAAACTTGTGTTAAATTCAACTTTGTTTGAATAATAATAAATTCAACTTAGTTATGAAAAATATCACTTGATTATAGAAGTTTTAATATTATGTTACTGATTAATTATCTTAAAATATTAAATTATTGTATAAAAGTACATGAATAATTTTATATCTTTTTAATATTATTACGAGTTTGTCACCTGATTAAATGTAATGAACTTGATTTCATGTCATCTAACACTCGGGACTTGTAATTTATGGATGAATGAAAATATGATTCAAAGCATACCATCTCCATTAGACTTGAAAGAAAAATGTGAGGAAGAAAAATAATGATATCTTGTTTGTCTTCTTGGTCGACTTGGGCTGGATTCTGAAGTCTATTGAACGGTTTGAGAATGATGTTGATGAGAACCCCGAGTTGCCATCAGACCTGCAATAATGCATTGCATGCCCACATGCCCATAATGCAAGCAAGATGCTTCCACATCTGTCCTACCATTCTCATATCAATATCATCCCACCTTTGCCGGGTACATGAATAAAACGAATTTGTGTTTTTTTATTTTTGTTTTTTAAGAATATGATGATATGATATTCTGAGAGGGAAAAATATAACTTTTTTTTTAACTTATTATACAGAGAAATAATTTGTATCTTTATCTTTCATTACTTGACGTAATTTTTTTTCTTTTTTAAACTACGTGGCACAATTTTATTTTTAAGAAAAATGAGAATATTAAACAAGTAAAAAAAGAAAGAAAGAATCCAAAACATTCAACTTTTGAGATGGTCAATTGGTCACCCAGACAGGAGATCAACGGACTGCAGAATGCCCAAGTTATTATAGTACCAGTCTGTGAATCTGTTCTGCGTCATGGTTGTATGCAAAAGACTTGCCCATAATCATTCCCTTCCAATTTGTCTTTTTGTCGACGTGCCATCTTTAACCTGTGTTTGGAATGAAAGAAGAAAAAAAAAAGAAGATAATTGTTTTTTGAAATATTCTCTTATTTAATTGAAGAGAAAATAAAGAAAAAAACTCTCCAAATAAAAATTTCAATTTTTTTCCAATTTTTTATTTTAAATTTTAAAATATTTTCTTTTCATTTATCTGAGCAAAGGATAAATGAAGGTAAAACAGTGTTCCATTTGAAACCTCTTGCCCAAGGGCCATAGCTCAATCTCATTTCGGTAGTCCCGGGTTACGATGTACTCGTGCCAAATTTGTGTAACATCACTTTTTTATGCTTTCTAATGGTTGTAGTCGTATGCTCCAAAAACATTTCATAGAAGTTAATGAAAAAGAAATGTTACAAATAAATGTGGGTGCTTGCTACGATATCTTTAGAAATTGTTGGGTTTTAAAATCTTATCAAGTGGACCAATCAAAAAATGACACTTTAGTTTTGATGAGGGAGAAAATAACTGATCAAAGAGTGAAAGAAAGACCAACTATTTTGTAATTGCTCTTGTTGTTACTCTTGTAGGCATTTGAAAATATTTGAACAAAGAGTAAATATAATAGTTGCGTCTATAATTGCTTTTGTTATTACTCCTCTTATCGAGTTTCAAAACCCACCAAAATAAAAAGACACGATAGAATCCACCATAAATGTGGGGTATTATTACAAAAAAAATCTTCTTGTTATCTTTTATTTTTAGTGTGAACTACTTATAAAATTTGACTCATTTGAATTATCTGATAAATTTATTTTTCTTAAATCAAGAATGATAATGATTTGACTCATTCTATAAAATCTGATTTATAAGAATCGAATAGTAATTCTCATATTTAAATATGTACTCTCTTGTTATGTATTGGTATTAGAGGTGTCAATTTTTCAAAGAAATTATATATTTTTTTATTGTTTCTCATAGAAAAAATAAAAGAAAAATCTTAAATAAAAACTTATTTTTATATAAAAATTAAGCACAACCAAACAGGTACTTATTCAATGTTTAATTTTATTTAAAAAATTAAGTGCATATTTAATTTTGATTATTTATGTTGAAAACAAAATTTAGCAAAAACTTTTTCTAGAATATTTTGATTATAAATTTTTATAAAAAAATAATTTAATTTAAACTCCCATTAACCCAACTTGCATTCTGTTGCTTTTTTTTTTTTGTTGGGTAGAAGACTTCGTATAGATTTTGTTTTGAGCTTTTTTTTTTTTTCTTTTTTGGTCCGTACCTTAACATTATAAGCAAAGCTTGAGATGAACCCTAGTGGCGTCAGGGCCTTATTTTTAAACCCACTCAGCTGACCTAACAAGCCCGATACGTAGAAGCCCATCAATGCAGCAAAGCCCAAGCCCATTAGTAATCAGATCCCAGTCGGGAAACTAACCCTAACACAATCAATTTTGAGGAAAATTTTGTGGTTTGTGGTTTCCGTGAAAGTGTGATTTGTGGTTTTTATCCGAAATTTTGAGGAAAAAATCGAAGCGCGACGAAGGAAAGAGTGGTGAAGGAGTTGAAGAGGCGTTGATTGAAGAATGGAAGAAGACCACATACTTGGATATGTGACTGCGTACCTGAGGAAGAAAGGGTTCACGCAAACGGAGAAGGCTTTCCAGGAAGAGCTCCAGCACAACAAGAACACTTCCTCTGCTAATTCCCTCGCCAAACCCGACATTGCCAACCAACTCCTTGCCTTCTCCCAGTATTTTTCCTTTTTTCTCTTTCTCCTAATTGCATTTCAATTTATTCCTAGCATTCTCAACCATATCGTTTTTTGTATGATTTTTTTTTTTTGATGTATGACATGAGTTCTGGAAGCTGGTATAGTATATTTCACGTTTTGAAGTTGCGTTATCGTTCTATAGCACGGAAGAGTGAGACCTTGAGTAAGGATTTGGGAATTCATAAACTGATGGTGCCTTTCTAGTCTACTCTCACACTGCTGGTGCAATTGGGTTCGGGAATTGGATGTTCAATAGTCTATGATTGGATTTATATTGGACCCTCCCATACTGCTAAATACTTGGTTTGTATTGGATCAGATGTCTGAATCTTCTTGCACGCTCCTCTATGTAATTTAGAGGATGGGCAGTTTGATGCAAATGAATATTAAATTTTATAAAAAAAATATTAAGTATTCTAAGAGAACTTTTGGAGAGACCATTAAAAAAGACATTGCTCTAAATGGTTTTACTGAAATTTGATTTTTTTGGTAGAGCCCATTTGTGTCTATTGATCCATGTAACCATGTTATGTCCCAATTGAGCAAGTATGAAGGCTCAATGTGTCACTTAAGTCATAATACCCTTAGTCCTTTGACATGGGTTCTCCTTATGAGCTTAAATCGCAACAAACTAACCCAACTTAGTGGGATAAGGCTTGGTTGTTGTTGTTAAAATATGAATATGGATGCATAATTTTGTGAAAAAGCAATATGAGAAAAAAAAAAAAGAATGATGGAGCTATTGAAATTATGAGATTTAGGTAGAGAGAAAAAAGAAAAAAGAATAAAGATTGATATGAGAAGATAAGTACCAAATTGAAGCTTTTAGATTTCTGTAATTCCTTGATAGAAATCCTCTCAGCACCGAGAATTTATACAATAAAATTACAATTTGAGTTTGAGTCTACTTCTAATCCTACAATAATAGGGACACAAGGATTAATAGAAAATATTCCTATTATAATGATAATAGAATATTTACGATAATCACAACACTCCCCCTCATGCTAAAGCTTACGAAGCTTTATCCTTGTTACAAATAAAACTCTTTAAAAAGAAAAATAACATAAATATAAAGTGGGTTCCATGGCTAAAAGACAACTTAGGATGCTGGAGATGTTAGAGAGATGAATATTGTTGAAGAGATAACTTATCAAGACGAACCTTTTGCAGCAAAACAAGAGGATTCTACGGTTCTACTTGACCAGACAGCAGACTCAAACGACTCAAGAGATTCTAAGGATCTGCTTGACCAGATGGCAGATCTAAACAACTTGAGCAGAAACACCAATAGTATGATTCATTAGTGGGAAAGAAGTCACCATCGGAATAATCGTCGATGGGAAGAGAATAACATGACAAAAACACAAGTATTGAAAAAATGTCATCACTGGTATGACTCATCAGTGAGAAAGAGGTCACCATTGAAATGATCGTCGATAGGAAAAGAATAATATAACAAACACTAGTATTGAAGAGAATTGTCACCACTGGTATGACTCATCAGTGGGAAAGAAGTCACTATCGGAATGATCGTTGATGGGATCAAGAGAATAACATCATGAACACTAGTATTGAAAAGTCACCACTAATCTGATTCATCAGTGGGATAGAAATCATCATCAGAATGATCATCGATGAGAAGAGAATAACATGACAAACACTAGCATTGAAGATATGTCACCACTAGTATGACTCATTAGTGGAAAAGAAGTACCATCGGAATGATCGTCGATAGGAAGAGAACAATATGACGAATACTAGTATTAAAAAGAAGTTATCACTATAATTTTCACTCCCCTTCAATGTTATGTCAACATTGGAAAAGATCCAAACTGTAGAAACAAAGCCAAACAGGGGAATGGAGACTAAAGACAGAACGGAACCAAACAGCAAGAACGGAGCCAATTAGGGGCAAGAATTCAGTATCTTACCCAAGACTAAGAGCCAAAATAGGAGAATCATAGAACAATAAGAAAATCCAATTACGTAGTCATGCTCACTGCATTAAAGCACCATAAAAAAGATGAAAGAATGGGTTGGAAAAATAATAAAGGAGAATTTATAAAGGAGTTCTATAGAACTTGATACAGCGGAAAGCATGGACACCCTCAAGGTGGATGGTACCGCTCTAATACCATGTTGAAATTATAGGGTTTTGGTAGAGAGAAAAAGAAAAAAAAGAATAAGAAATTGATATGAGAAAATAAGTACCAAATTAAAGCCTTTAGATTTTTGTAATTGCTTGAGAGAAATCCTCTCAGCACTCAAGAATTTATATAATAAAATTACAATTTGGGTTTGAGTCTACTTCTAATCCCCCGATAATAGGGATACAAGGATTAATAGAAAATATTCCTATTCTAATGATAATATGACATTCACGATAATCACAACAGCGGCAAATCAGTTCCCCAACATTTTACAGTTTTAATTAGAAAATAAATTCTATTTAAGTAATTTACCGAAGAGGATGGAATTAGCAATTAGCTTGCTAGGCCTATGCATTTTTATACTGTCGTGATGTGCTTTTAAACCAGCATTAATAAACTGTTGCACAAAGTTAATTTTCAGACATGATTGTATTCCTCAAAAAGTGGCTGGTGTCCTTGCGAGCTGATAAGTGGTGGTTGACATGTTTTCTTAGAAAATGGCCCGCAAGTTTCCTGAATCCTAGTATCCTAGACTCCAGATTGCTTTTCCAATATGTGTGATGTGTCATTTCTGTAGTGTTCTTATATTCTTTGAATGAAAACCCTTAATTTTGCAGATTGGAGAGTGGTCCTGCAAGATACCATGATGGGTATAGCAAAATAAGATCATGGGCTTACTGTTCACTAGATTTGTACAAGGTAACATGCTGTTATTTACTTTCTTGTTTGAAATTCATTTATGAAATTGATCTGTTTCAGTTTCGGCTGTGATTACATGGTTTGCCACTTCCTTGCAGCATGAGTTGCTTCGTGTGCTTTATCCAGTTTTTATCCATTGCTTCATGGATCTTGTGGCAAAAGGGCATATTCAGGAAGGTATTGATATATCTACACACACTCAATGTATTTATATAATTATTTCCTGTTAGATTGCAAAGTTCCCAATGTGGGTTATCAGTGCAACCTGCGTTTTATGCTTTTCTTTATGGGATTGTGGTTGGAATTCTCAGCTCGAAACTTTTTCAATACCTTCCGTGAAGACCATGAAATGATGCACTTACGCGACCTTCAAAAGTTGGAAGGAGTTCTTTCTCCTACTCACTTGGAGGTTAGTTGCTGTCTAAAATCTTTTATCACTTTTAAGGTTAGCATTAAATAATCCTACAACGTTCTTCTTACTCAGGAAATGGAATTCGCTCATTCCCTTAGGCAGAGCAAGTTCAACATAAAGATATGCGGGGTAATATCTTGATTCTCCTGGATTAGTTTATCAGCTATGCTATCATTGAATTTTTTTTTTGTTTGCACTTTACATCTATTCCAATTAAACGTTTTGTTTGACTAGTTTCAGAATCCTCCAGAACTCTAGTGCCCCTTTTGTGCTTTCTCTTCTGTGTTCAACTATGATCCTGTGAATTTATTTTTGAGTATTTAGGATGCTTTGCTTTTTGAGTGAATGCTTGGCTATTAGCATTTTATGTCTTTTTCTTTTTGCTAGTGTATCAATTCTGTTGACAGTATATGCTTGATCATGCCTGCACATGATAGCACACTTTATTGCATTAACTTTATGCATTGAACAAAACATTTAATATGCCTACAATGCTGTAGTCATCTTCCCAGAGATTGTATAGATGTATGGGATCAATGTTACCAAATTTGCCCCTCCCCTCCAAACCATGTTTTTTATTGCATGACTCAATCGTGGTACGTTCTCATATCGGATCACTGAAAGCAGTGAACCAGTTTAAGGGAGGATGTGTGGGCATACCTGGGTTGCTGGGTCTCTACTTTCTACCATCCATTTACTTGCTGCAAAGTGGAGGCACAATGGAGGATATCCTGTTGTGTTCTAAACTCCAATTCCAGATTCGCAAATGACTATGAATATGATGCTATGGAAAGCTTAACTCTGCAATATCTCTCCCAGTGGAAGGAGACCTTAATGCTGCATTTTCACCGGGAGTTTTTTTCTTGGGTAAACCTTATGAAATGTGGGTGTTCTTATACAAGGTCCACATTTATGCTTCTTAGGTTTTAATGTAGTTTGCCTACCACATTGCCTCTTATTTAATGGGGTTTAGACGTAAGTGAGCATAACGTTTAGACTTAAGTGAGCATAACCAAATTTCACGCTAACAATAAAATAAATGAACAAAATAAAAGCTATAATACTCAATGCGAAAAGTTAATATGCACCAAAGTTAGATACGGGCGAGTTAAGATTTTCTGTCATCTTTAGAATAACTGCTATCTGCCAGGATGTATATAAGTATAGACTGTGGATATAAATCATAGAGAAACAAGACCATACCACAATCCCAGATAGCATACTATCTAAGCCTACCCTCCAAATTGCGAATTATATAGTGTCATATTGTGTATTTGTACCCATACTGCATACCCTGGGGAATTGTGATTTAAGTAACACTGTATTGGATATTGATGTCATACACTTGGGTGGTTAGCCATTGGTGACAAGTATTCATCATCTGATTATCTCAGATTCTCAGTATAGTGTATTCACTGGTTCAAGTGTGGAGCTCTAGCATCAGATCTAACTTATTGAGGGGAAATTTAGGATGTACCATAATTTCCACCCTAATCTCTGTTGTGGCATGCCATTGCCATGCTTTACTCTTACCATGGAGGATTTGGCTTGTTTGAGGACTTAAAGGAAGTAACATGCAAATGTGAAGATTAGCTGATATGATCTATTTTATATATGAACTTCATCAACCCTACAATAGATATCTGGAATTTGTTAAAATAGATATTTTTTGGCTTCCCTTTTTCTTTGACTGGAAAGGTCTTTGTTTTTGTAGATTTCAGAAAATTTATCATCGAGGTCCTTAAATTTTTAATAAAATAGAGCTAAATATATGGGGAAAGCTGATAACTGTTAATATTCTGTCAGTATTCCTATGAGCTTCTGTTGCAACATTTACACAGTACGCAATCCACCACTGTACTTGGTATTATCAATGAGCATATTAACTTCCAAGGTACTTTTCTTCATTTTAAGTTGCATCTGCTCATTTGGACTTGTTGGTATTGTATGTACTTCAGTGTTGTTTTTGTTGTAATACAGTCACTCCTGGACAACCTAGCTCAATTTCTGATGATCCAGAGGCCGTTACCCTTACTGGAAGCAGCCAGGATGCAGCAAACCAGATAAATCAGAAAGAAATACATTGGGGGGTGAGTTTATTATATATCTACAAAACTTGAACAAGTTTGATATTATCTTGCTCATGTTGTTTCTATTAATGTGATCCTAGTTACTTACTTTTGCAAACTTTTGTTGTAATAAAAATGTACATTCATAGGATGGAAAATACTTCCTCTATCTATTTTTATCTGTCGTGTGAGAAAATTTTTCTTTTCCAACAATATCTTTCATTTGAGAATATCAAGGAAGTATTAATTAATTTTTTTCAACTTTACCTTTAGCTTTTAATGGAAAGAGAATTAGTAGAGTAAGTGAAATTAGAAAAAAGAAAAAATATTAATGAAGTGAGAGAAGATAATTTAGTCATTTTGAACTATATTTATCTACAATTGAGACTATTTAATAGCTTTCTTAATCTTTTGTGCAAAAACCTTAAACGACAGATAAAAATGGACGGAAGGAGTACCCAAAACTTTCAAAGACTTAAAAAATTTTCCCAATAATTCTGCATGTCTGAGTTTGCCTTGCCATTGCAATTATCATGAGAACCCAATGTTGAGATAAGCCGACCATGACTTGTGATCTATGTTGCATGGATATGGGATTGAGTATTGTATCCGATACAATACGTTGATACGATAATTTTTAAAAAATTTAGGATAAAAATGAGGCAAGATATAGTAAATAATATATCTAAAATTATATTTATATATGTAAAAAATACTGTAAAATTTATAATCATTCCTAATGTCGCAATTTAAAATTTGTGAAATATTATTGTTCATTATTACTATGACTTAACTGTACAATCATTTATGACTTTAGTTTGGTTCACTATTGATGGTATGACCAAAACCTGGCGTTAGTTTGGAGAGTACGGAGAAAAAAGTTTGACTGGAAGTCATGTTTATTGTAGTGATTGAAAAACTGATCAGACTAGTTGATTTGGCCAGAGAATTAGTGAACTGGCTATTCTTTTGTTTGGTTAATGCGAGAACCAAAATTGTTAGCAACCAGAACTAAACTGGACCGAACCAGCTGGTTTTCTGGCGAACCAGTAAACTGGTACTTAGTTCAATGGGTTGAACTGGTCACGAGTTGATGACGTGGCAGCATGTGATTCAGCCATGTCACTGTCCCTAGTTCTCCCTTGGATGTGTGTGCTGATTGGCATGCCAATTCATGCCTTTGGTCATGGTATAGCAAACTATATTATTTGTTTCATACTGATATTTTTAAAAAACCACAAAATCTTAGTGTTGTGCTGAACTAAATAATTATAAAGCATTACAAAGTATATTATTATTTATCTGTTATATATATTATAAAAATATTTATAAATTTATATTCATAAAATAAATACCTGTTCTACCTTCCAATAGTATAAAAATCTGAAATTTTAAATTAACATTGCATATTTAATATTCATATAATTAATATTAGTAAGACCAAAGAAATTTTGAATTTTTTTTCTTAGTTAAGGATTATTGTGTTGAATGTTGTGTGCCTAATTGTTTATTATATGTACTATGGAACTATTATAATTTTTTTATATTATTGTTATTTTTTAATACCTTCTTTCATACACACACACACACACACATATATATATGTATAAAATCCCAGTTTGACCCAAGTTCAATCCCATTTGAACCTTTTGAGAACTCCTATCATGGGTTTTCTCGAATTCCTTATCCCCTCTTCCTTTATTTGTTCAGTGACCTGTTTGGTTTTTAAGCATTGATTGATTGGTATATATCTGCTTCCAAAGGTTTAAATTCAAATTTACGGTCATGATGTTTGGTATGGGGTTGATTTGAACTGACAGTAGCTGTTGAGGATCGAAGACTTAGCAGTTCGGTGGCATCCAGGGCACGATCTGTTATTTCTGAGACCCCTGGTTCAAATTAGTTCTTGATTCAACTCTTCGAATGAAAGGCTGACTTATTCAGTAATTATCTGGTTTTAATCTCAAATATTTTTCTGCCATAGTTGCTTGAAGATTCTCTAGAAGAACGCCTGGAGAAGGCTGGGGCCTTGCTTTCAGACTCTGAAAAGGGTGAAGGGGAAGCAAAAGAGGGGGAGAATGATGAGAGTAAGGTACATCTATTCTTAGAGCGCACCTCTAAGTCTGTCTATTCCATCCATGCATTGGGTAATCTGATCATGTTTCTCAGAATCTATGCATTTCTAACAGTGCATGTGCATGAATTTCAATTGAAGACATTTCGATTACTTTAATACTGAAAACCTATTCAGCTGATCTATAAAAGTTTTGAATGCCATTTCACTTTTGTTTTTCACATGTTTCTCTTTTAGAAAAGATCAATTGAAGGAGGAAAGCAAGGTGCTTCAATTAAAAAGGTAAAAAAGGATAAGGCTGGAAGTGCAACTGGGAAAAGTGCAAAACCTGAAGCTAACACTGTATCTGCAGCACCTCGAGTTAAACCAGAACTCCCTTTGCCCACAATGTATTCTCGCAAGTCCAAATTTTCATTTAGTATACTTTGCAAATTAGATTTAGGATGTGCAAATTTTCACTTAGCATTGTGCTTTCTTTTTTCTTTTCTATGGGAATTTCAGAATCAAAGTTAGTGGCTCTATTCTAAAATAATTAATGAGATTACTCTAAAGCCAGAGAAATGCAAAATGAATTGGCTTCTGAGACGGGCATATTTTTTATCTAAATTATTTTTCTTGGACTGAGGAATTTCCCTGTTATTTGATAAGTGTCCTTTTTATTTAGGCAACTAATCAAATCACAAAATCAGCATTCACTCACAGAAAGTTATTCATATGTTTTTCAAAACTATTTATTTGACATTGTCTTTTTCTTGTTGTGGTTGAAATGCAAATTATGCTTACATTTCTAGTTCTTTTGCGTATAGAGTTTACAACCAACCTGGTGTTTTAAAATTCTAAGAGCAGACTCTAATGCTTGAATATTCTTCCTGTTGGACATCTACAATTAATTTGGTGGCACCTAGATTGATGTTTAGCTTTGAGAAAATTTAGATGCTTCAAAAATATAATCAACTTACTAGTTAGGCTCAACTCTTACTATTCTGTTTGAGATTAAAGCATTTGCTGGTATAGTCTACAGGCTCTGTCAGCTCGGTTCCAGTTTGTTTGAGATGTTTTCACATTGTGCGTAACTTCATTTAGTAATAGGGTGAATTCTTGTTGTGGGACCATTCAGGAAGAAAGTGTTACTTGAGAAGATTGAGAGAACATGATGTAGAGGAGAGCCCACTCGTAAAGCTAGGCTGTTAAAAGGGGTTAGCCTCTACTTTAAATGGGAGTTCCATGTCCCACACAGACCATACCCTGCCAATATGGGACTCATGCTCCTGCATCAGAGCTGAACTTTTGCATGTCATTATTTTGTAAACAAAAGTGGGCTATTTGGAAAAGATGGTAGTGGTGGTGCTTGGTGATTTATGCTTCTTTTCATTTTCTGGATAAAAGGGGAGTGGGTTGAAGGACAATAAATTTTAGGGTTTCTAAATTTAGATTCAACATTCCACAAATTGGAGGGAGAAAACAGTGATATTTTGATTTGTCTCATTTTCTTTTCAAGTCACTTAATAGTAGTTGAGTACTTGAATTCATTTAGATATTCAAAATATCTATTATTAAACCACTGAACTCAAAGAAATTTTCAAGTGCTTCACTTCTTTTTGTTATTATATGCTGTCACTATGTAAAGTAAGGTGTTAAGATAAATATCAGGTCACATTTTCAACAACAAACCATTAATTTTGTATCTTCTCCATTGAATGGTATATTGCAGTCCAACTGAGGTAGAACAGTCCATCCTTGAAGACTTGAGGAACCGTGTACAACTGAGTAGTGTTGCACTGCCATCGATTAGCTTTTACACATTTCTCAATACACATAATGGGTAATGTCTAATACTTGGCATAACAATGTCATTGATTATGTTGGGCATCTATTGCTTAATGCTTCTATTTTGTTCAACTATTCCAGTTTAAGCTGTTCATCAATATCCCATGATGGATCATTGGTTGCTGGAGGGTTTTCTGACTCATCACTGAAGGTTCTTTCTCTACATCCCCTTCCATCCGCTCCTCCAAAAGAAATCAGTCTTTCCTTATAGAGGTTTATCTTATCTGATGATATGAACTTGTGGTAATTTCTGAATCGTATCGACAGGTTTGGGATATGGCAAAGCTTGGACAACAGCCCACCAGTTGTAAGTTTGTAGTTGTAAAATTCCTTTTTCTTAGACCAAGTTTAACGCTTCACAGATTTTTTTTAACCTGGAACGTGCTGCAGTGTCCTAATTTAGCTTATACAACATGCACTGGATTCCAAGCAATACCTCATTTATTAGTGATGCAGTTATTAGACTGGATTTTGTTGAAGATAACTGAAGCCCTTCTTGGCACATTATCTTTTAGACTTTCAAAATTTAAAACTCAGTAGAGAAAAAAAAAAAACTTCGCTGGTTTAAGAATGTGACACAGAGCAATATGGGCACTCTATTTCCTCCCTAATAGCTTCACATTGGAATTATTTTTTTAAAAGGTCGGGGGGGGGGGGGGGATGAGATCACTGGGTCTTTTTTTGGGGTTTTGCAGTGGATCTTCAATACCATTTTAAAAAGTGATGCTATTGTAATTTATATGCAATGACTGCTCGTTCAAGGCAATCATGGTATTCATCACCCTTGCCAATCTGCATACCAAACTGGCTACTTAAGCTCAAAACCTTGTTTATTGCTAAAACATCAGGGCCTCTAACAAAAAATATAGCAGTTGAGTTGAACAAAGACAAAACTAAGATGCTGTTTGACAAAGTGAGCTTGGTAGAAGGAGGGAAGCTTATGCAAGTCTTGAACATTTTAACATACTCAAAGATGAGTTTTATGTTTTGCTTGCTGTAATAGTCCAGTTATCAATTCCGCTATCATCAGCTCTTTCACAGGGTGAGAATGACACATCGCAAAATGAACAAATGCTTGGGCAAAGTGGCGGGAAAAGACAGTACACATTGTTTCAAGGTCATTCAGGGCCAGTTTATGCAACCACTTTTAGTCCTGTTGGGGATTTTATTCTTTCCTCTTCAGCAGACTCAACAAGTATGTTTACTTGATCCCATTTTGTATGTTATCCTCTATCTGTTTCTTCTTCACTTTTGGTAGTAAATTTTATTCGTTTCTTTTATATCCTAGTTTTAAATCCGAACCTTATTCTGAACCATGAATCTTTCATTGATTATGCAGTTCGATTATGGAGCATAAATCTTAACGCCAATCTGGTTTGTTACAAGGGCCACAATTACCCTGTCTGGGATGTTCAGGTAAAAATTTTTCTTTTGTATTTTTCTAACCATCATAAGTTTAAGTTTTCACCTATGTATTCTGATTATGAATGTAGAACAACATGCCAAAATACTTGAAGGAAATATTTTTAAATTTAAACGTTTAAATGTGATGCTCACATGTTTTGATTGTTTTAACCTAATTTAGCATATGCATGTATATGCAAGCTAGACCACACTAGTATCCATATATGCTCCAAATGTCTAGAAAAGGTGATCCACATTTCTTGCATCTTATTTTCCTTTTCGTTGCAAGTTTATTATGGTTTAAATGATATAGTAGTCTTTCTTCTTCTGTTTCTACCTCTCTGTTTAATTAATGGTTTTTGGCTGGTGCTATACTCAGTGTGCATTGCGCTAAATAGACACCTTGGACTTTTGTTGGATCCGATATGAAAGTATATGACATTTTAATAATCTAATATTACTTGGGAGGAGAAACCAATGGCTTGTTTTTTATGCATCAATCTTCTATGCTTAGATCTACTTAGAACTTAGATGTATGTGCATCTTTGGAATTAGTTGAAGAGTCAGCTTTGCTTTGTTCTCTCAATTGTGCAGCTTGCAAAGATTTGATTTTTTCCTTTCTCATAAGATATTTTGTTCATTTCTTTCTCTTTTTTCTTATTTTTCTGCATGTACATTCTAAAATGCTGTAGTATCTATTTCCTTTGCTGGGTGCAGTTTAGTCCTGTAGGCCATTATTTTGCCAGCTCTTCACATGACAGAACTGCTAGAATTTGGTCCATGGACAGGATACAGCCTTTAAGAATAATGGCAGGGCACTTGTCGGACGTTGATGTGAGTTATGAAGTCCAATATCCTCTCTTTTGCTTGTTCTAATTTTCTCCCGATTTTATATCAGCCGCTAGCTCATTAAAATATCTAGTTTACATATTTGATTGCTTCAGAAATTCATATACTAGTTTTTTAATTATGTACACTTATATTAATTCGTGATACAGTGGAATTTTAAACACCTTATCTCAGAAGGTAAAAAAGGAAGCTATACTAAAACAAACTGTGAAGTGAGTTTGTCCATCAAAGTTGGTGTCTCAGAGTCATAGACACTTGTATGCTAGAATTAAAGGAGTTTACCAGAATAACATTCTGTATATCTACTCATGTTTTTAGTTCAAGAGATGATGTGTTCTGTTATATGTTCTCAAGGAGCTATAGGATTAAAAAAACATAAAAATGCTGAAGGTTCTAAAACGAGGTGGTAAACCCACCTTTTTCTCTCCTCTTTAATATTAATTAGGTAAGCCTAAAAATTTTATAGGTTTGATGTTAACTCTTCTGGTTTTTGATAAAAGATAAGACAGAAAGATAAGGAATCATCCTAAGGCTACAAAGACAACAACAGAGGAGAGAGAAAAAAAAATCCAAGAAAACAATCCTGTTCCGTAAAAATTGTGGAGGAAGAAATATATTGATATTAATATGTCTTTTGAAGAGGATTTCATAACTTGCTTACTGGAAACCTAAGATTCTGCTGCATGTCTGTGACCTGAATCAATATCTTGGATTTTAACATTTTGATATCAGCAAGCTGAATATATTTGTCAAGGATTAAGGAATGATTTTATATCTCTAACATCCCTTTTGTGCAAGAGCCCTTTGAGCCTGAAGTATGGGCAATACACATGCCTATTATGCCATGTGCTAAAATTCAACTTAATTTTATGATGAGGATCGAACTCTTAACCACTTGATCATAAAAACTCTAATACCATGTTAAGGACCATCTCTCCTAAAACCTTATGCTGTTAGGTGGAGGCCAAAGAATGATTTTATATCTCTAGCAATATTCTTTTGCATAAATTTTGGAAAAATTAAGGTATTGGGCAGACTTGCAGTAGTAGTTATCATTACTCAGGTTTTCCAAGTTATTCCAAGTCTGATGCAGAGATCAAAAATCTGCGTGGCTTACACAGAAATTATGGACACTTTTAATTAGGGTTATGTGAGGTGAAGAGACTGATTACTCTCATTTGAAAGGGAGCTGAGGGTCTCCTGAGACTCATGTAAATATGAGAGAATAACTAATCCTTTTGGTGATGTCAACTGTCAAGAATGTTTGAGGGATTACTTTATCGTATCTGTCTAATATAGGGTTGATTTAAAGAGATTCTATATATATGTTTGTGTTAATCCTCAAAATGTGATATCATGGCATTTAACTAAGCAGTTAAGGGAATTAGTGAGTGAGAATTGTGAAGAAAAATGAACTGGGAGAGGGTAATAACTGATAACCTGTAAAATTTTCGATAACACAATGCTTAATATGTGAGTGAGATAATTAATTGATTTACAGTTGATCAACTTCTATGTATCTAAATGCAATGTACTTTTTTGGGTCTATGATTGTCAGGTTTTACTCATTCTCCGTTGTTATTTTGTTTCTGGAGTGAATGTTTACTTCCTTAGGCCTTTTTTTTTTATGTAATCTGTCGACTTTTTCCACTCATGTAAATTCTGAAAGTGTATGATTCATGCAACTTTAATTTATTTGGTTTTCTTCAATTAATCAGGTGCTCTCATATTCGTTTTGAATATTGTTGACTGATATGGTCTCACTGTAAAGCTTTAGAAAATGGTTTCCAGTTGATTCTAAGAATATTTGTGCCTCAGTCACTCTTTGATTGATTCAGCAGACCGTCATCTCTGTTGGCTTTTTTTGTTTGAGCATGAGAGCAAAATTTCATTCTTCCAATTAACTCTCCTGAGAATTCATGTTCTCACCAAGTGGAACTCAATTATAAGTAAAATACACAAAAATGTTGTTGTGAAGACAATATTTTTCAGTTCTTCAATCTGTATTAAGCAATGCTTACCTGTTCTTTTGTCTTATATAGTGTGTGCAATGGCATGCCAACTGCAACTACATTGCTACTGGCTCCAGTGATAAAACAGTTCGACTATGGGATGTGCAGAGTGGGGAGTGTGTCCGGGTTTTCATTGGTCACAGGAGTATGATTTTGTCTTTGGCAATGTCTCCTGATGGTCGCTATATGGCATCTGGTGATGAAGATGGCCAAATCATGATGTGGGACCTCTCTAGTGGCCGCTGTCTCACACCTTTGATTAGTCACACTTCATGTGTTTGGACACTTGCTTTCAGGTGATCCCCTTCCCTGAATCAAAATATTTCAACTATATCATAGTTAGGAAGGAAATCGAAGGTCTTTGAGGTTGTTATCAACTGCTTAACACTGCTTCTGCTATTTATTATTGTTGGATGTGTCAGTTGTGAAGGTTCTATTCTAGCATCTGGATCCGCTGATTGCACTGTAAAATTATGGGATGTAACTACGAGCACAAAGGTTCCTAGAACTGAAGAAAAGTAAGTTTGTCTAATATGAAAGCATATAATTGTCTCTTAAGGAATTTTGTTCCTATGGAAAAACTAACTGCATAATTTTTTGTCTCATTAGTAGAAGTGGGAATACTAACAGACTCAGATCATTGAAAACCCTGCCAACGAAATCTACTCCAGTTTACTCTTTGAGGGTAGGTTCTCTAATTCTTTATTGCATGGTTACACGTTTATCTATGGATATTCTTGATATAATTTTCTGAGGATTCAATAATTATGAAATGTTTGTTTCTGTTCTTGGAGCAGTTCTCTCGAAGGAATCTTCTTTTTGCAGCTGGAGCTCTTTCAAAAGTTGGCTAATATATTCTTCGTTTTGAGTATGTCTACAAATATCAGATCGAAAGTGGCATAGGCAGAATTCTCATACGAGGGCTTAAAAAACTAATGCTGACTTGCCCCGGATAATTGTAATTTATGAAGGCACATGTTTGTTTCTCTCTCTTTTTTTTTTTATAAATTATTATCTGCAGTTATTTGAAATGAAATATTCTGTCAGCAAATTTTGCCCATCATGATTTTTTTTTTCTTCAATGTGCATAATGTACCATAAAATACTCGGAGAACTGAAGAATTACGATCTTTTGATTCTTGCTACATACTAATTTCGTTTCTTCTCGATTACTCTTAATTGTTACTTCGATGTTTACATCCCAAAGGACTTGATGAAAATGCCAGTGAAAAGAGTTATTTTTATATTTTGTTAATACACTGCCTTCTACCTACATGGCTCAGGCGAATGGGAATAGATGCAAAAGCTGTTATTTTCAAATGCATTTCATACATACATTAGACTTTGGTGTATCATTTTGGAGTATAGCTCCTCCTATGGCAACTTTTCAGATGATACTTTTTTCTTCATTTCATGATTGCTGCCGCTTTTACCAAAATATTGAAACGTCCTGATGCATTTACCGGGAGGCTGTGATAATTCTTGGTTTTTTGGTACCATAGTAGCCATTGGCAACCATTCGACCGTTACTGCATATTTGGTATATATTTAGTATGAAGGAAAGAAATGAAATAAAATAAAACATATAAAATTTTCATCATCAAAGCATAAAATTTTTTCATTCTCATTCTATTATTATTTTTTAATCAAATTAGGCCTTTGTATATATGAACTTTTGAATATCACACCATATTGATTGTAAGAGAAATTTTATTTACATGCAAACAGGCACTGCTTTTCTGTAACATGCCTTATATCTAAAATGCTTACTTATTTACCCAAAAAAAAAAAGAAGCATATTCGCCAGAAGCACATGAAATCGGAATAACCTCACATGTAGGGCCACATTAAAACGTAGAGTGCTTATGTTATAGGCACTAACCAAATGAAGGATAGCCTCTCAGTATGTCGTGATTGTAGTCATTCTTAAATATCTCACCTTAAAAACACACAAATTGTGACCACCCCGAGGCAAGAGTGCCATCAAATTAGCATTTTAAGGTTTGTATCCTATTTTGCATGTGGAAACGTTAGTTACATATTACTATATTGTTTGCTAAACAAGGCCAATGACTGCAGTGTTTCAGGTGTCGCGTCGACCTATTGGCTAGTAGTTAAGGGATACATAAAAACCAAATAAAATAGAAAGAATCTAATCTCATGTATTAAAAATAAATAAATAAATAAAACCAAGTCTGGCATGCATTATTCTGTGCGTGAGAGGGTGTCAGTCCTAATAGCTACCAAGTAAAATTAATATTCTTTAGAAAATCTTAATAATAAAAGGACAGAAAAGGAAGAACGAAGCCTACATAATGTGCAAAAGGATCTACGAATTGAATAATAAATTCAATTAATAAGTTACAGGATACCAAATCCAATCATAGGACATACATGAGCACCAAAAAATTAAGAGTACTTTAAAAAACCTCCAATGTGCAAATACATAAATAAATAACATATTGATATATCATTTATCACCTTTAATTTTTATCATAATACCAAAATTCCCCCAATGTAACTATTTGTTGGTTTCAACTTCCAATTATTAAAGAGTAATAATCTCGGTTACAGGGAATCCATATTACAAACTGTCATGCATGATTTACCTCGAGCCATAAGAGTGAGCTAGCAGTAGTTTATAATAAGATACAAATTCAAGTCTAAGTGTCATCATTATTCCAAAAATACCTAATTCCTATCCGCAATCTGGATAATAATGGCATGGATCCCATACTTCCTCAATTCACAAGTACAGGTATTGTTCCTGCCATTGTAATAGAGTAACAACAGAACCATTCTTCAATCCACATAAACTACAACTCAAATATGCGACCTGGTTTTCACTCTTCAAATTGAGAGTTTAAAAGACACAGCAAAAGAATTCTCTAATAATTTACTCTTTGTGGCCATCAGCATCCAAAAGTCGAAGCATTTGTAGACCCACGCTTCTTGTGAGTTTCAGAGAGAGAGAATACAATTTGTCACCAGCATGATGAAACTCCATTTTAAAAGGCCAAAAACCGAAAACTGCTATACTTCAGAAACAAAACAAAAATGACAGCTCTCTTCAAATTACTTTCAAACAACTCATCGCATACCACAAGGGAAATAAAGAAATTAACTCGATAAGAGTTACTCACATAATAAACAAGTGAACATGATCTCAAGTCTTTCTACAAGAGGGTGAAATGCTTCCACAAACCTAAAGCAAGGTCAGAACTGATACTTTGTTCTCTCTGCCTGTTCCTCCTTTAGCATTTCCTAGCATCAAGATGTTTTGTGCGCCACCAGCCCAACATGGCAATCCAAGGATTGCCTATGCTTTCTCTTCATGAACTAACTGAACCAGTAAAGCACAGACATTAACATGACATAAATCTTCAAAATCTGACATGAACAATCTGCCCAATCCTTATTTGAATTGAGCAAGGATCCAAATCCACATACCAAATCTGTGAGTACCTTGCAGACCCGAAATTAAATGTCATTCCATAGTAACTGTAACTCTACAAATCAATGCAAGTCCAAAACAAAAATATTAGTAGTCTAAGTTAGATGGAATGCGTTGTTGATGATTTTGGCAAAAGACAGGATTAACCATAGCTTTAAAAGTACCCAAATGAAATTTAATTAGAATATTGTTTCATAATCAACGATTCCAGCACCTCTTCGATATATGTTCTGTGATACTTAATTTGTACATGATCTCCTATTTCCTTTTGCATCCATGAACAAACGGTGGTTAACTTCTGATAATAAATGAATAAAAAATTAATTACCAAAAAAAAATAAAACTATTTAGATTAACTTATTTTACATTCAAAAAGGCTCTTTAGCTAAAAGCTTTTCTTTAACATTTTGATTATAAGTTTTTTTAAAAGCAAAATAAGTTAATCCTAAACACATATAAGTTTATTTCAAGTACATCTAATACATAATGATGGTGGTGAAGATGATAATAGCAGAATTTCAGAGACAATGCGAAGGCAAGAATAACAATCATGAAAGTGTTGACGAAGGTGATCATCAATAGTGATAACTTAATGAATGATAGAATGTTTCAATTAGCCAAAGAGGATCTTGATAATCTTTTTCACAATTATTGCTTTTGCTCACAACCTGACCCCACTTTGTTTGTTAAATTTTGTTTTATCACCATGAATTAGGCTATCTCTAGCTTCCAATTGATGCCAGATTATTTAGCTCCAAAATGTCACTAGGAAAAGGTCGGCTAAGAAACATTTAACACATTCATACACATCCTAATACTATGCTCCAAATTGGTGGTGAGAAAAGGTTCACTGAGTAACACTTATGCACTAAAAATATATAGTTAAATAATGATGCTTGTACCATAACCATTTGCATCTCAAGACAAGCATCCATTCTATTACTAAGCTCCAAAAGTATTGCTGTGAAAAGTTTCACTAAGTAACTTTTACGCTCATTTAAATTTTGACTATAGACTTAGCATCACTATTGCAATGTCTTAATGAAAGAAGTGGTTGATCTAAATGTATTCTATATGCTTTGTATTTCTCCAAGTCATAGTACATGATCTAATTTGCATAATATGAACTCTGCTAAGATTGGAAAAGACATTGCTCTATGCTTGAATAAATAAAGAAAGCAGGTATATAATCACCAAGTATCACAAAATACAAAAGCAAACATAAAGATGTGGACACATAATTAAAAGACTCACTAGGAGCTTCATAGAAGATTCAGTTGATGCCCTTAGTCAACCAGAAAAATTATACAAAACCTATTATCTATTGACTTGGTGCTTGAAACAAAAGCCAAAATATGACACAAGCAAGTTATAAGCCAAAAAAAGATAAATTCACAAATACCAATTGTTGCAACTACAAGAGCAGAAATTACCAAGACAGAGATAGATACAATTACAGTCTCCAACCATAACAAAAAAAAATGTTAACTGTTTATAACAAAAATGCAGGTGTAGTAAAGAGTTAAGAGACCTGCAGGCAGTGCTCAAATTTGATAAAATGCATGATCACTAAGAACATATGTGTTAAGTAAAACTGAAGACAAAGTCACTCATAAGAGGCATAATATATGACAAAGACTTTGCTGACACAGGCCTGAGAAACTCTTCGGAAGATCAAAACACAATATATAGAACTTCTTTAACTCAATATTGAAATGAAAATGCATTCCAAAACTAAACTGTTGTTGAACTTCTTTTTTGAATTTGCATGCTTCCAAATAGAATATAAAAAATATACAAGTCACCAGTGAGTCGCAGCTCACAATGGTACTTCCCTTGGTCATAACCAGGGGGTATGCTGTGGTGGGGGTTCGATCCCCCAAATCCCATTCCCCATTCCCTCCTAGGTCCCATAGGGCCTCTTTAGAATCAAAAAATAAATAAATAAATAAATAAATAATAATAAAAATACAAGTCAAAATGTGTTCATGTGCTAACCATATAAAAACAATTATTTGTTTATATAAATGTTTTGTGTTTTGTAAAAAACTGCTAGTCATGTAATAAAAAAGGTCCCAATGAAATTCACTAGGGCCACAAGTCATAGAATAAAAAAGGTTCACATGAATTTGGTAGGGCCGGCATGGAAGAGCTTGCTTAACCAGCCCAGGGAGGGAACTACTAGCACAGTTCAGGAACTCCTTATTCTTGCAATACCAAGAAAAAATCATTAGATGCATGAAGAGCTACTTATAACCATACATAAAGGCTGATACCTGCTCTAACATGCTTATTTATGAATTAAGAGTGCATGGACTTAAAAAGTAAAGCCCATTTTTTTGCTTTAAGTATAGACTTGCTAGTAGTTCAAGATTAGTAATTTTACCTTTTTGCACAATTTGAGTATTTACGTGTATGTAAATATGATTATAGCAGTATATACAAAAACCATAGACTATTAATCACCCCATGAGATGTTGCTCTTTGAATGATCAGAACCATGCAATACTATATATTTTCCAAACTATTTTGAATTACAAGTCAAATTGAAAAACGAACAACAAAAAGAAGTACAAGTAAATATATATCCATTCACAATACATTTATAAACAAGTACATTGGATATAAGAATTGTTAATATCATGAATTATGGAAAACAAAAAAAGAGAAAAAACAAAACTGCCTTAATGCCTTAGATTTGTTAATCCATGATCCAATTTGACAACCTAAAATCATCTACAAATTGATATAATGGAAAGATGGAAACATGAATCTAATTTAGCATTTATAATAACATCACATCTCAACCAACACAAAAATTAAAAACAAAAAAAAAACAGCCTTACACGGTTGATGACCTAAACAAGCTTTAACTTAAGAAACCTGAAACTTCTAACTTATTGAGAATTTTGTAATAAACATGTAAACCATACTCCCCTTTTAGAATCTTTATAAATAAAGAGGTATATTCATGATAACATCTAGTCATATATGGAAAAAGATGGAGCATATTCTTATTAGAATTCTGAACCTAGAGAATTGCAATCATAGACTAAAATTGCAAGCATATGCACCAAGTACTCTTCCTTTTCTAACATATCCCCCATTGCTATGTTATCTTTAATGTTGTCCTTTTGCAGGTGGGAGTGTTTATATTGTCTCCATCAAAGGATAACCAAAATAAATGTGAAAAGGATAGCTGATACATTAGAGATAAAGCTCCAAGAAAAAGAAATTATAAAGAAGCTATTAAAGAAGCATATATAAAAAATTTGGAATCCCTATTTTGAATTTAACAACTGCAAAACCTTTGTTGTATTAAATATGATGGCTTGTAACTTAAATATACATACTTAATTATCACATAAGTGCACAAAAACCCAACAGAAATATAGACCAACAACAAAAAGCAAAGTATTAAAAAATATAGCATTAATTTGTCAACCAAAAACTTTAACAAGATTAATAGAGAGAGTGCTGCATATATATACGCATCTTCGTCTGATATATATTCTTCCAACTCTTTAGGCACAACAAAATCAGTCTCCAATAAACTCAATCAACATAAAATCATGAAAAGAAAATAATTCAATTCATTGTTAACTTTCCAAAACTGTAGGAAAGACCATTGCCAGAAGCAAGTCACTGTAGGGGCGAGAATTATATTGATATGCTAAGACTAACTACTGCCGTATGCAAAGACTATATATGTTAGATTGGTAACTTCTACAATAACAAATTGCTGCTGCCTGCATGATTCACAATATAAAACATGTTAGTTCCCATTCAATATATGATTTCACAAGGAACTAGAACAAGGCATTTAATCTCTAAGTCCAAACCATTGCTGATAATAGAAAGAAAAAAACAAGTAAAGAAAAGAGAAGCTGATACAATAACAAAATAACAGTAGTTCGTCTTGTTTTCAACATTTACATGTGTATGGCTAGGAAACCACGTTTATCAACTAATAAGAACGAACTGTCCAGCCTATGCAATATATCTGGCATCAAACTCAAGAAAAATTAGGCTAGAGCTTATGCATAGCAAATCCACCATTATCACGATCAAATCCAGTAAATTTTCTATCTTTATTTCCACATTAGATCACACTATTAAAATAAATAAATAAATATAAACAATTGCTCAAGAAAATCTCATCCCATTTCCAAAAACACATTGACGAGGTGTTACTGACGACAGATGAAGAGCAAGATATTAGGGGGTGGGGGAATCAAAATGATTCTCAGATACTCAAACTCTCGAAACAATTTTGTAATCTCAGTCTCAGCAAAAGCAACGTACCCTACAGTTAAGGTTGATAGGGTTTATCTTTATCTATCAAAACTTGTAAAAACACCCATTTGAAAATCGAAATGTCCAAGAAACTAGAATCTAGCTTAGCCAGAGTCCCAGGAGAGAACAAACAGGCAACGGGAACCACTTACCGAGTAAGTGAACCTGGCTCGCATGCGCAGGAATTATAAAATACGGAAGGGGATGAAATCAGGAAGATGATGATAGCTAGAGAGCAAGCTACGACGAGAAGAAAATTTGTGAGGACCATACTATATAACGTGAATGGTCCCATGCTATGCTATATATATAAATATATATAGATACACAAATAATTTGCCGCTTAATCTGCACAGTGTATGGGGGTTCCTTCTGCAAGGCGAGGTCCATCAAAAGTCACGCTTCGCGTCTACTAACATCTAATATAAAATTGAATCATGAGCAATGACTAATATATAATATAATCAATGAGAATAGAAATTCAAATTATAGTAAGAGTTAAAAATGGAAAAGCATACAAGCGCCAAAGCCACACTGCTTTTCACTGTTGGATAATGATATAACCAGCTGCTGCAGTCATCAGTGATCTTCCTCAGCTCCATCAAAATGGAAAGAGAGAGAATGAGGAGGGTGGGTTTGGGTTTGGGTTTGGAACAAGCAGCGCCAGAGACAGTGATGAAATTAATTTCCGGCACTGGAAGATGACAGAAAGAGAAGTGAGCACGCAAAAGCAATAGTATACAGCTATACCAAGTGCCTCTGTGTGCTCACTCTCTTCTGTCAATTTCTATGTCCCAAGAAAGAAAAACAAGTCGAGTAAATACAAAAGCTGCCCAAATATGGAAACCCCACCCAGTAAAAAAAAATGTGCTTTTGAAAAATCAAAGGGGAAAAAAATTCATAATTGAATCAGATCTGAGGAAAGAAGAGGATACCCATTGATGGAAAACATAATATGAAATTCCAAAAAATAAAATAGAAAAAGATAGTCTAGGATCTACCATCTTCGTAAATGCATAGAGCAACAAATTAATAACTTGAAAAATTTAGGGTTTGCTATCAAAAACCAGAAAAAAAGAAAAGAAAAGAGAAAGATCAGTACAAGGAGGCATCATCAATTGAGAAAGAAGAAATTAAGAAAGAGAGGGAGAAGAAAAGAAAAATAGGAAAGAAAAGATAAAGACCACAACCACCACAAGCTCAAACCAAAACCTTGTTCGATATTCTCTCTCTTCATTCATTGTGGTGCTCTCGATCGGTCACGAGAGAGAGGAGGGGCTCGGGCTGCGCGCGTCTCACTGGATCATGCAAGCAGCACGTACAGACGCAGTGCCGATGACACGTAGCGCAGCCAGATCCCCTGAACATCGAACGAATTATGGCGCAGAGGGTGCAGGGAGAAGCCGAAACGGCGAGAGAGAGCAGCGCAGCAGCGAAACGCTGGGGGATATGGGTTGGTTGCACCCCTTGAACTTGACCTTTGACCCATCCATTCATATCCCAACCCAAATGGAGATGAAGCAGCCTTTTTCTTTTCGCGTTGTGGGATAGGGTTCGAAAGAGACTCTTAAATAGTTAAATGTCACACACAACTTTTAAATGCCTTCTTAGTTTTTACCCTTCGCTTTGGTCACTTATATATTTTATGCTCTATAGCAGCAAATTTATCATTATCATCACCACCCCACTCTTTTATCTCTTTTCTCTTTCTCTCCCTATCTATCTCAGCTATGAATATGATCTTTTGGGGGAAGACAAAGAGAACACGAAGCTATTTTCGAGACATCAAAGAGAAGAGAGAGAAAGGGGATTCCTTGTCTGTGATTTGCATTATGATACGTGTAAGATACACGAGTGATTGTGTTGGAGCCGTTGATGGAGAAGGCGTGTTCCCTGCCGTCGGATTGGGGGATGGTGTGGGGGCCACGTGAGAGTGGGTGTTGGGTCATCGGGAATTGTGGGGTGATAGGACACTAAGGACTGCGTCATTTGGGGGAGACAAACAAAGCAACGATTGGGATATTGGAGAGGCTACTGCTCTGCTGCTTCTGCGACTTCTCTGAATATTTTTGGGTATATATTCTCTAATTTAGACGTTTAAATTAATTTTTAACATAATTATATTTAAAATTAAATTTTTAATTTAATTTTTTTTAAAAATGATGTCAATATTCATTTTAATTTTTAAAAAAATATTTAAATTAAATTAATTTTTAAATCATAAAATATAACATTAAAATTATTTTTATATATACAAATAAAAATTAAATTAATATAATTTTTATAATTAAAAAATTAAATTAATTTTAATTTTATATCATTAAAAAATTAAATTAATAATATTTTATTATTATTAAAAAATTAAATAAATATTAAATTTTTAAAAAAATTAAAATAATATCATCTTATATAATTTAAAAATTAAATTAATATCAAAAAATTAAAATAATATTAATATAATTTTTAAAAAATTAAAATTAAAATTTAATATTATATTTATAATTTTAAAAATATATATATTTATAACATAACTCATATAAATATAATTATATCATAGGTTAATTTAAATATTTATAATAAATAATCCTTACCTAAAAATTCTTCGCTCTCTCTCCACACGTACTGTAACGTTTACCAGACATCACCTCACCAGTCACCACCCCGATTTTTCCTTCTCTTCTTTTCTTCTGCAGCTGTGACCTCTCTTCCCTCTTCCCCCATTGATTTCATATACTCTGTACTCTATGTTTACATCACTTCGCACTTTCACTTTGTACATCTTTTTATTAAAAATTACTTTGATTGTATTAGAATATGTTTGAAACTTCAAACTCTGACTGATTTGATTCATAAATAAAACGTTAAGGATGAGAATTCAATATCAATTCATTTCTAAATTACATGAAATTTTTTGTACTCGATTTATTTTACAAGAATTTTTATTTCAACAGTTAAATTAATAAAAATATTTATAAAAAATTATTCAACATTAAAATTTATGTCCTAACATCATATTCTTTTTTAGTTGAATACAAAAAACTCTTACCATTTAACTTGACTAAGAAAAGATAAAAATTTGTTTTTATTTCAACTAAAAATTAGTGGGAGTGAAAGTTAAATAAGGTCATTAATTTTTTAAAATGAGTGAGATTTATGAAGTTTATAATTATTAAAATAAGAATTTTCATTCAAGTTGATTAAACGAAGATAAAAATAATTTTAGTATCCAACTAAAAAATAATATGAGTAGAAACATGAAGAAAAGTAGGTTATAGCATTCTTCAAATATAATTATATTTATTTGTCTTTTTAATGAAATTATATTTTTAAATAAGTTTATATATAATTAGTTATTACTTATATTGGACAAACATAAGGGCCTAATATGGTTTTTAAAATCATTAAATTCTTTTTCTTAATTAATAGACTAATCTTTTAGAACTGACTATCCTCAATTTCGAACTGCATTAATGCAAAGGTTTTGAGATTGATTTATAATCTCTTATTGGTGATATGCAATTAATATGTAAATATTATTATAAGTTTTAACTTAAGTTTGTGATGTATACCTAGAAAGCAAATTTAAGAGACTAAATAATTCAATTAGAAACACAATTAAATATACAACAACAGAAAAAAAAAAAAGAAGCACAATCAAATAAATTACACATAACTTAAAATTAAACAAAATTTTGTATAATTTAACCAAAAATAAACCCTCAGATCACC
The DNA here is from genome assembly GCA_019955255.1 of Castanospermum australe. Classification (NCBI taxonomy): domain Eukaryota; kingdom Viridiplantae; phylum Streptophyta; class Magnoliopsida; order Fabales; family Fabaceae; genus Castanospermum; species Castanospermum australe. The sequence continues at coordinate 388,423 of NSJW01000213.1, forward strand.
AAGTTAATGAGGGAAAAAAAATTGTCTCCATATAATTAATATTGATTACACTATTAAAATAAAATCCACATTGTTTACATACATTTTTGTAAGAGAAGTACCTTGTTACCTTTACGTTATCTAATTTTCTAATTTTTCGTTTATATATGTTGTACCTTTACCTTAGTTACAATGCCTAGGACCACGAGAAATAGGAGAAGAGATCATAAAACTTAAATTAGATTATACTAACAAGAGACATAAAGATTGGACATAGTCTTGATAGGCTATCGGGACTTGCTCAAGTAAAAAATAATATTTTTTGTATAAATAAAATTATGCAAGTAATTGTTCATATAATTTCAGACTAAAAGCAATATGATAAAGTCCTTCCTAAAGTGGCAATTATAATATTTGAACCCTGATATTGTACAGGTAAGGTTTGTTTAGAGCGCAATTTACTTTCACTGTATTGACCACATTTGAGTAGAGTAAAAAAACAGCCTGATATTGTAGGTAAGGTTTGTTTAGGGCACAATTTACTTTCACTACATTGACCACATTTGAGTAGAGTAAAAAAAATATCTTGAGAGAACTAATTATAAATATAAATCAATCATAATTATTATAAGGAATCAAATGCAATAATTAAAATAAAATTGGAGACAATGATAGTTATATAATTATCGTACGTATCACATACTAAGTGATATGATATAAAAATATTATTTTACATTAAATGTATGTAAAAATATCTCTTATATATTATGAGACTTTTATTTTTTATCTTTTACTAATTGGAGAATTGTTATCATACTATAATTTTTTTAGGATACTTATATTATTGATGGATTATTAAATATTTATTGATTGTTAATATCCATTATCAATGTTTTAAGTCTATAAAGTATATATAATAATGATTCATTGATGTGAAAATTAAGGGAAAGGATTTTATCAAATCTATAATTTGATATCTACATATTTGTATTTTATCAAATTCTAAACTAATGATTTTTATTAATGATTATAAACATTATACTTTATCCTCTAAACATTCTGTGTTTATTGAATAAATAATGATTATATCAATATCCAAAAATAAAAATAAATACCATAGTAATCCCCACTAGTTACGGTTAGGCTTTCTAGACACATATGCTATATCCCATCGTTTATTCTTCCAACTTGAAGTCGTAACTCTCAGCCCTTATATTTAAATAAATAGCCTTTTTTTTTCTTTCTCATTCAATGTATGATTTTCTTTTCTTTGTACTATGTAGACGATTAACATAAGGAATACATTTTGGTAGTTATATTTTTAGGATTAGATTCATGTAAAGTGAGGTGTTCATTTTTTTTAAAAAAAGTATAAAATTATAATCGTTAATAAACAAATTTAAAAATAAAATTTTAATAATTTTATAATTTATTATATATTACATATATTTTATTATAATTTTAACCATTAATTTTTTTATCAATATTTCATTATAATAACCAAATCCATATTTTTGTTGTTATGAATCCATGTGCTATGGCCGAGATTTGTTGGAGGGGTGTTCGAATAGAAAGGCTATGTGGTAATTTGATTGGTTGGGTATGCAACGAGAAATTCTTAAATATTTTTCCAGTACTGTTTTTACTTTTTAATGATTTAAATATTGTTATATAATATTATAAATTAAATTTATCATACATTTTTTATTTTATTTTATTTTTGGTGATAAGTTATATATATTATTATAAAAGAAATTTTTCTTTTTTTGTCTTAAATTTTTATTTTTTCAAAAACTCATCAATAATTAATTGAATATAAATAAAAAATAGATAAAATTGTAAACACAACATTACATTCTATAATTTTAACTAATTTTACATATAACAATACTCTTTTAATACGCTAATATTTTTATTAATTTAGTATATTGGTGTCGGAATAGATAAGAAATTTTCGTACGCGAGGCAGCAAGCGTACGATGTGCAACGAAAAAAGAAAGGCATGGATAATGGAATTGATGGCCTTTGGAGTTAAATTGAGGTGCCGTCCAGTTATTCTGTTAGCCGTAGTGGCTAGTGGGCAGGCACAGAACCACAGACACGCGGGCGGGGACCGTTCCTTCCTATCGTATTCTGTACTCTGTACTCTCTTTTTCTTTATACTTTAAACGCTACCAAAAAAAATTCTGATCCTGTTGCTTTCTTTCTTTCTTTCTTTTTTTAATTCATAACGTATCCTTTTCAAGATTTATTAATTAAGATAAAATATATTTTATGTTATTAAAGTATAATCTTTTTTAAATTTACTTTTTAGATGTTTATTTTGTATTATTTAATTTTTTGACTTTTGGATTATATTAAAAATATCACTTTTTACAGTTAAATTAAATAAAAATATAATTAAAGCCAAACTTTAAGAGAATAAAAGATAAAAATCTAAATTTTATAAAAATTATGTGATAAAAATTCATATTTTTAGAAATTATGTAATAAAAAAATTTACTTTTTATAAAAGTTAATTCATGAAATATATACACGTTATATTTAAGTTAATAATTAAAGTAATGTTTTTTTAAAAAAAGTCAAGTGAAAGACTTTTATAATTTTTTAGAATTATATTTTATAAAAAAATTATATTATTATTATTTTTAATTTAAAAAAATTAAATTTATAAAACAGGTAAAATAAATAAAATTTTATAAAAATATATTTTATTTATTTTTATAATTCAAAAATAATATATATTTTATCATATTAATTATTATCGTACAATTTGATTGATTAATAATAATAATAATGTACGATCTCAGATTTTCAGGTGCCTACGCCGTTTTAATGGCCAATGGCCATTACATAATCATACACGCATGATGATTGATTCTCTGTTTTGTTTTTTCGGTGTATAAAAGGGGAGATTCTGTGTTTTTTTAAAATATATATTAAATAACGTGGCTTAAATAAAATATTATGATACTTTAATTTTATCTGCATTTTATTATATATTTTTTAAAAAAATCTTAATTTTAGTAATTAAGGAGTGTATGCAATTTGATTTATTTAAATAAAATGATTAAGAATAATTTAATTATGATTCAATAGTTTAAAAGAAATAAAGGGTTTAAAAAAATATAATAATAAGTATGGGTATTTACACGCACTTTTCAACAATTTTTTTTCTTGGTAGCTATTTGAAGCCAACAATAAAGCTAATCTCCATTAAGACTGAATATATATATATATATATATATATATATATATATATATATATATATATATATATATTTGTACTTAAATGAACAAAAATCATTATCCGTGGCATATAAATACGAAATAGATCAATGATATACCAATCGCATGATATCTGAAAAATTTATATTTCGATAATCAAAGCCATTAAACCAAACCAATCAATTTGGTTTAGCTTAAGATGAGTGTCAATCCGGCTTTATTTTGATTCAATGTAATGTCTTCGTCTTGATCGGTTTAATTTTGACTTTGATTTTTAAACTTTAATCCGTGATATAGATTAAATTTTAATTTCATTATTCTCGACAACATTAATTGTAAAGCCCTCTTATGAACTATGATGGGATTACTATATCCATGTTTATTGGGTAGTAGTGTCCTCGTTATCTATCAAAAGTGGTGTTAAGATTTGTAATTAAGTCTTTTTTTTATACAATGGTGACATATAAGTTTGAACCTGTACCCTCTTACAAATTATCGAAACTCCTCACCAATCCAATCTTAATAGCTTATTGATTGTAAGTTATACTTTATAGATTTCAAACATTTTTTATAAAACTAATAATTAATAAATATTTAATAACTTATTAAAAATACATGTAATTAACTCAAAAAAAGAAAATCCAAATATAATAACAGCTTCCCTCTTTTAATTTGTTTTGTATATCAGACAATCAAATCTTTAGCTTTTTTTTTTCTTCATTGAAAAAGAATGAAAAGAAAACAAGAAAAAGCCTAACTTCGAATGAACACAATGTCTTTAGATTTTATGTGTACACACAAAGCACGGATATATAACTAGCATGTGATGGTCATTTTATTTTATGCTAAAATTTAATTTGATTATAAAAAATAGTAAAAGTAAGAATATTGAATTCTTAATCACTTGAGTTATGATATAGTGTCTGTTTAGATATTTTTTTTAGAAAAAAGTATTTTTTTATTTCAACACATTTTCAAGTGTGTTTAGATATAACTTTCAAAAAAAAAATTAAAAAAAGTTAATTACTTTTTTTTTAGAAGCTAATGATCTCTAAGATTTTGAAAAAAATAGAAGAAAAAGTGATTTTTAATAATTTTATGATAAAAATATCCTTTACCTCTATTAAAAATTATATTTTGTATCATTTCTTTTTAATTCTTATTATTTACATAAACATTTATAGGTAATTATATGGATTATATTTTAAACAATGTAACTTTAAGTCATTGTACTCTAATATCTTAAATTAGATTATGATTTCAATGACTGTACTACTTAGAGAAAATAAAATATAATAACATTAGTAGCATGTTATTAAGTCTTTGAATACATAATCAGATATGTTATTATTACCTTATCTCTCGTTTTTCATGATATACTTAAAAATTTCATCGTTCCCTTATTATGCTAGCCCATTTAATCATGTCTTACATATCATAACTCATCATATATTGTATTTGAATGTCTTTTTTAATAATTTTGATATAAAATTAAGTGTTTTCTATTCCTTTTTATTTAAATAAACTTAAAAGTCTTTTTATTATTTAAAAATACTTCTTAAATATTATATCTAAATATAAAATTACTTTTTAAAAAAAAAATTATCAAAATAAATTATGTAAAAAAAGTATTTTTTTTAAATCTTATCCAAACGAGTGCATAATGTCATAAATTGATTATCTCAAAATTTAAAATGTTAAATGAAGATACACTAATAATTTTATATATCTAACACCAGTTTAATTTAATAAATTAGAAGCTCGATCATAGAACCTTGGTAAAAGGAATCCAAGACAAGTAGTAATCTAAGCATGGGTGCGACAGGTTTACATCCATACACGTTGGGATCTATCGTTTAGGAATCTAAGACAAAGTGTCAGTGCAAGTTGCAACTTGCAACCCATGTGCCCTACTGTCTCACTTGGTTTCAATTCCAAACTATACACGTACAATTTTATACACAATTCAGTATTTACAATTTTTTTTTTTCATTTAGACCTTGCAATTAGAAAATAGCGGAAAATTGATACTTTTTAATATATTGAATATTTTAATTATAAAATTTATAACTTAAGTTTAAAAATTAAATATTATCTTTTTATTTGTTGATTGATTTAATTTTAATTTATTGTTAATGTATAAATTTTTATACGATCATTCAATTATATATTAAAACATCACTAAAAAAATTTGATTATGACAACTACTTAAAAAGTTAAATTTTTAGTAATGTGTCAACACATTATTCAGTAATAATGTAAAAAATTTTGTATAAATGGTAGATTAAAATTAAAATCTATATTAATTAAACTAGTAATTTTTTACAAGTTGTGATGAGAAAGACTGACTAATCTTAATATTTATTTAACTTTACCTAGCTCATGTCAAAATAATGACATTGTATTAAAATAATTTTGCAAAATGTTATAGTACTGAAGATTTAATTTTAATTTATTATTATCACAATATTATTTAACACATAATAAGCTTTTATTTGTTGATAATTTTATATTGACAATAATTAAAATTAAAATTTTCTATTACTAAAAGCTTTAGCTAAATTATTTTTATCACTTTTAAAACTTAAATTTAATTCACTGTTAATTTAAATTTTATAATTATAATAAAATAGAAAGTGTTGCATTACTAAAATAATTAAAATATTTTATTAATAAAAAATTTTACACTACGATTAAAAGAAATAACGAACATGAAAGACGACAAGGAGCATGTGCTATTTACTGTTTGCCATGAATTTTGGAATATTGACAATCTATGATATGATGATATCATTACGCTTGAGAATGCGCCGTTGTTTGGAATATTAGATTACAAAAACAAGTATAATTAATATTTAATAGAACATATATTAGCTACTCTTCTAGCATTCTATGTTTGTCTATATTTTTGGCATGTTGTTTAATTGTTTATTTTAAAGAATAAAATGTAAAAATACTTTTTTAATTTTAAGTGAGTTGTATATATATATTTTAATAAAAAATTAATAAATAAATATTTAAATTATACAACTCACAATAAGTAAGTTTTTGATTCAATATTTTATTAAATTTTACTAATAATCTTATTATTTGTGATATATATGTAACCTACTAATATTTTTTGCTTTTATTTTTAAGATATGTCATCAAGACAATGATAGAATTCAAACTTTATATTAATTCAATATGTATAATTTTTTTATTTTATAAAATTAAAAAATATGTTAATAAATCATGTACATATTACATTTAATTAAATTATCACTTAAATTTAATAAAATATTAAATAAAAAAATTTAATTATTATAAATTACATCATTTAAATATTTAATTATTACTTTTTTATTACAAAATTATACATACAACTCACCGGTACGTGAGCATTTTGCCCTATTTTAAATGACTAGTGGAGCTATTAACTATATCTGTATACCAAAACAGACACAATAATTAAAATCCTATATTTTATGACATAGTCCGACTCAAATAAAAACGTAAACCTATATATGGTAATTAATCCCCTAAAGTAACCTATATCTGTGCTACGATCCTGGTGAGCATTATCTTTTTCAACGGCCTAATTCCTGCCCCCTCCCCAAAATCAGTGGAGTCAAGGATCAAATATTTTCGTATCAAAATATGAGCCTTTGACCTCTGGCATTTGCATCCTTGCATGCTTCCTAAGTGAATTATATTTTAAATATTTTTATGAACCATTTATTTTTATTTTCAGATAGCATATTTTAATATGAAAATGTGAAACATCTATCAAGTACAATTAAAAATTTGATGTTTGTGCCAATTTTTTTTCTTATGTTTTGAAGTACATCTCATAGTCGTTGAAAATAAAATACTTGAATATTTGAAATATTGAATATTCAAATTCATTATAAATGAAAGAAATGAATATCTAAAAAAAACTGATTTATAAGCATGCGTTGACTAACACAAATTCTGCATAATTTTAGCCTACATATTACGTTTACTTTTTGGTAAAGTTTGTTTTCTCTGTTTTTAATGATAATCATGAGAATAACTATACATATATATAACAACTCAAGTTTACAGAAAATTAATGATTAAAATCATAATAACAATTGAAATTATGAGAAGTTACAATTGTTAATGAAAAAATTAATAAGTTAAAAATCATAATAAAATATATGTATATTTATAATAAATTAATAATATTTTTAAAATATATTTTTTTAGTTTTCTTATTAATAAGAGTCAAATTCTAGGATATAGACCTGACCATCCAAACAAATTAGGCCTCATGCATACTTATTTCTTTTTAGGATAAGTATTTTATAAATCTCTATTTTAGATTGAAAATATATATTACATATATCGTGTTCATAAAATTTTATGCTAATTTAATATTATTTTTCTATGTCATCAATATATATTAAAATTAACGCATAATATGCGTACTTTTCAAGCAAAAGATATTTATCATCACTTAATTACGTACTTGTAATTATTTAAATTTTATAAAATTTGGCAGGCAAGGTTCACGTGACAGCTATGTGTATTTCAAGTTTCAACTGAAAAACATTTTCTATAATGAATATAGACAATTTAAGTGAGCTAAATATATTTTTAGCATGCAAAGAGCAAGTGCTGCTGTTATTATTTGTGGGTGATTTGTGTCATTATTTGCACATATGTATTGGCTATTAACTTGTCACTATTGTTGTTTAGGAGTTCTTGACTTATTGCTCCTGCTATTAATAGTTATATACTAGTGAATATAACTTACTTACGAACTACTTGATTTATTTTAAACTAATATTTTGTATTTGAGTTTCAATAAGAATCAAATTGAATCACAAATATTTTCTAAGCTTGATTAAATATACATGAATATATATTATCATTTTTAATTTGAAGAAATTAGATTCATGAAACGGTTCAAATAAATTAAACCTTACGAAGATTCACACCAAAAAATATATATTATGTTTATGTTTTTGAAGTTTTATGCTTAACTTATTTATAGCAAGGACATGTGAGTGAACTTAATTACATTGAAGAGTGGGAGCGGCAGCACTTTCAAAGTCTTTTTTTTTTTGTAATATACATAATTTTTTTAGGTTGGGATTTCTATAAAAGTTAAATCTTTATCTCTCCTTCAAAAATTATATTGTGCAAGGAATTTATTTTTGTCAAGCAAGTGGTATTTGAGTATTTGACTAAAACCTTATGAAGAAGTGCTTATTAGGCATTTTTGGTGTGGGATATAAGGTCTATATGGCCTATTTTTATAAGTCTATAAACTAATCAAGCTCATAACCACACCAATAGATCCAACACTATATCTTTACTCAAAACCTTAAGATGTTAAGTTTATGGGTCTTTCCATTATATATAATCCTTACCTTATCTATTCTTTTTCTAAGGACTTCTTCACTCACATCTCACATTCTATTCACATTTGAATTTTCAATATATGACTCACTTACCACTATGTCTAATCTTTATTGGTACAAAAATAATTTTTTTTAACTTGGTACAAAAATAGATATTTAATAAATGAGTTCGGATGGAATTTTGCACCACACGAACGTGATCCGAATAGTATTATATCACCAATACCTGGAATTGTATAATACCCATCTACCCTACTCTTATTGGACATTTTTAGTGGTGTATTTTTGTTGATTGAAAATCAAGTTGAGAAGGCTCAAATCTAGTTCTATGAAAATTGCAAGTTAAGAAAATTCCTAAATAAGAGTTTGGGATGTGAATATATAGACACAAAATTTATAATTAAATCGCTATAAATATCATCTTCATTTTGTTGTATCTCTTATTTCTTTTAGTTTTAGCTGTCTATCTTAATTATTTACTGTTAGCTAGTTAAATGTTATATATGATTATATCTTATTGTAATTTCCTTTTCGATTAAACAAATTCTTGAACTTATTTGAAAAATAGTTTAAAGGATAAAATTTATTCTTTTTATTTTATCAATTGTTACATGTATCATTTCTAAAACAAGAGGAAAATGAGTGTACTTTTCTTAAATCTTAAAAAAACAAGTGTAATTTTAATCATTATTAAAACTTTTCAACAGTTTATATCAAATATAGAAATTGTTAATTTTATTTTTGAAATACAATAAAATATCACATATCTAAATACTGAGAATCTAACATCTCACAGCTCTTTATGTAGAATGTAGTAGAATCTTCTATCTCGTAATTGCTCAAAACTTTTTGAAAAGGTGAATGGATTACGCGTATTACTCAAATTGCTGGAGCAATCATCAAACTTGTGCAGTGTCTGTATTTGTATAAATTAATTAATGGGAATCAATCCCATATATATATATATATATATATATATATATATATATGTTAATGTATCTTCACTTTGATGAGTCGTAAGATATAATTGATTGTTATTTCTATTTAATAAAATTTAAATATTTTTTAAAATCAATAATTAATATGTACTTAACAATTTATCCAGAATATGGATACCGAATTAAAAAAATCAAGTGACCATATCAACGCACTAAAACTATGACACTGATCTGTCAAGTTATTTATTTGCGCGGTTTGCTGGTGGAAATTGATAGCTGGTGCTGAGTCCCACAAGCTGGTGGAAATATAGATTACAACTCTTTTTAAATTGATCTCATCATTCAATGGGGGAAGATCATGTCACATTGATAAATTTAATGCATATTCCTTTTTTTTTTTGTATTAGAAAAGAAAATATCATAATTCATATAGAAGTCAGGATTAAATGTGATGCATAAAAATGGCTAAAATATCAAAGCTTTGCACCTTCTTGATTAATCTATTCCCAATTTTCATTTCTATCACACACACATATATATAAAATACTTCCCTCTTTCTCACGGCTCTTTCTGGTTAGATTAGCAGTTTTATGAACTTACGTGCCTATATATAGACACCTCAAGGCTGCTATAATTTAATATAGTGACAAAAGCAACAGTAGATTTAAACATGTTTGTTGGATTTAAAAAAGAGTACATTGAAGCATGATGGTGATTTAAATGAGAAAATTTTTATATCAATTACGATATATCCTCACCCATTTGTCGAATACTATGTCTATATATTTCATATAAATCGCTTAAATATTGTCAACCAACTCTTCTTTTTCTTCTAGCCAAGTATCTGCTTCTTTCTGATGCATGCACAATGACCCTCCCCTCCAATTAATGTCTATCAGAGAGAGAGAGAGAGTATGCAGCCAGAAAAAAAGAAAAAAAAAAGAAAAAGAAGGGTTTACAAATTAATTCAAAATGTATAAAATTCCCGAGTTAGAGTGATCAATGATAATCGGGGCCTATGCCTTTAGCAAGAGGACAAAAGCAAAGTCACTTTTGCTTCATGAACCATATCTTTAATTCTTTTTCAGCCCCTCTTATAAAGATATATACACGACAAGGAACTTCACCTTTTAGCAACGTTTGACCGATATAAAGTGAAGAAATGACCCATAAATGACCCATGAACAATGAACACGAATAGGAAGGAGAATAAAGAAAAAGTACAGGTTGCTCTCATCCTCAACCTACCAAATTATATATCAATAATCTATAATCAAAGGCATAGCTACAGAGTTGGGGTTCTAACAACAACAACCAACAAATTAAGAAAAGTCAAAACCACCACTAGCTAGTGTCTGTGAGGATAAAGGGAGGACACTTGGATATAGCCTGTGGGGATTGTAATTTGAAAAGCTATAATCAATCACAAAATAAGAAATTTGTAATATTTCAATTTATAGTAAAGAGAAAGTTATTTTCTTTTTTGAAAAAAGAAACTCTATAGAATTGGGAAAGAAGAAAGCAAAAAGGAATGGAACAAATATGGAATCTATGATATTAAATACATTATAATAAAATTTATGATTGATATATGAGTTATCAGTTTCATTGACAAAAAATTCTTGACAAGCTAATTACAGTCCCCAGTGGAAAGTCATACAATAAAACATGACGTACCTTTTCTTTGATGTGGAGTTTGTGAAAGACCTAAATTCAAAACTGAAATAGAGCATGGGTTGCATCACAAAATATTGCTATAATTTTCAGCAACTGATTTACGATATCTGTAGAATTTGAAAACAGTTGGATGAGATCGCAGAAGACATTTGCTGGATGTAGCTTCCTCTAGAATGAAGTGTGGTTTCTGGTTAGATAAGTCATCTATGATGGGAAGAGCCCACATTTTTCCATGTCCTTGTGAAATGGGTCTGTCAGGCCCAAACATCAAAACAGATTCTCAAAGCCTTGTAACCAATATTGGGCCTAGGCCTACCATGAGAGTCTCAGACTCAGTATTCAGTTTAGATATTATGTACCTGCGGGGTGCAGGCAATGGCCTCATGATAAAAGTTTTTGTTGAAATCCTACTTGGGATCAATTCTAGAAAGAAACAAATCCCACCCCCTCCCCCAACCCCCCCTGACCAAAAAAATTTAAAAAGATATTATGTACTTGCGATTCAGGCCAATGACCTATCACTAAGTTGGAATGTCTTGTAATAGTTCCACGGGGATCGATTCATCTCCCTTCCCCCCGCGGACGAAAAAAAAAAGAAGACATTATGTACCTCACCCTAAAAATTCATATCTATAAGAGACAAGGAGAAGTGAATAGTACTAGAAGCTTGGCCACTTCCATTATTCCGTTTGTTTTTTTTTTGGGCGAACCACTTCCCTTAATTTTATGTACTTCTTTACTAGTTACTAGTAAAATCTATGCATTAATGTGAATTAATAATTCTTTAAGGCACAGTAATCATTCTCTTTGATGCGACCAAGCATTCTAAGTATCAATAAAAGCAAAACTAACACAACTGTGTTTATTGAAGGGCCACAACAGCAAGTAGAATAAAACACCTAATCCATTGTCTTATTACTTACTGTCTCGATGGAATGCTTTAACTCTTGTTTCGGTCGTGCAGGTACATTACAATATTCTCTGCCATATTATTTTAAACATGAGGTGCACGCATACAAGATGTCTGGATACTAGCTTTTCATTGAAGTTAGATAGTTTATGTTGCCAACTGAAACAATCAAGAAAAGACCTCCTCCAGATACTGATATAGCACTAAATTCCATTTACTTGTTAACGTTGAACACTCGCCAGATTGGGACCAAATAAGTAGTTAAAAGATTAGGTTATTCTCCACAGCTTGTGCCCCCCCAACTTCAACAGCTTCCACTCTGTCAATTAATGACAACACAGCTCAACCAAGGCACAATGTCCGGAGTGCACACTCGATAAAAGTCAATTGGATGGCAAATTGTCAACCTGTCACTATTGGGGAGTGCCAAAGCATTCTTTTAATTTAGGTTACTAACCAAATGTTTTCTGCTGTTGCCTTCAAATAAAATCCACCTAGAAACAAGGGAAAAATGACAAAATACTAGCCCCTGCCACAACTAAACTAGCCTAACTATGGATAACAATGCTAGCAACAATGAGGGAACTACCACAAACGATGAACAGATTCCTAAAACACGGCCCAGATTGCACTGGATGGCTCAGGCCAGAAAAAGGAATATCCAAAATGCTGGAAGGTGGAGCACATCGATAAGCAGAAGACAAGCAAGCAGCTAAGGAATAAATAGTATGAGTAGATATCCACTTCTAGCTTCTTCGACGCTTCTTTCCACTCTTGGCCTCACTTTCTTGTCCCTTTGCTGCACTTGATGTCTTACCCTTTGTATCTTCTATCTCTTTTGCTAAATCCACTTCTGAATCTTTAGTCTTCAATAAACCAGATTTCACCTTGCCAGTGCCATTAGACTTTCCACCACTTTTAGGGGGTTTTCCCTTGGAGGCAGAAGCAGTCTTGGATGTTTCTTGCTTGGATTTTCCAGTCTTTGGGGTTTCAAGCTTTGATTTTCCAGTCTTCGGAGTTTCTTGAATAGACTTAGCAGAGTTTTTTGGTTTGCTAATGTCATCATCCTTTGATTTGCTTATCTTGGAAGTATCAGTGATCTTGGATTTGCTGGTCATTTTTTGTGCAGCAGCAATAGATTTACCGCTACCACTTTTAGGAGTGTGATCCTTAGACTTTCTACTAACTTCATCCTCATATTTGCCAACAGTCTTGGAATCTTTGGATTTACTATCAGATTTTCTGCCATCTTTGGACTTATGGCTAGGCTTCATGGACGTGCCCTTTGATTTACTGGATGCCGCGCCTCCACCGCTAGAAATTAAAGTTGAAAAATTTAGATATCAAACAAATGATGGCAAAGAAATTGATTCTTGATATTCACAAACCTTTTGGAAAAAGTATCCATCTTCCCTTGCTTAGTTGATTCACCAGCACTTGTTTTCCCTTTCTTCGTTGGGGGCCTGAATAAGATCATAGCATGATGCAAACGTAAATAAGACCAAATTAAAGAAAAAAAAAAAAAAAAAGCTAGAAAGCACAGCATGTCTGCCAAAGCATCAACGAGAATCACCAAATACAGCAACAAGTAGTAAAATATCCAATTGAATTCTTAACGACAGAAAGGAAACATGAAATAATAAAGCAATGTACAACACATTCTTCACAACTGATAAAATTCCATTTCCAACTCAGCACATAGCACAATTGCTTCATGAGGGATGCAAAGATACAGATTGTCATGACCTAGAATTTGATATTTTTCATCCAGATACCAGGGAATAAAAACTACAAAATGACTACATCAGATTGCCAATATGTTTCCTTTTTGTAAAAGAAAAAAAATTAACAATTTCTTTACTTTTTAAAATATTTTCTGAGCACTCAACACATCATCACATCCACCTGAAAATACCAATGTTCTGAAAACCGGACCGGACCGGGCGGTTCAACCGGTCGGATTGGCAACTGGTCCCTTTACCGGTTCGGCCGACCTCACCAAACCGGTAGGGTCAAAAACCGGTGAACCGGTTCCAAACCGAATGAACCGGTCAACTCGGTACAGGTCCGTGTGGTTAACAGTTCGGACCTATTTTTTTTTTGAACTAATCCTGAGTGAAACGACGTCGTTTTGATTGCCTTTTTACAAAAAAAAAAAAGAAAACGACGTCATTTTGGTTTGAAAAGTTGTAAGTACCAGAACACGAAGAAGATGAGCGAAACGACATCGCGACGTCGTTCACATTCAGCAGCGATGATGAAAACGCAAACCAAGATCTGAGCCTCAAGATCGTCGAGAAGGCCCTATGGATGCGTGCGGCGAGGTTGGTCCCAAACGACGACGTATTGGGCGGCAACGGCGACGATGGCAATGTTGGTTCGCTTGCCTCGCGGCCAGGCAACCCGAACTTGCAGTGGAGCGACGCGAACTGAGAAGGGGGCGAACAATCCGAACTGAGATGGGGGCGAAGCACGCGAAGTTTTTTCACTTTTTTCAGCTTTTTGTGTTTTGCACAGTGCGGACCAAGAGACTCGACTTTGCTTGCATGGAGAGAAGAGCGTAGCGCCCCTTCGTCTTTGCCTTTAGGTTTTGGGAAAGAAAGAGACCGAAAGTGGGTGAGAAGTTTTCAAGTCATGATGATGGATTGATGCAATCACGGCAGGCCATAGCTTTTCTTTTACGCAAAGTTATGTTTTGTGTTTTTTAATATAATTATATTATTTTTATATCATAATTTTATATTATATTATTTTTTATAATAAAAAAATTATATTTTTATTATTATTAAAAATAAATATATAAAAAATATTTTATTAGTATATAAATAATTATATATATATATAATTATATTTATATATAAATATAAATATATATTTAATTATATTCCGGTTCGACGACGGTTCGACCATTGAACCTTAAATCAGTACCTTCGACCGGTTCAATGACCGGTTCAGTTTTCAGAACCTTGGAAAATACACACAACCCCTAAAAGCTCTGGCTTTTCAATAGCTTTAATAATAAAGGTAATGAGAGACACAATACAATGGAATAACATCAAAATATACAGCACAGCAACAACTACCCAGGACTGAAAAAATGAATATCAAATTCGGAAATTTCATTCAGAACTATGCAGTAGGACGAATCATACGAAGAAATTTTTATTTTCAATTCAACCTAGGGCACCAATCAGCATTCAGGGGGGAAAAAACATTTGTGCACATGTAGTAAGTAGGTTGAGATTTTGGGGGCATAAATCATGTTAGCATTCTTTAAACAATGTATCCATCAAATCAGTGTTGTAACAAGCACAAACAACAGCACCAACACACCAACCAGGCCAAGGACACATGTTGATACACTTTCCACAACTGGGTAACATCACACAATATAGCATACAAACATGCATGCAAAATCCCTTAGGATAATTTTTCTAACAATATAACCCAAAGACATCTTGATAATAAATGACATCAACAATATGCAGCACTTACATATCAGCGGAAGCATCAGGACTTGCACGATCACTTCCTCCTTCCTGTTAACAGAAATAACTGCCATTACTTACTATAGATGCAGAAAAAATTTAATCTAGACAATACAAGGCAGAGAGACCCACCCCATCTGAATCAGAGTGAACTTCAATGACCTCCCATTTTTCCTTTCTAAGATTTAATATTTCTTCATCACCATCATCATACATGACCTAAAATAGAGAAATAATGTGTCAGAAGATAATAATATACAATTAGTAGGTTATATTTTTTTGTTTAATTTTGATTTCGCTGATATTGTAACAAGTTTTACACTATCATGCAATCATGGCCTATCAAATCATTAAAAAAGTTTGATTGAGATAACCACTAATTAAAAAGTCAACCATGTGATAGAATGATAGTGTAAAAAAACTTTACACTAACAGTGGATCAAAATTAAATCCTATATTTTTTGTC
This sequence comes from Castanospermum australe, assembly GCA_019955255.1. Taxonomy (NCBI): domain Eukaryota; kingdom Viridiplantae; phylum Streptophyta; class Magnoliopsida; order Fabales; family Fabaceae; genus Castanospermum; species Castanospermum australe. The sequence continues at coordinate 404,481 of NSJW01000213.1, forward strand.
CATCTAAAACTAACTAATCATATTAGCAAGAAATTAAGCCATCTTGAGTTTTATGATAGATATTTAAAGATGCAAGATTTACTATACAACAGAAAAAGTAAGGAGAAATTCTTTTTTCCTGTGATAGGAGGGGGAGGGTAGAGAGATGACCGTATCACTGCCAAATCACCTTATGCTTATTTTTGACAGAATCAAAAGAATCAATAACACCTTTGTAAAACCTGCAAAAGATTATATGTGTCAACAAAAATAGATAGTATATATTTCTATTCCACCAAAATGAAAAGGCAAACTAAAAGCCCACAAAAAAAGGATATCCCCTGGTTCAACTCATATATTCTCTCTTGCCGTATCACTCTAAGGCTTCCTTACAGCAAATTTTACAGACCACAACACAGTTACAGTTTATTAAAAGCAATCCAATGTGACTATGAGAAGGCATAGTTTAACATACAAACTGTTAAAAGAAAAACATACAAAATAAGCCAGGAAGGGAAACTTGAGCTTAAACCATCAAGACCATGGTAACTTGACCAAAAAGGTTTATATATATATATTATACACACACACACACACACACACACACACAACAATTGCAATCCACACATTGCAAATATGATGATATAAAATGACATAATTGGCACACAAAGCAACATTATTCCAGATAAGAGGTCTAAAGAACAGGTTCTCCATTATACCAAGCAAACAAACAGCTCATGCATCCACATAAGCAAAAAGTAGAGATTACAATTTACAAGTAAAAGCCAAACAGCATATAGCACTCCCCGGCCCATTCTTAACGAAAATTCAGTGACAGATGTCAAAAATGAAGAAAAGCCATGTACTTACATACGATCCTTTGGCCACCAAACTTTAACCCGTAAACCAACAAGATTTTCATCATATTCTTTGGTATCAGACTCCTGAGACAGCAGCCAGAAAATTATCAAAGGGAGAAGAAAATGGCAATTCTGTAATTAGCAAGAAATAGCCAGAATTCCATGTGTTTTGAAACTATTAAACAAAATAATAATACAGAACATGAACATGTAAGAAAGAAGTCAGCCCATATAAAGACTTACATATAATCACTTCCTAGTTCCTACACAATAATGAAGGGGGTGGGCCTAAAAGAAAGACAACGTGGCACAGTAGGAAATAGAATATCTATTAATAATATTTCACCAATTCAGTTGTGCATTTAAAAAGAAATCCAACAGATTTGAACCTATTGCAAAAGTCCAGCATAGAAACCATATAGCTACATAAATGATTTTCCCAAAGGAAAAGTGCCCTAATGATTACGTCATGAAGTTTTCATTTTATTTTAAAATTTGAGAGGAAACAGGGTACATACATTTTCGTTTCCTGGAGTGCGTTTCCTCTTCACATTCGTCTTAGGAGTCTCCTCTGAATGTTGACCATCACCAGTCGATTTTGTACCAGACTTTGGAGAAGACACCATGTCCTAAATAATTATCAATTCTATTAATCGTTTATTTAAAAGAATAAAAAAGCAAAACACAATCATGTTGCAAGAATATGAATAACTAATAGCAAAGAAACAGGCTCTACAGCCAGCACAGAAGGTACCTTATCCTCATCCTTAGCAGAAAATTTTGCTACGACCGTTTCAAAGTTAGCTTTCCCCCTCCCCGACCTTTTCTTGTCCTCCAGATGCCTTGAAGAGGATCCACTGCCACCCTTGTTGATTTCATCAACTTCCTTAGAGGAGTGTTTTTTGGCATCTGGATCACTTGTAGCCCCACTTCCTTTTTTCACTGAATCTGCCGCAGTAGTTTTTTTCACATCAGAGCTCCGACCAAGTGCCTTTTTCACTAACTGCCTGGTAGGTTTGGCTTCTGAATCACTTGTTCCTTCAGACACCTTTTTTGAAACATCCTCTGCCACAACTTCTTTAGCAGAGCCATCTTTCGTTTTTGCTTGTCCATGTTTCTTAGAACGATTTTCGTTGCGGAGGCTCTCACTTGGAGAAGGAGACGCAACCACTTCAGATTCATCATCACCTGCTTTTGGTGATGAAATCTTAGCATCAATTTCTTTGTCATTCTCTGAAGGGCCTGCTGTATCAACTGAATGGTCCTCATGAGGTGAACTGGGAACTTCATTTCCGTGACTTTTAGAGTCAAGCATTTGCTCAGCATCCTTCTCATTAGCAACAGCTTGACCCTCAGAAGGTTCTGCCAATTTTGTTGAAGAGTTAAATTTCCTTCCTCTCCTCTTGGTGGCTTGTTCTGGCTTTTGATTACTATAGTCAACTTTTCCGGTGTCCAAATCATTGGGCTCCTCGCTACCTGATATATTCATACCTTTGGACTGATCAGAACAATCAGCATCCTCTTGCTTCTTTAGGGACTTTGAATCTGCTATAGTGTCATCTTCTCCAACCTGTGCAATGCCATTGCTCATAACTGACTTGGGAGATCTGTCCCCAACAGGATTATCTTGTTCAGGAGGTGCATCTTCTTTAACCACCTGATCAAACAGAATTGACATGTTCCAGTGTTCAATTTTGGAGAATAAAATCCAGTACAGATGAACAAAAAACAAAAGCAAAAGGGGAAAAAAAAATACCTGTGTTGACTCCTCCAGTGGCTCTTTTGCTGATTTGCTCTCATCTGCCTGAAGAAAGTCAATGAACAAAATAAATTTTATGATAAATTTGTTCATCATGAAAATTTTCATAGCCAATTAGATAGTAATTAGCACGAGACCAATGCAAAACTTACCACATGTTCACTAGTATCACATACATCATTTTGCTCCAAGCTACCAGATGTATCTTGGCATATTGAAGCAAGTACCTCACTATAATCATCCACAGAAATACCCAAGGTTTTCACTGCTTGCACTAAATAGGGTTTAAGCTTGGTTGCACAACTTTCAAGTACTCTCTCCCCCAACTTTTGAGCAACTGGAAAAACTTCCTGGATCACGATAATGATGATGATCATGACAATGATAAAAATATGTACACTGAAAACCAGGTTCAAGTCAAAAAAATCATAATCTACTGAAAAGAATGATTCAGATCTGTCAAACTCCAACCTCATTGTCTTTCTTTACGCTGGCCAAGATTGGAGAGAGTAAGTCCAGGGATATATCTTCACTTTCCTCTAGAACAAGGTTCATAATGGTTTCCATGGACGAAAAAACATTCTCTGGATGATGTTCCCTGAGAGTTTCAATCAGAGCTTTTAATAATATGGAAGAAATAAAAAAGTAGTCACATAAATTACATGTTTATTAGGTATTAAGAAGAAAAAACACAATAAAATAAAATATGATGAATGCAAACACTCTACGACTACTCTTGTTAATATTTAATAATAATAATAATAATAATAATTTATTCATTATAAATCTTATACAAGAGCATAGTGCTACTAGTATAGACAAATTTCAACAAACAGAAAAAAGACAATATCTACCTTGTTGAGAACCAACTGACCAGGATGCTGGGAGAAAATATGTCCTATGATCAAATGTTTAATTACATATTGTAAAAAAATCAGTTGACAACTTGACTCTTTTACCTTATATGTTCCACTATGCAAAGAATATAAGGACTAAGTGCAATACATGCGCATATCTAGATACATCAAAAATAAAGAATGGCAAGTCAGAGGACAAACATTAAGATCATTATATAGAAGCGACAGTGATGCAATGGAGTCATCAGAACCAAATGAAGCATCAACCCTCACAATTGATCAAAAGCAATTTTTTCAATGCATCCATCTTAATATATTTTATTTTATATCCAATGCCACTGCCTGCTTACATAAAATAGCTCACGCAGACTGTACTAGGAAAGATCAGTTCGTGTTTGATGTGAAAACATGCAATAACAGAGCATCAGACGCTGTTATGATGCTGGACTTGTAGTTGTACACAACAGGTCTTACCTTACTGTCTTCAAGAAATGCTGAAACATCTCCAAAATCAGGGCATCACATTCAAGGTCCAGCATTACAACACAAGATCTGACTTTTGCAACAGTTTCAAGGATCGACGTCCTCTTTGCATAAGATCTGCTAGACTTATCATATAGATTTTCAAATGAAGATACAATTAATTGAAAGACCTCCTGCAAGAAAATGTCATTGGTAAAACTTAACTGATGTCATTAGTAAAGAACATGATAATGGTCAGATCCATTAAATTTGTAGTAGAAAATGATTGTGCATACCTTCATTTGGTCATCGTCATAAGGAGCATCAGGTGCAGTGATTCTTGTTATTTCACTGATGCAAGAGGCAACTGCAACTTTGACATCAACATCTGAATGCCTTAAAAGTTTATCGGAAATTAATGCTTTCAATGATGGAGAGAGTGCATTTTGCATAGATTTGGTGGGTGACTGGTCAACCCTTGATAGGAAACTCTCAACTTGCTGCAGTAGCAAGGAAAAAGGAATAGGTAAGATCATGAAAATGGTTCAATATTTTGATCAACCATAAAGTTAGGAGTACGTTTTAAAACTTGTATATCTTTAATCAGGGGAATTTTTGAGCTTCACGTAACTTTAAACTGATGTTGTACTTTAAATTTTTTAGATAATAGAAATAAGAACTCAGCCTTTCTTGCAGTTACCAAATTCAGAGACATTAAATCTTAACAATCCACCATCATCCACTAAGATTAAAAAAAAAAACGAATAGGTGACAAAGAAAGTTAAACAATGCTGTTCTTTCACGCATCTTTGTAATGCACACGGCCAATTTATAATATTAGTTAAATTAACCCCAGAAACAGCAACACAATATCAACAAAACATGGGGGAAATTAAATTATATAAAGAAAACGTGACAAAAATCTCAAATCCAACACCTGAGACTTATGTAAGATTGGCTATGGTATGAGGTATTCAGTAGAAAATTACTATATATTGCTCAAAAAGAATTTCACCAAAGAAAAGCACTAGTATCATGAGGGTCTTCAATATATATGAACAGTTGAACACCCTGCTGTACCATAGGAACTATTGGTCCATTTTTTGCAATATAATTTTTGTTCATTTTATAATTATATTTTTTAATAAAATTTATGAAATCCAACAGTGTTGAGCCAAAAATTTATAAAATATGTTGCAATAATTATAATCTAAATTTTAATTCGAAAATTCAAAAGATATTAACATGCTAGTAAATTGTCCACAGCAAGAAAAATAAATTTAACCTAGTGAATGTACATATTTGCATCACACGATTTCCATGTGACTAGATAAATTTTTTGCAATGAGTATATTTTTTTATTTAAATTTATTGCAGAACATAACTAATTTATAAGGGGACTGGAAAGCTCTTCAGAGATCATTAATTTCTATCTTCTTATATTTTCTTATTTTAATTTCTCTTAGGATAATTCCTTATCCCACACTTTTCTATTCTTCTTTTTCCAACCCAAAAAAAAAAAAAACTAGCACAGGATAATTTATTTACAACTAATGAAGTAGTATCTTATATACCACTAAGTACCACCCATTCCATCATGCCTTTTCCAAATAGGTTCAAGGTTGTCAAAATTAAAATCCTACTCATACAATCATTTGATTCTATGAGTTTGGGAGGCTGGAGCGATCCCAATCCCAGCAGAAAACTTGTTCTGCTGGGATTGATCCCAGAACGTAGAATCGGCAAGATTGCACAATCCGACCGACCAATGCCACATTAGCCACCAAAATGCACTTGGATGAGTGGCCAATTTCAGATAATACCCAGCCCAAGACAATGGTCCACGCAGAACATAGCCCAAGAAAAACTATAATAAGATTGACTATCTAGAAAGTACTCTCTCTCTCTCTCTCTCTCTCTCTCTCTCTCATTTTAAAAGTAAAAGACACCTATTACATATTTTGAATGAAAGTTTATTTAAGTGTTAGGTATGATTTTAAAAGTACTCTCAATCTCTCTCTCTCTCTCTCTCTCTCTCTCTCTCTCTCTCTCTATATATATATATATATATATATATATATGGTAGGATCTACGAGCTTGACAACCTTGGGTTACATAAAATGCTTACTTCTTCCTTCAATTATGTACTTCCCAAATTATCTATCAGTCAAATCAATCCTAAACGCAATAATGAGCCTTTTCTATTTAATGACATTTCTTCAGTATCCCGATCACTAATCCTGAACTTCTATAAAAACTGAATGAACTCAAGATCAGTAGATGCTGGCATCTGAAATCATTTGTATTTCCTTAGGCAGACAATCAAGAAGATTGATGTTGATCATAACCCATCCCAGCATATTAATACCATTACCAATTAGAACCCATTCAATTCTACAAATGTTGAGGAGAAAATAGCATATATATAAAATATATTATCTAAGGATGTTTATGATAAATTAACATATATGCTATAACAGTTTTCTCCCATTGTAGTCAGACGGATAAAGGAATTAGGAGTAACAAGTTGGTATAAACCGTTCCAAAAACTTATCCTTTCTACCAAAGCCTCGCTGAAACGTCACAGCCTGACAATTTCAGCTGCGCGTTTGCGGAGTTCTGGGCTCCACGCCACTGATTGACATACCGTATATAGATAATAATACCCCCAAGGACTTAAGCTGATTGAAGAGACACGAGTATGGTAAGAACAAAGACAGCAAGGGCATGCAAGAACACGGAAATGAAATGGCTCGCGACATAAAATGGAATTACAGAGCCATGGAACCCCCAAAACGTCATAAACTCACGGCATAAAATAAAAAAAAAAACAAAAAGGAACCCAAAATCAGGAGCAAGACTTGACCGAAGGGTAAAATCATCATTTAATGGAGAGAGGAAAGAGCGTGCTTACGTCTAGAAGGGGAAGTAGCTCATCCACAGACGAGGGAGGATCTAAGAGCTTGTTTCCAGCTTCGAGAAGCTGCTCCTCCAGCTCCTTGTCGGCGGACGCCATGGGTGCGGTATCTGAGCCTCTCCCTCCAGATCTTCCACAGCCCCACACCACTCTCCTCAGCTTCGCTCCATTGAAGCCCTAGAAACGCTCCAATCGAAGCGGATTTAACGCAGTTCAAGCCTAAATGCTTGTTTTCTGAAGAAACAAATAAAAAAGGTTAGGGTTTTTTTTTTTTCCTCCTTTCTTTTCTTCCGATGGAGATTGATAGAGAGAAAGAGTAAAGTCAGTTTTTCAGAAAATTTTCGAAACGAAAATCTCTGATAAAGTGATAAATCCCATCCTAGACCACAATACAATACTACTAGCACTGAAATATATATATATATATATATATATATATATATATATATATATATTAAAAAATGACAATTACAAAAAGGATTAAATTCACTGCTTTGTTTGTATTTTGCAATTTGCATTTGGGCGCTTCCAAAGGAGAATCCAGCTCAGCTCGGATTTCGCGGGTTCGTGAATTTGAGTTAAATTTGGATTTTGGAATCCGCCTTTTGGATTTTCATGCGCTCTGGACACCCACGTGGCATTGCTCCTCACCGTCGATCTTATTTCTTACCAATTTTTTTTATTTTAGTTACCGGCAAATTTTTTAATGCCGACGGATTTTATTTTTTAATTTAAAATCTGGAACCAATTTCGTTTTGGCATGGAATCAATAAGTATGCATTTAAATTAATTTATTTTATAATTAAAATAATTTATATTAAAAAAATATTAAAAATCTTTAAAAAAAATTAAACTAAAAAAAAACATGCATTTAATCTTTTGATGCATTTAATCTTTTGATGCCACAGGGGTGACGAAAATGATCCGGTGCATGAGTCCTACGGCAACGGTGCAGCGCATCTAGCCTATGGTCCAAAATCATATCCGGGGAGAATGAATCAAATTAGCATTTTTTGCCAACAATACAAGCAAAATGGCTCCAACAGGGCAAGTAAATTTGCTCTTGCGGTTTTATGGATTTTTTGTGCATTGCTATCTATGAGTTTGCGATTCTCTTGTCTTAACATTTACTGGAAAATCTATAATCCATTGTGGTTATATTTAGTAACATGATCAACTATATATTCAATTATTCATAATTACTTTCTAAGATTGTTTTGTTGACATAACAAGACAAAACAAAATTAAGAAAAATATTGCATATGGTATTTTCATATCAAATATGATGAATTTGTTTTTGATAAGTAAGTTTAATTTTAATCTAAATCTTATTATTTGTCACGGAATAATGAAGCTAAAATCTTTCAACAACATATGAAAAAGATAATAATCATATATTATCATTGATATTCCATAAGATTATTAATTTCCTAACTTCATTCACTTATATTAATTACAAAATATATCATTTATTCTCTAATATGCTAAATGTTAAATTTATGTAATCATAAATGTTAAACTAGTTAACTCAATAATATATGTATTTAATTTTGATTCATCGTTAATATATTTTTTTTATATTATTATCTAATTATATATTTATATATTATTAAAAGAGTCTAATCTTTTAAATTAATATAATAGTTAAATTTATTAAATAACATCAGAACGCATATTTCGATGATAATGTAAATAATTTTTACGCTAACTATATCAAAATTAAATATAAATATATAAATAGATTTATTATTTTATATAAATGTAATAGTTAATATTTTGCACTAAAAGATGTTGGAGTAATAGAAGTGAATTATTTTTTTGGATATAATGATTGTAATTTGATTTTGAGAAAAATATATCATATGATTGGTCATATTATTATCACTCTCAGCTTGACTCTATTTATAAATATAAAAATAAATTACTGTATGATATAATCAAAACAAATTATACAATATATTTATTTATTCTTAATCATGGTAGAATTTGTATACAAATGAAAATTAAATAAGTGAAATTTATCATGGTATTATTAAAAAAATACTCCGAGATGATTAAAGATCCAAAACAATACTAGATATGATTAAAAAATTAAGGAGAAATGCTTTGCTCTTTGGCCTTTAATATGACTATATGAGCAACAATGAAAAGATATAGTTTTGCTTTGATTATTATATATAATCAAGAGCGCAATTCGCTCCTTGTTGCATTAGACAAGCGAACATGCACGCAAAATGCTGGTCGACTTGGCAACAGCCATGTCAATAAGGAACAAAAAGCATCATCATTCAGTTATATTCAAATGATTTGCGAAAGCCCAAAATTCAATTCAATCCTACTTTTCTATGTACGACAATTTTTTTTTTTTTAAAAGCTTAATTCCGAAAAGGGAAAAACTTGTTGGCTTATGATACAAACTTATAATATATTACGATATAGACGAGAACCCTCGAATTCAATTTTTATTGTAGTTTAAATATGATATATTATCAATATAAAAAATTTATATTATTAATAAATGAAAATTTTATGTATTATTGTAGTAACTACAAATGTTTATTTAAATAACTTTAACAATTTCTAAATATATGATATTATATGTTTAATTAATAACATGAAATTCTTTACTCCGTAAATAGATCAAATTTTGTCATAAATAAAAATATGATTTTAAAATAATTAAGTACATAAAATATTAAAATTAACCTGAATTTAATAAATATTATTAATAACCATTAAACACTACAATTCAATCCAAATATGATTATTCGAACTCACTTTTTATTTTTTAACAAATGAAGATTTATATTATAACCCTTAGTAATCCATTATTAATTAGTCTAACTAGTATAAGTTTAGTTTTAATTAAGTATAATTAATAAAATTTTAATTATAAATTATTTCAAATATAAAATAAATTAATTTAAACTCGTATTAAATTTTGAGGCGTCATCCAGTGAGCCATAAAAGTGAGCAACATTTCGCGGTCTCATCAAAGTAAACAACAGCTGTGCAATTTTGGAATTGCGTGACGTGGAGATATCAGAAAAGCACCAACCGCATCCAGAAACGCCGGTGATGGCAAATGTCAATAGGATAATTTATTGGCAATTTTTTTTTAAGTATTTTTTAGTTGATATTATTCTCAAATCATGATTAAAATATTGAGGAACAACGTAATCTCTCAACGGAGAAAATTACTTGCCAGCGTTATTCTCCCATTAAGATCATCTGCAGTTTTCACTTTTTCCATTCAAGAAAAAATAAAAAAACGTTGCTTAAACTTAGAAGGCTAGACGACTTTGTAAGTCCCCACTTGTAAAGTTAATCAGTTCGATGTTACACAAGTTCTTAAGGGACAATAGCATTTTAGCGGTTCTAATTGTCACGGTGCCTTAGATTTTTTTTTCTTTTTGAATAAATCACACTGATGTCTTATGAAATTATGAAATATTCTATTTATTTTTATATAACATATTGTAATTTAAGTAATAAACAAACTTAAATTAAGTAGTTCAAGGTACCTCTGTTAAAAGCTTTCACAAAAACATATTTCTATCTCCGTGCCCTGTCCAATCACAAAGCAAAATGCATTTCAGACAGAATGCCTATTTGCGGAACGTACGTGATCCATTCTTACCTCTCGAGACTTCTAACTGCGAAATACATTGTTGGATAGGAAGCCATGAAATCAAAAGTAGCAAAGCTTTCAAGTCTACCAGAAAAAATGCTGGAGATAAAAAAATATATAATGAAGTCAGCATGCAATAATGTTCATATGTTGCCGTGTTATACTTGGATCGCCCTTGCCAATCTTGGAAAATGCTTCCCAACTATAGCCATCCCACAGCTAGATAGTAATAATTCACAACTTTATCAGCTCATAATATATTTTCAGAAGTTGTTTTTGTATAATGTATTTATGTGACAAAAAATTATTGAATACTTAAAGAAGTAAGACATCTATCCTATTTTGTATCATTTAATATTAATAGTATCTATATTAATTTTGTGAGTAATTATTATATTTAACAAACTTTAATTTAAATAAACAATAATGAGTTATAAAACTGATATGGTTTATTATTAAATGACATAAAATGTCTTATTCCTTAAACATTTAAGAATCTCTTTTATGTGACATGCAAAAACTTATCTTACTACCTCTTATTTTACATTTGCAATTTTTTCTTTTTTTTATTTTTCCGCGACATTTCATTTGTTGTTGAATTAAAGGCGAACGGGTTTGCTGCATTTTAATGAGACTTTCAGACCATTAATATGTATGTGGTAATGAGTTTTCTGTATTGATTAATGCTGCCGTTTGAGAGAGGATAGCATGATTGTGAATATGCGGGCATTCATCCCTGGATATTCCGCTGGAAGAGAAAGATTCTACTGCATGTGATGAAAAATTAAAGAGAGATTTCCATACGAGGAAAAAAAACAGCTTACTGAATGCAAAAGGTGCCACGCTAACGTGCCTATACACAGGGCGTGAACCACCTCCAAAAGAATAGGTTAAATACCTTTGAACTGAGACAGTATTTGGTGCTTTCGTTGCCTCGAAAAACTATCCCTTTCTCCAATAACTCTTCCTCAGCACGGTATGAAGGTCTAGTGAAGACCGAAACCTCAGAAACATGTACAACATAACCATCCCAGTTCCCATTAAGATTTCCTAAAATGCTATTGCTATATATCATGCTTAATATATACTTTGAAGCTGATACAAACTAAGAAGCCTTTTTAATCACTTTTGGGCAATGAAAACTTCTACTTCGTTGTACATACTTCAGTGAAGGCATATTTTTATTTTTTATTTTTTATAAATAAAGAAATATTTTTATAAAGTTTGTTTATATTTGAAAACTGTCTCATATATCTAAACTTTCTTAAGTTTTGGCTGGGAAGTGATAATGATAAAGATCTTCTTCATGAAATGCGACTATCATAAATCGAATTATAATTTTTACATTTGAAAGCATTATTCACTTTCATTATATCAATATCTTTTTGGTTCCAATGAAGGCATCCTTAACTGGCTTGGCATGGCAATCTCTTTTTACAATGCTCTCCACAATCTATGTTAATTTATTTTTATATTCCAATAGCATGGTTGTTGAATTTGCTTTTTTTTTTTTTAACAAACTCAACAAAGTACTTGTAAGAAAGCCCGTAAAAAGAGATATTTTATAAGCATTGACCAGGATGTTCATCAATCAGAATGAGATGTATTTCTTCGTAATTTTGATACTGCTCGTTGATAATATTATGAACGAAATTGAACTTTCAAAAGCTTTCAATACTTTTATAAAATAAATTTTTTAAAAGTTATCAATGTTTGATTATATTGAAGATAAATACATTAAGCTACTAGAAGTAAGTTAATTGTGAGAAGTTTAAATAGTTTGAAGGAAATTAATTATACATTCAAACTTCTGTAATGTCATTAATAAAAAGAAAAGTACATTTAAAACTTAAGAAAAATATTTTATTTATCTATACTATTATAAAGAAATTTATTTTTTTGTCTTAAATTTTTAAGTTTTAAAAATATTAATAATTAATTGAACACAAATAAAAAAAGAGATAAAATTATAATTTAAATATTTTTAAATAATTATATTTTATAATTATAATTAATTTTAAATATCTTTTTATCTTTTTTAAAATTATTTTATTTAATTAATTAATTTATAATTATAAAAAATTATAATTAATTAATTTATAAAATAATTATATAAATAACAAATTTTTAAAAAGTGAACTAAGAGATATAATAATATCACTTAAAACGTTAATAATAATAATAATAATAATAATATAAATAGATATAGTATCAAAACCGTTGCAGTCTTGCAGGTATGGCCGGGATTATGGCCGAAAAAGAGTTTATTTTGTTAGGTCATGGCCCACAAAAAGAATAAGACGTGGCCGGGGTTGAAACAAAGTTATCGAACCCTGTGCCTAAAATATATTGTACAAATTTTCACAAGGCAAGCCCATCTAGAGTTTGGGCTACACAGTAATGATTTTATATTAGTTATTATTTGACTTAATAGAAATTTATTACTCAAACCCATCTTAGGCGTGGAGAAGCATCTTAGAAATTTATTATTTGAATGGTGACCTTTCGTCATTAGGTCTGTGGTTGAAATGGCAAAAAAGCATTAAGCCTTGATATACAGCACCGGTTCAAGTCTTCCCCCTCTCCCCTCTCCCTTCCCCCAAATCCTCATCTCCTGACGAAAAAAAAAAGAGAAGAATTATGACCTTTCTCTCCTTCCTCTTTAGGATTATGGCAACTATGATCAAGATTAGTATTTTTTTTGTGGAAATTGTTTCATCAAGCACTCCCAGTGGCAGCAAGACTAAAAAGATTTCTGTACCATATCAACCCTCAGTATCCTTCATGTGGAAGCCATGAAGAAAGCTTGATCCACCGCTTTGTTAAATGCTCCAAGGCAAAAAAAAAAAAAAAAGTGGTGGCACTAGCAGTCTAAACTAATGCTAAGAGTGTCAATGTTAAGACACTTTCACCATGCCTATCCGTTTTGAGTGGCGCAGTTCGGTTTTTCCCATTAGCTCATTGTTTTTTATGGATTACCAGTAGTTGTAACTTGGTTTCTTGTACTCTTAGTGTGTGGTTTGAATAAAATTACTATCATTATTAAAAAAATAAAAATAAAATTAAAAAATTTGATTATTGTATTTTATTTGTTAGTAAACAGGCTTAATTGATCATAATTAGTATCTTAAAGATTTTAACAATTTTTTATCTAATCAAATAATGTGCTCATATAACTAATTTAACATGTGTTAAGATTTCAATAAATTTTTATACGATTAAATAATAATAATTCACAAAGTTAATATGACATGTATTAAATAATGTAGAAAATGTATTTAAAAATTGTCTCAAATATAATAATAAAATCTTTGAAAAATCTTATATATACTAAGTCTAATAGTATTTTCTTACACAATGTCACTTAGCATATGCCATATTGATTATGCTAGCTATATCTAGTTCTAACTTTAACTTTCACATATATTTTTTAATTATCCAAAACACCTATTATAATATTAATCATCTCTCGTTTTTCTTGGTTTGTTAACCGTTTTGGGTTTTCTTAGGAGCGCTGGTTGATGAACTGTGGCTCTAGTGGTGGTGATACCCTTCTTGTTGGGTAGGTAGTTTGTTTCTTTTGTTAAAAAAATATTAATCATACATTAATCATATGTTATTAGAAGTGTTATAGTTATGAAAGAATTGATTAATTTATTTTTTCGGGTTATTATTTTAGAAAAAGAAAGTATACATTAGTCGTGCTTTTTACTAAAATTAAATACGATGATTAATTAGTAACACACACATACTGTGTGATGTCGTTATGTTAGTATCTAAAAACATCTTTTTGGACTCTCCTTCTTCCAACCACTAATAAACTTCCACATCATTCAGCTCGCCACGTGTTCCTTGTCTATTGGTACAAATATGTCATTAAACGTGTCTCCAGGATTCCAGCGTAGACCTCTCTGGGTCAAGTCTTGAGTCCAGGACGGGTTTTCCATCGCCATTCTCAGAACTGAAGTCTATACAAAGCAAGCATCCATTTTTAGATTTTATACAGCAGCGTCTTCCCCAGAGGCCAAAACCCATGTTGCTTCAATCCGGTTCCACAGCCTAACGGCTTCAATTCTCTCTCTCTCTCCAGGTTCCGATCTGGATAGTAAGTCGGGTCGAACCGTGGCTTCCTCAGGGTCACAGAGCCTGTCTCGAAGAAAGCCTCTTTCTTCATCTTCTTCTTCTTCTTCGCCAACTCCCGGGTCGACCCGGATAGTCTACAGGGAATCAAGGAGGCCCTCCGAATCCGAATTCCCCATCTGGCAGCGGAACTGGTTCATCGCATTGCTCTTCGTCATGGCTCTCGGATTCTTTGCGATTGCCCTTTTCCTTTTCCTCAGCCTCGATTCAGATAACGGTCCTTCTTCCACCGCCTCTGCTGCTTCCTCCGAAGGCGTCGAGGTTTGATTTGGTTTTCCATTCCTTTCTTGGCTGTTGGGAAATTTGATCTTGGAATCTTGGTGGGAATTGAACTATTTTATGCTTTTGTTCGCTGATAAATTAAAAACTAGAGTTTCAGAAATGTAATTTCGCATCCTAAATTCCCAATTTGTTTCCAAATTTATGATAAGCAAATAATGTATTCTGAGAATCTTTTGTTATTTTTTTGACGTGCTATTCTGAGAATCTTGAAATCTTTATGGTGTCTAATTTGAATTGGGTTTTCTAAGTTCTTGCTTTTCATTGTATTTTTTCCGATATAAAGTGTTCGACGACTGATTACTTCACTGCTCGATATCGTATAGGTGCAGATTACTTACGGCTCGGTTCTGAAGCTTATGCACGAGAGGACCAAATTTCGTTTGCATTCTCATGACGTGCCATATGGTTCTGGTAGCGGACAACAATCAGTTACTGGTTTTCCCAATGTGGACGATTCCAATAGTTACTGGGTAAGTCCCTTTCTATGGCTTTATTATTTTTTCTCTAACCCCCATTCTTTTTTGTGTTGTGTGTTTCCTGCGGGGCTGCTAAGCATTGAGGGGGACTTCTTGTCCGTCTTAGTGCACTTATTTTTCTGTTAATCAGTAATTTATAGAAATAAAAACACCTAGATTGATGTTTTTTGTAATGACATGAGAGCGACGGTTTGCAGTATTGTGAGTAGTCACAACTCACAGGAACTTTTGCTTCATACTATTCGTTAAAATTCATTATATTCATTCTTGGTTTCTGATAAAGATTTTGGGGGACTACTTCTTTTTGTTGGTAACATATGTATTAATATTTTGTTTAAGATCATAGAATATTTTTGTTAGCTAAAATTTTTCGTTCATTGCTAGTATACTTGACAGAATTATACCTGTTGTTGTAGTTTGGACAATGATATGGTATGTGCATTCTTTTGCAGATTGTTAGACCTCAGCCAGGAACTTCTGCCAAACAAGGTGACACCATTAAAAGTGGAACAATCATTAGATTGCAGCACATGAGGACAAGGAAGTGGTTGCACAGCCATTTGCATGCATCCCCAATAACGGGCAATCTTGAGGTAAGTGGAGGTTGTTTTATTGTTAACTACTATCTGCTTTAGGATTTGTTGGTGATTTCTTTCATGCTTCTGGTTAGAATCAAGTAAGCACTTAACTAAGCAACTGTTGTGTTTTATCTGCCTCATTTGATGTATGATTATAAGGACACTTAAATAACCTAGTGGTATAACGCTTGGTGGTTGTTGTTGTTGTACTATTATAGATCAATACTATTGCAATTCACACCACTTGTAAGTTATTTCATCATATGTTATCTACCCTCCAATGGACTGGTGCAAGAAAATTTTGACACTACTTAAATTCTTGAACTATAGAGCATAGATAGAAAGGGGCTTTGTGTAAACCTAGATATCTTTCTTCTGATCCTGTTAGACTTCCTTTGTGTTTGGATGAGGTTACAATTAAAATTAAAATTTTGATTCAAATATTGTCATTTTTAGACTCATTATGAAAATTGGATATCTGAGTTTATCAATTTGAATTGAACATAGGTGAGTTGCTTTGGAGGAGATTCTGATTCTGACACTGGGGACTATTGGAGGTGAGACATGATAAATTTTTCTGAAGATATTTTCATCTCAATATTCTGTGAGGTACTAATGTGCTTTATATTTGTTTCATCTTCATTAGGCTTTTTATAGAAGGAAGTGGGAAGACTTGGAAGCAGGATCAGAGGATTCGGCTTCAACATGTGGACACCGGAGCCTATCTACACAGCCATGATAAGAAATACAGTCGGATTGCTGGGGGACAGCAGGAGGTAAGAAAGGACCTGGAATCTGAAAATCTTGTTTAATCAATAATTGTTTGAATTATAGATATGAAAATAACATTTTTTTCTCTGGAAAATTTTAGATAATTACTGCTTTCAGTTCCTCATACTCATACCCCTACATGTGTTGGTGTTGGTTATCAAATCTCATATCTTAAAGTTAGTTGCTTGGGTTTAGAATGCAATAACAAAAGGGTTAAAATATTCTGTAGATGACTTGACTATACTTTTGTGAAGTTAGTTTTGACTTGTAAAGCACAAGGACTAGTGCTGGTCTATGTACTTCAATTTTACACTGATCCCGCTATTTTATATGTAACTAAAATGTTGGAAGTGGGTGATCAATTTTGTCATTTACTGTATTTTTGCTAGGTCTGTGGTGTTCGTGAAAAGCGTGCCGACAATGTCTGGTTGACTGCCGAAGGGGTTTACCTTCCAGTTACTGAAAGCAAATGAAGTTGATTAATGATTAGTGTTAATACTTTGTCCAAACGGGTAACATGGATTATGGAATTTTTGGTTGGCTGGTACCGGTTCTGATAATAGATGTAGATTGTCTATTGAGTGAAAGAATACATGAGCAATTTTTAGGATGATATCATGATAGTAATCTTCCGTCTAGGCTGACTTTGTTATGCAGTAAGTGCAGGCCCCTTTCGTAGCAGGTAATACTTGCTGTGTGCCTGTTATTTTGTAAGAGGAGTGCTATTTGATTAGAATAGTATTACGAAACTATTCACGAATGGTTCATTTCTTTTGTTTTTGTCAGTTACATACATTAAAAAAAATGGAAAATGCTAAAACTCATGGATTGGTTTTCGTGAAACGGTATATGAAAACATAAAATTGAATATTTGCTTTCTGCGTCTTGTGTAGCAAGCAGTTTTTTACTCATATACTTATTCCTAAGTATTGGATAAACAAAAGGAAATGAAAATGATATCATCTTATTAATTCGTGTATCTTTCGCTAAATTTGTTTCGTGAGAAATAGTGTTTTCTATTTTGTAATGCAATGTGCTCATTGATAAATTCCTCCTAGTAGGACTAAAGAAGGGCGAGTGGACAGCAATGGAGACTGATTTACATTCGACTTAGAAAATGAACCTTTAGTTTAAATATTTTTTTTTCTTGCATATGGCATATATTTTTAATAATTTTATATCTTTTTAAAATATTCTTTTAATAATATTTTTAGTTATTAAATAAAGAAAGTATTAAATATATTTTAATTTTTAAAAATATTAAATATTTTTACTTTTTTATTTAATATTTTATTTATTAAGTATTAATGAGAATTATTCAAAAATATATTTTAAAAAGGTATAATATTACTTTTTGTTTTTTTATTTCTTGGCACGTGAGGTAAATTTGGATGTAATACGGTTCAATTTTCATTTTGAGTTAATTTAACGACACAAATTGAATTTATATGTCTTATTGTGTTACCCTAGATATAAAATATGGATTTTTTTCCTTAAGAATATGATGTCATGTTCATGTAAGAGAGAGAATTTCAAAATACTCATGTGAAGTTTTGTGGATCTTTGCATAGGAAATACCGAAATAGTAATACTCTGTTATTTCCGGCAACGATGTCTTCAACAAAGCCATAGTGAAGTTTTTTTTTTTTTCCTTCCCGAGACGAGAAAATGTGTAACATTCCGAGATAGCGCAGCCTCAATGCAAGGAGGGAATTACACAAGTAAAACCCAACCCAAGTTGCACTCTGAAGAGTTGAAACTCAATTAGCACAAAGTCATTTTGGAGACTGTTTATTATGTGTTTGGATTAAAGAGTGTAAATTTGATTTTTAATTAATTTGATTTTGTAAATTTGATTTTAAAAAATAATAAATTTAAATAAAGTGATTTATATTTGATAAAAAATTATATTTAATTTAAAAATAAAAAAAATTGTTAGTTTTAAACTAAATAAACGTTTGAAATCAATAATTACGTTTGAAAAATAATATAAACGTAAAAATAAATAAGATAAAAAATAAGTGAAGGCCTATTCAAGCCTCTAAACACCCAAACACACCCTTAGTCCTGTGGTTAAATTTCACTTATCTTGTTTTGTTTGACATGGGTTCTCTTCTTACACAAGATCTTATACCTCTTTTATAAAACAAAAGAAGAAAATTATTGAACTGCACTCTCATGCGCTACAGAATTATCATCTTCTGGACGTCAATGAACAAAAACAGAGAGCATAATCTCATTAGCCTAATTCTGCATTCTTCAAACCCTTGATGGTCCCTGCCACTTCAATGCAGTAGCTTTCCACAGTTCTATCATACCAGTTGGTCCGAGAGGCAACCTGCAGTCAATGTCCAATATTTGTCAAGTTGGGGCCAAGGCGAGCCTGGCTTGCATGCTGCCTATTTATTACTCTCCTTATTGAATTCTATCAAAGATCCTATATATTTGTAATAATTTCATTATTGTAAAGTTCATAGCCAACCAGCTTGTAGTTTAACTAATTACGGCCTCCCTCTTTAAAATTGGGGTGTGATAGAAAAATGTAGTATAAACTCTACATTCATGTGTGTCAATAAATTAATAATCCACATGACAATTTATCATGATATTTACTAAAATGTGTTGGATGTTATGAGTTTGATTGATCTCTACTTTACCTTTTTTTTTCTTTTTCCTTTTCCATATCTATAAGACCTTTTAAATAACCCAAAAAAAAAAATTCATATTTATTTACTGATTATTTCTTGATTTTATTTCTTACTTCGTCATGATTTTAAGTTGAAGTATGCGAAGAATCCAATTCAAGCTTCATAGAAAGTCAAAAAAAGAGGGCCCGTGTATTTGTTTTTAGTAGTGTTATCTATATAAATTTTATAATTACAAGTTACATTTACATGTGAATGCAATTACACAGAAGACTGTAATTGAATTCAAGTGACTCAAAAATTGTTCTTATCAAACTGAAATAAGATTCTCTTTATGTAGTTGTACTGTTGCAGTTAGATGTGACCCTAATTAATATTGTGCGAGGTAATATGTTTTAGTAGAGATTGTGCCAGTGACCTGATTCATTTTTCCCAGGAATGAATTAGTGATGAAACTTTGAACAATTTATAAAAGATCCTAAGTTTGAATCCTTTTGCCTATCACTGTAAAAATTTCTGTCATCAAAACTGGAAGAAAAGACCCTTCTTAATTAGACGCCAAGCCCTAGCAGAGAACTCAACCGTCAAAACTCAAAAGCTTGGTCAAGTCTTGAGTAAAAGTTTATGGCAGGATACTGGATTCGCCTCAAGATCTCGTGGGTTTGCTCAGAAATCAGAATATAACTCACAGTCAACAGAAAAGACTTAGCAAAACTAGAATTCAAATGAGAAGAAGCAGATCTTCCTATGAACATATATCTTACCCTTTTTAATTAGAGCTACGGGCAGAACAGGGAGATTATCATATGAAACAATGGTCCTCTTCATGGAGAAGAAAAGAAAAAAAGTGCCTGTGCTATACTGCCTTGTAGTTGGCGAAGGAAAAGAGATCACGTTCTAGTCCTTTATGTTCATTCTCATGTGAGGGAAACTGTGCTTATGTGGGCACTGGGGAAGTGGCTTTTCTCGTCCACCACTTTAGTCTTGTGAGTCTTGATCGCAGATTTTGTAAAGCGTTATGTTGAATTTATCATAATAGGAAATACTAATGTTAATCAAACTTTCCAGACCTTGGTGAGTCAAAAGGAAAAATTTTGAGACTTATTTATTGCAAACACCAACATTTCGGGTTGTTTAATGTTTGCATATGTATGTCAATGTCAGTTTAGCATAGATATATCATATATCATATCCATGGATGGTTAATTTCGAAAACTTTCAGAACATGTTTTCAACTTTACTAACTCCTTTACCACATGTATTCTGTTTGCATCAGGACAGACACATCAAACTGTTCCTACAATGATTGGCACCGACCTGTAGTTAACTTCAACTACTCTTTTTTAATTGTAAATCTGGTTTAATATTATTCATGTTGAATGGTGTCCAAATTGCTAATGTAAAAACGAGTCACTGGCAGAGAGACCGTATGTACCAGAAGTGTCTATGAACGAGTCAATGTCACAGAGAACGTATGTGTAATGTGTTGCTAGCTTCACATCAATCAGTGCCTGCTGTCTACACATGTTTATAGAATTGCTGTGTAACAAGACTTTGCCAATTATTCTTGTTTTGACAATACAACTTTATGGCACTACAACAGGGTAGTGATGCATGGTGTGGTTGTGTTAAATGTAACATGATTCAGGGGCAGGTCAGTACTTCTCTAACTCTACGGATAGTATCTCTGAATTGACAAAACAGGGTGTGCCACACATCTGATGTAGGATCCATGGCTGCAACATAGATAATGGAATATGGTAGCTGTGGCCCTTCTCTAAGCTTTTCATTAAAGGCGAGCCCTTCCTTTTTGGCCTTTGCAGATTTTGTACCAGGCAAGCACAATATAATAGCCCTATGTATGGTTAGAATTAATTACTAAGAATCTCACTTTCAGAATCACTAATAATCTCCCGCAATTGACTCTTTACCTTCATTCTCTTCCCCTGCTTCTTGTTATTGCTTTTCCACAGTTTGTTAGTGTAGAGTAATCATCTGCAGCTAAGAAGACGTGACATCAATAGTGACACTTTGCCTTGAAGCGGGAGAAAGTTAGGGAAATTAGGAAAGAAAAAATGATTCATATAGTCCCACATTCACATGAAATTATAATCTTTTAAATCATTGAGTTACGATAACTGCAGTAAGGACAGCTCTTTATACAGAGTACTCAAAAAAGTTAAAACAAGCTAGTGCAGGCTGCAGGGTCCATATGTGTACTAATTTTAATTTGGTTAGTGCGGTTGTTGAAAGATCAAGGGACAACATTTTCCCCAATAAATGAGAAAACCTCGTGGTGAAGTTGCTGCCAACAACATTGCCATTCCAGTTGTATAATCCTGACCCAACAAGCACCTATTGATAATTATTCAAAATTAACCAGAAATATTGAAACCACGAGTCTTGCCTAACAGTCTGCAAGGACAGCGACTTAGCCCCACTTAACTGGTTTTTCTGTGCTCCAACTAAGAGATGATAAGTAACCAGCTTGTTACTTCCTTTGAATGGAAATATAAGTACGATCACCCTCATAAAGCTCAAGAGTTGGTTGGCTGAACTGAATTTGCAGCAAAAGGATTTCAGTTGCAGCCTGCTGATAACATTTTTTCTGCTGGCCATGAATGATAGGTTATAGAAGTGCATTTGCCCTTCCAAGTTCCAAACCATTCACACATTGTTTCTCTTCTATATATAATCATAACTCAAATAGCATCAGCCACCTTTATTTGACCTTCCCTTCTATGTTGCACGGTACTATATTAGTCATATCATTCTCCTGTTAGAAATGGATCACAATGCATAATCATGGTTCACGAGGCTGCACTATTACTTCCATAGCAGTCGGTAATCAACGGAGGTCTCTTTCTTAAATCACAATCAATCAGTGTCTGTATTACCCATGCACGTGCCCATACTGATTGGACCAATTACATTCCACGTAGCACAGCAATACACAAGTGCTGAGTTATAAGTATTCCCTCCATTCACTTAGTTTATGGTATGTTTGAGAGTTTGTAAGGAATGAAAAAAAAAGATCTAAAAGAAATAAAAAGAAAAAAGAATAAAAAGCTAATTAAATAATTTTCTTTTTTGAATGTTTTAAATTATTTAAAATCTTTTAAATTAAGAAAACTTTAAAATGTTTACAAAAATTATTAAAGAAGGATTTTAAACGATAACTTAAAAATTTTTATTTTTTTTTAAACTTCATAACAAGAGAAAAGCTTATGATAGATCTCTTCCTTCTATCATTTTTTCTCCTTAATCTCTCATCTAAATATAGTATTAAGGTAATTCATTTCACAAAAAAATAAAAAATTATTAAATAATTTTAATTATAAAAATATAATTTAATATGATTAAATTATTTTTTCTTTAATTTTATTAATATATTTTTTTATTTTACTTATTTTATTAATTTTTTTTATTAAAAATAAAGATAAAATTAAAAAATTAATCAATATTTAATTAATATTCTTAAATAAAAGATATTTTAAGATAGAAAAATATTTAAATAAAAGTGAAGGAAGATAGTAGCGTACATAAATACATCTATGTTCAATAGAAAAGAAAAATTTAAACGAAACTATCTATTATGGCTGAACAGTTGGGTGCAGTTTTGAGTGGTGGGTAACATAGACTTGCCCTATCAATATAGGTCTATTATGTAGTGAGCATAATGTTGTCGTCGAAGGTCTTGTGCACTTTCTTTGTTAATGAAAATTGCCATTGTCATTTTATTGGCTTGGTATGGCGCTAGGACGGCCTTGGTCGGTTCACTACGTGCGATGCAAGCGTACGGAGCTTCTCGAAACTTGACCTCTCATTCTTATGATTAACGACAAGAAAAATTGGGTTGAAAAGTTGCGTGGTTATTATAGATGTGTTTGAAATAAACTCTTGTAAAATGGATCTGTGCAATTAATTTATCTAGACATTTGGCATCCTTTTGTAGGAATTTTCATGCCAAAAAGTTAGTAGCAATTAGTCGTCACATCATTGTCTGTGATGCAAATTCCCAGCCTTCTTGCCCTCCAACTAGGAAAAACGCTGTACCTCAAATAATTGAAGCCCGCTTTTGGAACCTCAGGCTGAGGCGAGATAACTAAATTCAAAGAAAGGAAATGAAAAATTGACCCTTACAAGATCGAAGGGTAACCTAATTGATTTTTAAAACTGAAAAAATTACATTAACATTAGAATATTTTACACCAAAAGTCAACAAAATTAAAGCACCCATCAGAAGATAGCATTACAAAATACTGTAGACCCCACAACGGAATTCATGTGAGTAACATGTACATAGTGCGAACAAAATGCCATTTATAGTTACACTTATTTGCGACGAACAGCTCAGCTTTCCATTCAACCAGATCCAATTTCTAATCCTTCCATCGCATTTAGATCTGTTGCCGGTTAAAAGAAAAATAATTCAGTAAACGAGGTCATGTGGCATTAAACAAATGTACATGGTAATTGATGAGTTCTTTAATCAAGTGGTTAACAGCTTACAATCTCACTGCAAATGCATAAGAAATTACATTCAACTCTACAGATTCCTGAAAAATCAACACATGGAATCGGCAAACCAACAGGGGATAGATTCTTAAATTGAAAAATGCAGTGAATAGTCCTCTTTATATGGAAGATGAATATGACCGACACCCTTTCCAATATTAGCTTCAATTAGAAATAATAAAACATACAGTAGGGCCAACAGGAAGACAATGTGTTACTGTTTGAAAGTGACTCCTTGAATGTATGGCTGCTCGTAACAATAGTATGACCGAAGCAACCCCTAAGATTGTCCGGTTTTGCTTTGCATGTTATGCCACTGACAGGGTCAGGGAGGCATCTCTACACAATGATCACACTTCTCATATATTGCCATGGTGATTCTCCATGTCTATAGCTTGTAAATGGAAGGTCTTATATTCAGTTTTGAAACAGTGAGCTCTCGTTTTTGATGGATTTATACTCACGTCAAAGAAACAGAATCGGCTCTTAGCACACATCCGAAGAACAAAACAAAACCAGAAAGGATGCAACCGAAAGAGAAGCTTAGTTAAACGAGATATTTGCATTATTATCTGCTAAGATTTTGACAAGCGATGGTTATTTTTTTATCAGTGCTAGCAAATAGCTACAAGCACAAAGCTCAATAAAATTATGATAGGGTAACTTCATGGTTCATTCTCTTCATTCTTGAATCCCCTCTCCCGCAGCTGCAATTCTTCAAAATGGCAGGCTCTTTGAAGTCGAACTTGAAGTGAGTGACGTAAAATGCTTAGATGGTGCGAAATCTTGACGCAAGTTGGCCCTCTTCACAATTTTCCTCATGTTGTTTTGCAAACTCTGCTGGACTAATTGCTTCACTGCTTTCTTCTCCTCACTCATCATATCTTCCTCCAGCTTCAGACACTCTTTCCCTCCTCCATCTGGCTTTGTACAAGATGATGAAGAGCCACAAAGAGGTGCAGAGACAGTTGCACCTAAGTTTCCACCGTGGCTCCCAGAAACCTGCTTCCCTTTGTCTATCCTCAAGGATTCCAATATCCTTGAAGCCCTTTTCTGTGCCAATGTGGTACCCAGAAGCGTCAACTCAAGCAGTGATGATACAATCCCTCCCTCAATCATGGCCTGCCTGTCACCATAGGCTTTGTGTGCCATAATCATGAAAATGTATGATGCCTTTTCTTGGCATTCTGGTGAATCTGTCCAATTCAATACATCCACTAGAACTGGGAACACATCCCGCACAGCACTGATAGCTTTTCTACCCTCTGGAGTTGATACCAAATTGCTTAGAATTGAGAGGATTCTTTCACTTACTTCCATGTCTCCTATTGCGTTTATCAGAAATGGGACCAAATCTGTTTCTAAAACGAATGAAATGTTGGCTGGAAAGATTGAAAGATTGTAAAGAGCTCGGAGAGCATCTTGCTTGGCCTGGGGGCTACTTTTATTATCTAAATTTTGAAGGGTTCTAACTAGGAATGGTATTGCACCCGAGGATCCAATTATTGGTTTATTCGAATCCAAAGCACTCAATCCAAGGAAATTTGCAACAATTGCCTCAGAGACTGATGAATCTGGAGCATCTGGCGATTCAATGAGCTTGAGTATCTTGTGAACAGCGCCAACGTTGACGATGGCTGCTTTATTTCTGTAAAAGGGCACAGAAAAAAAGGTCAAATTCTATGGTTAATCAAAGAAAGATTAGCAAGAAACGGTGAAAGGTTAACATCATCGATAGGCACCATAGGGTAGAGGTCAAAATAAACACAAGGATCGAAAACAGAGCAGAAAATTACGAAGGTCCAAATCAAAATGATAGGCTTGTCATTTGAACTAGTTTCACGGCACAAGAAATTAAGAACAAAAGCCACCAATGGAAGCCAGAGTCAGTGAACAATTAAACAACGAGAGAAGAGTGAAATCATGGTTAAACAAGACACAGAAGACAGAAAAAGCAAAAATTAGCCACACACAAAACACAAATGATCAATATGAAAGAATAATGAAATTATAAATATGTGAAGCGCATTCGAGAAGACGACATGGCAGTAATTAAAGAAGAACATACAAAGAAAAACAGAATGCGGATAGAAAATGACATCAAACAGATTTAGGAAAACAGGGACGAAAAAAAAAAAGAAGATAAAGAAAAAGGGAATTGAAGAGATGGAAGACGAAACTCACGCATCGTTGCCGATCCCCAGATTGAGCAACGCATAGAGCGAAGCGATCTGAGAATTAACGTCTTCCAAATCAAGCATTCCAACCAGTGGAGGTATCGCTCCAAGCATTGCGAGTGTCCCTCTGACTTCCAAGTCTTCCTTCGCGAGCAACCTTACGTTGGCCGCAGCCATATGCCGCTTCGTCAAATCCTCTCCCTGCAGCTCCTTCACTAGTCGCTTCAGCTCCTCCATTGCCGCTTCCTTCTTCTTTGTCTCCTTGTCCGTCTCAGACTCAACTATGTTCAGAAGATCTGATAGCTTCTCCGACCTCGCATTCGACTTTGGCTCAGACCTGGAACTGGAAGCTCCCTGCCTCTGCTCTTTCTGCTTGTCCTTGCAGTCCCCGGAGGCCAATCTGGTGGCTGAGTCGGTGGAGCTAAAATCGTCGTGGTGGCGGTGGTGATAGCCATACCGAGAGGTACCGCCGCAGCTGACGGCGTCAAAAAGGATGCGGCGAAACGAGGAGGCGGACAAGGAATTCCAGAAGCGGAAGTGGCCGCCGACGGTTGAATTCTTAGTAGGGTGGCGGTGGTCGAGAACCAGGGATTCGACGTTGTTCCGGTGACACTTTGCCATTCTCTGGCGTCCTACATTGCAGAGAGGAACAACGCAGAGAGAAAGAGAGAGAAAGGAAGACTATTTTATTTAATTATTTAGGGCTTTCTTCTTCTTCTTCTTCTTTTCAATTCAGAGTGAAGTAGGACTACGGAGACACAGAGACAGAGAGAGAGGCAGGGACCGTTGAGTCCACGTTTATGTGTTTGTCAGTTGGTTTTCTTTGGCTATTCCTATTTATGGTGTCACTTTGTGAGTGAGAGAGCGCACTGTGGACTCTACTAACTGGAGGGAGCGAAAAATCAAATTAAATATTTTATTTTCAATTTTCGTATATTTTTAAAAATCAAAATAAATATTTCATTTTCACTTTCATGGAATGGGTGCAGAGAACCAATAATTGTTCCTGACAAAGAAACTACAAAATCGAAAAAACCCATTCTCTTTTGCCATTCAGTTTCCTGACTTTTTGCGTACTATTTTTCTTCCGCGTCCCTCAATTTCTTAAATTTATTTTTTCTTTCCTTAGTTTTTTTAAAAGATGGTTTTCTAACAAACAAGCAAAACACTGGAAGTTTTTTAAAATTTAAAAAAAAAAGAATGAAGATGAAGAAAAGGAAATAGCACAGAAGAAGCGACGTCGTTGGAGTCTTGGCCTTGGGAAATGCGTAGTGTGGGACTTGGGTGTACAGTACCAAGACCGTCGCTACTGCCCGCCAACTAATGTTGCGGACGAGGGAAGTTTCGCGTGGGGCCTATCATGTTTTTCATCAGCGGGACCCAGAATGTTTGAAAAATGAAAGATGCATTTGTGTGAACATAGATGTGGGAGTACACGGAACAGGCGTAGGTGTAGCCGTAGCTGAACACAACTCACTCTCCAACTCGGAAGGGTATGTGTCAATATATAATCCAATGAATGAATTCAATTACAATGTAATTTCTCTTTGTTTTGGTAAATGAATATATTGATTCCTTTATTATTTATAATTATAAGAGCCCCACACCACCCACTTGTAGGTTTCAACAACACAAATTTAAAAATCTTTACCTAATAGGCCCAAGCCAAATATCATGATCAAAATTATTATGATTAAGATAATAAGGGTGTTGCCTAACGTCAAGCATCAAGCATGTCTCATTAAGGGTTGCACTGCACTTGTTGGTGGCATACCAACACTTGCGGCATTTTTTTCTCTTTTCACCCAACTCAGAAGCTTCAATGCAATTCCCTATGATAGATAAAATCCCATCAAATATAGGATGGGGTATACTCTGTAGATTATGATCATCCAACGTTGGCCTAACCTCAGAACCCCCCATACAGCAACTGAGCTTTTGAATGATCATCAATACTTCTTAAAAAAGAGTTCTTCATTATGGCACTATGAACAAGGTGAACTCAATTTGGATCTATAGGAACAATTCATTACCCTCAGCAATGATTGCGATTTGGCTGGGTAGGAGGAGTATTGGCTTGTACTCATGCCTCAACCAATGATTTTTTATACTTAATATTTGGTCGTTATTATCCTAATTGTAGATTATTATTTTTTAATCTGCTATTTTATAAATACATTTATTCAAAATAAATTGTAACTATATATTTTTTAAAAAATTGTTAACAAAATGTTTTTATGAAGGGAAAAACTCAGAACATAATCAAACGTACCTTTATTAAAAACAGGCAAGTATTAATTTTGAGCTTTCGTCTGCATAGTCCTACTTCAAATTTGATTTTCATTTAATTTTCATTTATCTTTTTGGTCTGAAAATGATAATAGTATAAAATGTAATTCTAAAAAATTGAATCGTAATTTTCATATCTTAGAGTGTAATTTATTTCTGTAATTTAATTTTGTTCCACCAACACACTGTAGGTTTCACTCTGCAACTCTGTTCCACTCTTCTAATCTCAAATACTTCAAATTGTTTTCCAGTGTTTGCATTTATTGAAAATTAGAATTAATTGAATTTGAAGATTAATTTTAATGTTTAAAAGTCTTTATAAAATATATTATTTGAATTGAGTTGCAAAATCAGTTTTCATATTTTATAACACATTAAAAATTAATTGAATTCATTTTATTTTAATTATTTTACTTTATTATTTTTATTAAAAATAAATTAAATCCACTAAAAAATAACCAAATTTAAATGAATTTATAAATATATACAATTAAAACAAAAATATTTAATAAAAAAATCAATTCATATTTTATAATTTTTTAAATAAAAAATGAATTTGTAAATCATATTAATTTTATAAGTTATTTAAATTATTTATTATACAAGTTAAGCTTAGACTTAAAAAAAAAAATGCTAAAAGATTGAGACTTTTGTGTGTTATCCTCCTTCCAAACATATTTTTTTAGATTCTTTGTTTTCTCTATTAAGTAAAGAAAGGTGTTAGTGAGAGTTCCATTCATCTTGTCCACACCCCATTGTTAAATTCGGCTTATACTTGCTATTGTCAAAAAAAGAAAAAGAAATCTTAAATATATTTAATATATGATATTACTAATGTATGGCAAAACCCACTCTGCATATGTATTTCCCTCTGATATCGTATAAACAACTGTTTGCTCGACCCCAAGAACTGCATGCGGCCACATGTTTAGTGGTCTCACCTCTCTTACCTTTCACTAATGTCACTTACAGATCTTGTCTGCAGCATAAATATCGCAAGCTTAAAGATTGCACCACGTTTCTTCTTCTTTTTTGTTTTCAAACAAGAAAGGAATAACAAAGACAGAAGTATCTAAAACTAACAATTTATTTCAATGATCCGTGAACTACATATATTTTTCCTGCCACTAGCTTTCCACTTATAATATTCTCATTACATCATAACGAGACATAATCGTCACAAAGAGATCAAAACTAAAAAGAAAACTAGCTTTGCCATGTATCTTCATATTCCAATGTCAACTTGCAGTTAACATATATATATATATATATCAAAGATTTGATGATGATATATGATGGGTATATACTATATAGGATACTAGAGTTGTAATAAATGGAGAAACATAGACAGCGGTAAAACTAGAATAGTTATAGAAGCAGCCACTTTTTGCAGTGTGCATTTCTACAATCTGCATTCCTGCCACTGCTCCTTCTCAGCTGAGGCAGAAGAAAAGTTCAGGCTCTCTGCCTCGTGCTGCTCCGACGTTGTTTGGGTGGTTCCCGCCCTCTCCGAGAGGCGCTTCCACCCCGCGTTAGAGATCGACACATCATGTTAGACTGTCGTTACGAACCTTCCATAGATGTTTGGAAGATTTTTTATGAGAGATTCTCTCTCATTACGTAATTTGGCGCCGCTTAAAATCAACTCGTAAAAATACAAGAGATGCATGAAGTTGGATGGTTTGAACAATTCGGCCATGACTCGAGGACACAACCTTGGTTTTGTAAGAGGAAAGGGCATGTTTATAATATAGAAGTAATTTTTTGTAGACTAGTGACTAGCACAGAGTTTTTACTTTGAAATATCGAAAAGTCGACGTTGATGACTTTGAGTTATCGAGGATTAACTAGGTTTTGAGACAAGTTAGAAACTCTAAATGGGTCTTTTGTTTGTTTTTTATTTTTTTTTTATTTTTTTGGCTTCAATAGAAAAAGTAAGAAGAAAAACAGAATCAAGAGAACACTCTCACACCCTGATAGATAATAATGAACAACAAAAATCAAAACGGGAAAAAGGAAGGGAGGAATGGCCAAGGACTGAGGAATTTAGTGAAGAAACAGAGAGACTGTTGAGAATTCGAGTATGGAAGAACGAGATAGAGGGAGAGCATGATTGAGTAGAAGGAGGCAGTGCTGTGCCTGTGAGTGATGCATGGAACCTCCGAGGAGTGATGGCTTATATAGGGAAGATTTTGAGCTCAGGAAGGATTCAAATTGAAGAGAGTCAAAAGAAACGCTTGGGGGTTGCATCAGGTTTGGTAATGTGGGTCCAAAGGTAAGTTGGGGTACATGAATAGTAATGATGAAGAAACCGTAGGATTCAAATCCTGGGGTGATGCTTGTTTTGGCACTCAGCATTTTTTCCTTCGGAGTTTGCTGTACACTTTCGGTTTTATTTGGGATTTGGCATTGGGAGGGAGCAGTTATTACTTACCACTTCACTAATGTGGCCAAATTTGAGTGAGTTGTATGCTCATTTTCCCCTTGCCTTCACACAGTTTCTGGATAGATGCAATGACTTCTGAGGCAAGCAAGACTTCCAATGTGTGTGTCTTGCTTTGAGTTCGAGGCGTTTCGATTCTGCACTTCACACTTCACAGGCATATTGCTTGATTTCTGAAGTGTCTCCGTGTTTGAGGGGTCACGATTATACATTTCACGCGCATCTCATTCTCGCCAGATTCAGTATCACGAGAAATTTAATATCATTAATTTTTTTTTTCAAAAAAAAAACCGATACACATCTTTTTTTTTTTTTCAGGTACACTTATTCGGCAAGCATTTATTAGTTATAAATTTTTCTTTTTAAATTTTAAGTATTTATTGTGAAAAACAACAACTCGAATACCATAACAACACTCAAGTTATGTAGATTAAAAAGAATTAATAAAAAAATAGCATATGCGCTACAATTCTCATTTCACATTTTGAGTTTCAGCGTTACAATTCTGTCGCTTAGAATA
The DNA here is from genome assembly GCA_019955255.1 of Castanospermum australe. Lineage (NCBI taxonomy): Eukaryota > Viridiplantae > Streptophyta > Magnoliopsida > Fabales > Fabaceae > Castanospermum > Castanospermum australe. The sequence goes on from NSJW01000213.1 coordinate 435,785, forward strand.
TCAAAGTGTGTCCGAGTTTAAGCGTTATAATTTTACATTTCACACTTTACACGCATATTGCCAGACTTAATATCAAGAGAAATTTAATATGAATAGATATATACCTTTTAATACAGTAAGGGTATTTTTGGATAAATTTTTATGTTAATGAAGAATAAGAGCCTTTTTAATTTTTATGGGTTCTAACTCAAAGTTTAAATTCAATTAATTAAGGTAAAGTATTATGTCTCGTATTGAATAGGATAAGAGACTCAATGTGGTACTTAAGTCATCAAACATTTTTACTCATTAAGTTAGTTTTTTGAAATGAACGCAAGGTCTTTCGAAATAAACCCAAGACCCCTCAAGACCTTGGATTATAAGTTGTAACATAAAAAATATACTTCCTAATCACTATGCCAATCTCTTAAGAATAACTTTGTCTACACAACAATTTGTATAGATGAAATTAACAAAAAAAAATTTGACATATTTTTTAATATTAAAAATTATTACAGTTTAAACGAGGAATAATAATGTGTTTATTTTTTAATGTTCCAATGAGCAGATATGCTAATTTTCAGAAGATGGGATAGGCTTAGTGATCATTTATATTAAATTGGAAAAAAAAACTAATTATAAAAAATTGATGTTGAGTGTATTAAATTTTAATATTTTAAATTGATTTAAATATGATAAAGATAGTAATTTGAGAGTGTAATTGTAAAAAATATTTTAAAGAAAATATCAAATATTTAAAATTACTTTTTTAGTATTAATTGTTAAAATATTATAAAAAATATTAGATTCCACCGTCCAATATTGATTTTGGATCTGAGAAGCAACGTTGGGGTTGCCACTCTCCAACCGTTCATTGGATTAAAATCGATTAATTATATATTGCAGAGTTGATTTGGGTGAAATCACTCAAAGATGAAAGGCACATCCACTCCTCCACCCTAGGCACATCGTGCCCAATTCAATGTCGGATTTCTTTTTGGTTTGGATCGGGCCCTAAGGCCCAAAAGAAAAGAATTAGAAAGTAATAAAGCTGGGAGTTGTGATTAGGAGTTTATTTTAAAGAGTAAAGTATAGAGTATTAATTATTAATAAAAAAATAAAAAAATAAATTTTAATAATTTCATAGTTTATTATATATGTGTATGTATTTTATTATAATTTTAACTGTTTATTTTTTCATCAATAATTAATATTTTTCACTTTATCTTTTAAAGTAAATCTCTCACTTTAAAAGAATTAAATTCTTTAAATCAAATCCAATCAATTCACTTACAATAATAGATTTAATGAATTTTTATGAACTAAATTTATTTTAATTAATGAATAGTTAATTAACTAATTAAAATATTTATTAAATCCAATAGATATCATATGATTTAAAAAATAGAATGTATTAAATATAAAAAAAATTTAGATACATCTAATTGAGAATAGATGAATATTCAATTCATTCATTAAAATAGATTAATAGATAAATTGAATCTTAAATGTACTACTAATTTATTTTTTATCTATCCATTAATGATTCAATTTAAAATCTATCTAATTATTCATTTGCCAACCCTAATTCGTGTTGATAAAAAAAAAAAAGGTTTTCAACCAAATCTGCATATCTGTGATTGGATTGAATTTGTAAAATTTTTTTAAGCATAACGACTTTTTTATATAAATTTTTAACTGAAACAATGCTATTTAATTGCTGCAGTGTTTTAAAAAGAAGGATCAATTTGTACGAATTTACAAAAGTCAAATGTACTCAACCCACTGAACATAATAATTTTAAGTGAAACAATGCTATTTTGATGCTGCAGTGTTTTTTTTTTAAAATATCACTTTGTACGAACTTACAGAAGTCAAATGTTCTCATCCCACTGAATATGTATATAAATGTTTGGGAAGGCAGTGTCACAGAAGCCAGAACCATTGCTAGAGATTTTTTTAATAAATTTTTAAGTGAAACAATGCTATTTTCATGCCACGATGTTGTTTCACCAAGCAAAAAAAGGTCAATTACTCAACCCACTGAACATAATAATATGGAAGACAAATGTTTGAGGAGACATTGTCCATAAGCCAGAACCGATCCTAGAGATTATTTTAAGTTGCTTCTGAGGACACAAAACATGGCGAAAAAAAATAAGAAATAAATAGCTTAGCATTTGCGATTTGATCGTAACTTGTAACCTACTTACCAGCCTGATAAGAAACATAATACTTTGATCTATGTTGCTTTTTTTTTTTTTTTTCCAATTTTTTGTGAATTTATTATAAAATGAGCATATAAGTGAACATAGGTTACTAATTTCTTCCATTGTACACTTTTTTTTATTTTATCATTTTGTTTTTGAGGTTCAATTTTATCATGTTTATGCAGCTGAAAAATGTGGAGTATTTGGCCAAAATGTCAACGATAATATGACGAATAGAATCTAAACCCTAGTTACATTAATGTTAATAATATTTGATCATTTCTTTATAAACCATACAGTGGCGAGGAAGAAAGTTATCCTCAAAACAAATAATGATATCACCATGAATTTTCCATTATTCATATCGGGCTACATGTTTTCAGATCAACACTACTTCGTTGCTTGTCTGTGTTGTTCACGGCTAAGGGTCAGTGCATCCAACAGGGAAGAAGGGGGAAGAGTGATGAGTGAGAGCCTCAAGAGGGAGCGAAGGGCAAACAGAGAAATCTTGTAATTACAGGAACCTTTAGAAGGATAATCTCACTATAAGGGGGAAACAAGGACCAGGTAGAACACAAGGACTGAGTTCATACCCTTGGGAATTGGTCAGTAATGATTGACTATTCAAAGAAGCATGAACTATGTGCTCCTACCCACCAGCTGATTGCTTGTTATCAAGTGAAGCTTTCGTGTGGGCAAAACTAGTCATTGGCAACCATGGCATCCGCAACAGGGCTCTCCAGCTTCTTAATAAGCAGTCTATTTTGGGGAGGACGTTCCTTGGCTGATGGAGTCACATCAGCATCAACAACGATTGAGTCCTCTTCTTTGAAATCTCCCCTCAGAACTCCCATTGCAATTTCATTCTCAACCAATTGTTGTATTACTCTTTTAACTGGTCTTGCCCCAAAATTTGGATCAAAACCCAATACACCAAGAAGTTCAACAGCTTCTTGTGTGTAATGAAGATCAATTTTCTTATGCTTGAGCCTGTCCCTCACTCGTTCCATCTGTCACAGGTAAGAAAACATGTATTAACATACATCTTCAGCAATTAGAATGAGTGGAATGAACAGTTTCTGGGTGTACTTCTATTCGTTAGAATAATGAATTACTTGCCTATCTATTCTTTTTTTTCTCAAAGCAAATGACTGTTTTGTTAAAATTTACTAGAGAAGTTCCATGGATACCAAGGAACGGAAAGAAATAAGAAACAGGTTTAAAAGGAAAAGGACAAAGGTAATATGAGCACATCAATTACCTGGAGCTCCACTATTTTGCTGATCTGGTTGGAATCCAGAGGCTGGAAAACAATATATTCGTCAATGCGATTCATAAACTCAGGACGGAATGTTTGCCTAGCCAACTCAACAACTTGGCTTTTCATCTGATCATAAACTGCTACTTTGTCATCCAGTGTATTACGAAGAGTTTCAAGTATGTAATGTGAGCCAATGTTTGAAGTCATTATCACAACACAATTCGTGAAGCTAACGGTCCGGCCTTGAGAATCAGTGATCCTTCCATCATCCAATAACTGTAACAAGATGTTGAAGACATCATGATGTGCCTTCTCTATTTCATCAAATAGTACCACAGAGTACGGTCTTCTCCGGACCACTTCAGTTAGCTGACCACCTTCTTCATAACCAACATAACCAGGAGGGGCCCCAACCAAACGTGAAACAGCATGTTTCTCCATGTACTCACTCATATCAATTCTAACAAGAGCATTTTCTGTGTTAAACAAGTAACCAGCCAAAGCCTTTGCAAGCTCAGTTTTGCCAACACCTGTTGGACCCATGAACATGAAGCTTGCAATTGGCCGATTTGGGTCAGATAATCCAGCCCTTGAACGGCGAATTGCATCAGCCACTGATTTTACAGCAATATCCTGACCAACTACCCTCCTATGAAGAACCTGTTCCAACAAGACCAACTTTTCTCTCTCTGTTTGTTGGAGGTTTGACAATGGTATACCAGTCCATTTGCTTACAATCTCAGCGATATCAAGGTCGGTGACCTCTTCTCGAAGCAAAGATTGTCCAGACTTTCGGAAGTCAGCTAGGTTCTTTTCGGCTTCTTCTAATTGGCGCTGAAGGGACATCAAAGTTCCGTACTTGAGCTCAGCAGCACGGTTCAGGTCATAATCACGCTCAGCAGCTTCCATCTCTAGGTTGACTCTATCAATCTACATAAGCATAAAACATGTAAGACACATAATTTTTAAGGGGAAAATAATCTATGGTAATGGCATCACACGGACTAAACATTATCTTACCTCTTCTTTGATTGATCTTATCCGAGTCATTAAAACCTTTTCACTGTCCCATTGTTCTGTTAATTCTTTTTGCTTCTGTTTAAGTAAACTCAAATCATTTTCAAGCTTACTTAATCTTTCTTTAGATGCCTTATCAGTGTCATTTTTCAGAGACAGTTTTTCCATCTCCAATTTCAAAACTGCTCTGTCTATTTCATCCAATTCCGTAGGCTTAGAGGTGATCTCCATCTTCAGCTTTGCAGCAGCTTCATCAACAAGATCAATGGCTGAAAGAGAAAAGTTAAATTAAATATTGGAAGCAGCAAATCAACCAGAAAATTTTGCAAGCTGATGGCAATCACAACAATCACATAGAAATCACAACAATCTGAAGGGTAAAATAAGAGAATGTTTTTCTTTTCAAAAGAAAAATTTTACCTTGTTCTAGTTAGGACTAAAACCTTTTTTTAAAATTTATTTATAAAATAAACCATGTTATAATGAGTCAACCATTGTCATTTAAGTGATTTCTAAACATGTATTAATGTGGAGAACATCAAGAGTCACAACTTGCCTTTGTCAGGTAGAAAGCGTTCCGTGATGTATCGATCTGCAAGAACTGCTGCTGAAACAAGTGCACTATCAGATATTTTGACTCCATGATGCAATTCATAGCGCTCGCGCAACCCACGAAGAATTGATATTGTATCTTCAACAGATGGTTGACTGCAAAACACTTGTTGAAATCTACGCTCAAGTGCAGGATCCTTCTCAATGTATTTTCTATACTCATTCAATGTAGTTGCTCCTATACATCGAAGTTCACCTCGTCCAAGCATTGGCTTCAACAAGTTCCCAGCATCCATTGCACCACTAGTAGCCCCTATTAGTGAACCAATGACCAAAAAACACCATATTACTAATTGGTTAAATTGCAGCACTGGGACAAAACAAGGGTGGATGATGAATTAAGATGTCACTACAAGCTGGTTAAAAGTGCAGACAATCAAAGACACGAGCACAAACTTAAAAATATTAGTGTTCAACCAACTAAAAGATCAAGTCTATACATTATGATTCTATGACTTATCACTTTGTTTAGTCAGTACTCTATTATCATTAAATCCCCCCCCCCTCTTCCATCCAACCTCTTAGGAAGCAGTTCCAATTAAATTGAAGGTAAACAAACCAGAAAGGCAGAAATTATTATTCAGATTAAGTTGCCTTGACTAAGCTATCAATGACTTTTTTTCATTAATTGATTATAACCAAGGATAGATAACAAACAATCCTGATTTTTAGGGCTGAGGTGGGGGAGGGGACATTGGAGGTAGGTTCTGATAAATAGAAAGTACACAATATTCTCAATGGTAAGATTATAACTTGTAAGGCTTGAGTGACAAGAGTAAGGTACCAACCTGCACCTACAACAGTATGAATTTCATCAATAAACAAAATTATTTGCCCATTTGATGCTGTAACTTCCTTTAGGACAGCTTTCAACCTTTCTTCAAAATCCCCACGAAACTTGGCACCAGCAAGCAATGAACCCATGTCGAGGGAGATCAACTACAAAGCGCCAAGAATAGGGGCAAAAGTTTAATACAAATTTTAAAAAAATATTATGATATTACATTTCAAAGCAAATTCAAAAGAAAATAAATAATTATGTAACCCATTTCATAACATTTTCCATGAAATGTTAAATGAGCTAAATGTCACAAGCTTAAGAAGGATCAAGGAAACTGCTTGCATCAAATTTTATGGTACACTCGAATAGAAAAAATTAAGTATTTTTGTAAGATAGCTAATTGCAATCACAGCATTCTCAAATGATACTTTTGCACACCACCTTAATGTCTTGTTTTGAACATAAGAGTCAAACATGCTTTGTAATTTAGAATAACTGGGAAATCTTCTTGTTTATCTTATGGGGGGGAAAACTTATACATATTCAAAAATATCTATGTTTTATGCTCAGTCTTGAAATACACAAGTCAGAGGAACAAAATAGACCTTGTACTTTCTAATGAAATTTTCAATGTTAAGAAAAATTAGTTTTAACATTTCAGGAGAATGTGACACTGCAACAAGGTTTTACAATAGCTGCTTGATTAGACCTTTTCAACAACTTTTACACAATCAGCCTTTATTGAGACTTGAACCAGGTCAATCAAGTTCTTTTAAGCCAACTCTATTCATATTATCAGTTTGTAATCAAGGGAAGAAATAAGAGGAGTTTAACCTTCCGGTTCATCAATGGTTCTGGAACATCTCCACGCACTATTCGTTGAGCTAATCTGCAAAACAACAAAAAAGATTTTAGTGAATCAAATGATAGGAAACAACACATGCAACAAAGGGAGCATACAGTTCAGCATTAAAAAATAAGCCACTGGCAGTCTAAATTAATAATACAGATATTTGAATTGTTGCACTTGCTCAATATTGTTGGAACTTGGAGCAGTTAGTTTAAAAAGTATCACTCCAGCAACATGTTATATACTTACAACATACATGCATTCCATTGCCAGAGCTCATTGAAATCAAACAAGATGAGGATATATCAGAAAATTGAGCTCATGTTCCAAGTTTCATGATTAAGGATTTTAGCCTTGATTCAGGACCTTGACTTAATTTCCACGAAGGCAGATAATATAGACATGTGTTAGTAAGTGGCACAAAGAACAAAACTCCATGGTTATCAATACATCCTTTCCTCAAAAAACAATGCACACTTCAACCACTGGGAAAGGTTACTGTCAAATCAGGATCTTACAGGCAAAATAACAAGATATAAATAAACCAAGAAGAAGAACAATAATAATAATAATAATAATAATAATAATAATAATAATAATAAAACAAGTCATATTTTATAACACATTTGAAAGAATTGCTATAAAATTGCATTAGACAAACCCTTCAGCAATTGCAGTTTTCCCCACACCAGGTTCACCAATAATAACTGGATTGTTTTTTGTTCTCCTTGACAATATCTGGATACAGCGCCGAATTTCATCATCTCGTCCTATGACAGGATCAAGTTTGCCACGCCTAGCAAGTTCAGTCAGGTCATTTCCATACTTGTCCAATGCCTCATATTTCCCCTCAGGATCTATACACAATTATTTCCAAAAATGAAAAAAAAATGTTCCTGAGAAGTTCCGACAAAAATAAAAAAGCAACTTGAAAGTATAACAGTGTAGGCCACATGTTAAGAAACAATGTAAAAACAAGTCACAGTCTATGATGTCTATCTATATACATATCAATATTTGAGTAACAGTTTAGACATATGTTAAAAAGATTAAGAAAAAAATACTAATTGATATGAGCATTAAAATCAGGTCTTGATTCATAACCTGAAACCTGGTCAAGGATCAAGCATATGGACAATGAACATGCTCCTGGGTCACACATAAGCCAATTGAAACAAAAGGAATCTTACATATCAAATATGATGCCAGTTTATAACTCATTACTTAGGCTATTTGTTCCATTTGTACTATAGTTTATAAGAATCATAAATAAACTTTTGTAATTTTCAGACAATCATGTCCTCCTATCTAAGAAATCATAGAATATAAATTTGTACTTTGATCGGTCACCCTTTGACTTCCACGAACAGCATGTATGGCATCCTTCAAAGTCTTCTCACTAAGCTGAAGATTCTTAAATAACTGTTGCCCGAACCTCTTATCTGAATTGAATGCTAGCAAAAAATGCTCCACAGACACATATTCATCACCCATTTCTTTCTTGTGTTTTCGAGAATTGTCCAAGAGAGAGCTAAGATGTGAACCAATTAAAGGACCAGTAGTGTCACCCATCACCTGCCAATGAAAGTAGAGGGTGAGAATTTTCTAAAATACTAATAGAAATCTATCACCAGAAAACAAACCTTCGGTTGCTGAGCTATAAAGTCATCAGTAGCCTGTAGAACTGATGTGTTGTCCAATCCTGCCTTAGTAAATATTCTTCGAGCCAAACCATCTTTCTGCTCCAAGAGGGCTTTCATTAAGTGCTCAGATTCCACAACTTGTTGTTTACTAACACGTGCAGCATCAACAGCACCAAGAATGCCCTCCCATGCCATATCTGTGAACTCTGTCTGCGTTATCTGATTAAATATAAAAAGAACATCAGTAAACAGGAAAGAAACACATTTTACCAGAAGTCCCGTAACCCAAAAATCAATTTTTTTTCTCTAGCCCAGGGTCTAAAGGATTGCTGAGACATGGTGATTAGCCAAATACAATAAAATGTGAGCATTTGATCACAAAATTAACTTCTAGTTAGACATAGGAATTATAACCAAATAATGTAGTTTTCAAATAAAGGAGAGGAGAAGAAAGATGATAGAGGACAACCAAGAAAACACACCTTTATGTAAAAACATTAAGAAAAAATGGAATTTTCTACAGACTGCTAATGGATTGGAAGTAAAAAATTGTTATTCATAATGAAATTTAATCATTTATGTAATAGGCGGAAGAACTTGCAGTGAATTTTAGAATTTACTTTTAAGTGGCTTATTAAGGGCTCGTTTGAATAAGCTTCTAAAAAAATACTGTTTTTATATATCTTATTTTAGTAGACTTTTTTTTTAAGAAAAAATAATTTTGCATTTGAATATAATATTTAAGAAGTACTTTTAAATAATAAAAAGATTTTTAAATTTGTTTGGATAAAAAATAATAGAAGTATTTTATTTATATCAAAATCACTGAAAAAGATATACAAATGCAAGATATGATGAGTTATGATACATAAGATACGATAAAATGCTAACATCATAGGGACGGTGAGGTTTTCAAGTATGTCATGGTAATAGCGTCCTGAAAAATGAGACGTAAGGTAATAAAAACATGTCTAATTTTGTACCTAAAGGCTTAAAAACATATTGCTGATGTTGTTCTATTTTACTTTCTCTAAATAATATAGTCATTGAGATCATAATTCGATTTAAGGTATTAGAACACAATGACTTAAAGTTACGTTATTTAAAATATAATTCACAGAACTACCTAAGGAAGTTTATGTGAATAGAGTTTACAAGGAGGAAAAAGAGATGATATGAAATGTAATTTTTAATAAAGGTAAAGGATATTCTTGTCATAAAATTATATTAAAAACTACTTCTCCTTCTACTTTTTTCAGAAGTTAGAAATCATGATTTTATAAAAAAAGAGGTAAATTAACTTTTTTTTTAACTTTTATTTTTTTTAAAAGTTGCATCCAAACACTTCAAAATTGAAGCACTTTTTTTTTGAAAAAAAAAGTACTTTTTTTTTAAAAAAAGTGTGACCAAACGGGCTCTCTATATCACTCTAGCTTGATTTTGTCAATTTTATGAAACAAACCTGACATAAATTAGCTGACCAATCTTAAAACTGGTAATTTTTTTGGGTTCAGTTTTCTGATAATGATGCAAGAATGCAGCATACTCAATATATATCATACGCATCAATTTTAACATTAACACGTGATGGGACAGGAAAGACCCAATGCAAAAAAATTTAAGAAATCTGAAAGAAGGCCCAAGATAAATATTTGTTCACTTCGGAGAAGAAACAGCATTTGGGGGCAGGGGGGAGAACATTGGCTAGCTGTTCGTTGCAAGTTTGAGCCACACTGAAAAGATGGTCTCGTGACTTCGTTTCAGGAACCAATCTCCAGTAGTTAACTAACCTATAGTCTATAGTCATATGCCCGATACTCATATGGCATAATACGAAATAAACTCTGCGTAGTATCCACACAAACAAAAGACCCCATAATTTAACTTTCTTTATTCAAAGTTCAACAGAATTGAAAATCATTCAAATCTCCAGCTGAAATACTTCATTGAGTAAAATTCACTCTCCAATCCAACTTCCCCATTTGAAATAACAAGTTGATCAATGCTTAACAAGGAGTTAAAAGATAAACCAATGTAAAGGAAGATCAAATTCCTAGCTTTTAAGTTTTTAACAGATAAACCAATGTAAAGGAAGATCAAATTCGTAGCTTCATCTCACAAACTCGTTCTGAATTCATAATTAAAATCAATCAATGAAAGAGACGGAAATGATTATCAAAACCTGAGAACTGCTCGCTGAGCGGTACGAGGGATTAGAGGCATGGAACTTGCGACTGAAGCAGTAGGACAGAAACTTGGCGGAGGAGACGTTGCTGGCTGCAACTCTGTCAATAATCTGAAACCGAGAGAGGGAATTCCTAGAATTCCCCGAAGCAGAATCAGAAGCGAAGCCAGAGAATACTCGTGCGAGAGACGGTGAGGAGCGAGAACGAGAGAGAGAGCTGTGAGAGGTACTTGACGCTCTTACGGCAGCGAGAACGGATTTGGTTAGCCGTGGAGTTCTTCTGGTTGCCATTGCCGTCGAGACCAAGGATTATTCGCCTGCGTATCGCAGCAACGAGTGGGGTTTTGAAATAAAAGAGAGTGTGTCTGGAAGCTGGTGAAGGGGCAAAGGAAGCTTGTGGAAGAAAATCATAGCCCTTCCATGGTTGGCAATTTGCTTTTTTCTTTTTTTTTTCTTTTTATGGTCATTCTTTTTGGCAATTTGGGTTTGTGAACAATTTTTCCTAGACTTTTTTTTTTGTTGATATTTTTTGGTAGACATTGGATGTTTCAACTCTGAAGTTTGAACTTCGAACCAAAAGTACCAAATCAAACCCTTGGTTTGAGTTGATAGTTTTTCAGAAACACCATTGTTTACTAAAAGCAGGGAAAATATTGTATTACTTGTGATTTATCAATGATTCAAAAATGTGAACCAAATTAAAATAAAAGCAACTTTCTCTATTTGTCGTTTTTATATTTATCATTTTTGTCAATTATCATAATTAATATCAATTTTGAGGAATTTTTTTTTTATTCGTATCCTTCATGTGTATTAAAAATATTAGAAAAAGGCTTCTATCTATCTTAGAAATAATTAAATTTGTTTATTTTATACTTATTACGGTATTCACATCACATAAATTGGATATTTGCATTCTATTTTTAAAATTAAATATTATATAGTCAATAAAATAAAATAAATATAAATTGTTGCATAGTTTTTTTTATTAAGGAAGTGATCAAATTTAATTAAACTCTTATAAATTATCATTTAAATTTTATATTCCTCCTTATAAAAAAAATACAAACTTACATTCCTTAATTTTGATCATTCCATTACTGTTGATATTATTAAGCTGACTAAATTTGGATCATATCTAATACGATAGTTTTAATAGTACAGGAAATGAGGACATTTTCATTTGAAGACGTATCTTAACACTCATTATATATATTTTACGTGTGCTTGTGTTGTTTAAATACAAGTTCATGATAAAGTCTATAATACCACTTGAATTTGAGTCCATCCATAGATGATCTTGGGTATAAATTATTTAATTCGACGATTGTAATTTATACAAAGATTTATATACGATAAATTACATTATATTTTATGCGTCAAATTACATAACGGAGGGATATGAGATAAATATTTCTTGAATTTTATATTAGTCACGTGAAATTTTCAATTTAAATGAGATGTACTAAAAAATTTTGAAATTTGTAAATTAAACAATTTATTTTATTACAAAACTTACACATATTTATCAATATACGAAACAGTCTTTTATTTGATTACATAATTTTTTTCAAAACTCTACAAGAGACCAAGAGTAAGAATGTTTTAGGATAACTTATTCTTTATATTATTAAATCACGAACAAGTGTTTTTTGAGTTTGCGATCAAACAAATTCTTACACTTGTGCCAATTATATTTTATTCATTTATTGTATTTATATGCATAAATGTAGTTTTGGTGATTTTTGTAGTGCCTAGCTATGTTTACTTGCAAATATGTGTATAGAGAAATATGGCATATTGATTACAATTGAATTTACTCTGAGTTTGTCACATCAATGCTATGATGCCTATCTTTACGGTTAACACATATTTGTGCAAGAAGTACTCTAAATTAGAAGACAAAGACCCATCAATAAATCCAATCCAGAATATATTAAAAAGATTGCTTTTATATAGTAAACTGAGAGGAAAGCAACTCCATGGGAGCATGAGTGAAGAAGATGGCATTTTTCTCCTTTAGACATATGACAGAGAAGCAATGTTGCATTAAAGATAACTAATAGATGATAAAGGCTAGCTGATATATGATCAACCGAGATTAATTATGTTGTAATAGTTTAGTTAAGTTTGTTACTCTTGCAGTTAGTTTAGTTATACTGTTAGTTGAAGTAGTTGAAGTAGTCTTGGTTACTGTTGTGTTACTTGTGTATATAAACCAAGTGTATCAGTTTCATTTGTAACTTTTGCCATTCAATTCAATTCAAGAAACTTCATACGGTATCAAAGCTCATAGTGAGCTCTGCTTCCGCACTCTGATTTTCTTCCTCATTCATCTTCAATGGCGGACATGTAAACTTAAACTTGTGTCCTTTACATTATGGATCATCATACTAGAACACAATTAGGATCTTAGGAATTCATGGTTTTCACATACATTAATATCAAAACAATAAGTGGTACTAACCTTTATCCATGATGCGGAATAAACTTCAGATCTGAAAGCCTTCTTGAACCTTTAGTCTTTATCGGTCCCTTCCCCTTTCGTACTTACACCTTTCACTTTCTAATGGAAGATGATCTCTCTTAGTTGGTGTATTCTTATGGGTAGAGACTGAATATATAGGGGTTTAATATGAAATTCAAACCCATAAGATAGTATCATCAGTTATCGGTTTCTTTCGAATTTCAAAACCATCAATTATCACTTAGGATAACATCCTATAATCATTAGATAATTGCTCCCATCAAGCAATTACTTAATTATCCTCCTTTACAACTAATTTACCTTTTAGCCCTTTAATATGTTTTAATTAAATCATCATTAATTCCCATTAAACATGAGACATATTTCTAACATTCTCCCACTTGGCTTATGTGGTAAATGTCATTTCATGATTTAATAAAACATCAACTTTAGTGCGCATAGATTCGGCTAAAGGTTTCATACATTAGTTGCATCATAATTCATAATTAGGAATAAAACTAATAAGAGTCATAGCGGTTCTATACTATCAAATCGGTATAGTTCCTTCCATGTACCACTATATTAGCTCTTCTCCCTAATATGATACTTTAATGGAAGTACACATCATGTCCAATAACAAACAATAATGTCTTCATTAGGGACAAATCCTGTATTTCAATATCATCATTCATACATGCATGTATACATAAATTTGAAAACAGGAAAAATTCAGAAAAACTTATATATTAATGAGCTCAGAGTGTCAATAGTCAATAATTACAATAATGATCAACAGTCACTAGCTGACATAATGCCCATACTATACAAATGACCAGTAAATATTTTGGGCGGTAATCCCTTCGTCAAGGATCACCTATCATAAGATTGGTGTTAACATGCTCTATAGACACTCTACGTTTCTAAACCTCTTCTTTAACGGCAAAGTATTTCAACTCCATATGTTTAGCACCTTTAGAATACTTGTCGTTTTTAGAAAAGAAGACTGCTGCGGAATTGTCACAATAAATTTTCAGCGGCCTATCAATACTGTCGACCAATCCAAGCCCTGAAATAAAGTTCCGTAGCCATTTAGCCTGAACCATGGCCTCAAAGCATGCCACAAATTCAGCTTCCATAGTGGATGCAGCAATTACAGACTGCTTCGCACTTTTCCATGATATAGCTCCTCCAGCTAAAAGATGCAAATAACCAAAAGTGGATTTTCTTGTGTCCACACATCCGGCAAAGTCTGAATCTGAATATCCAATGACCTCAAGGTTGTTAGATTTCCTATAAGTAAGCATGTGATTCTTTGTTCCTTGCAAATATCTCAGAACTTTCTTTGCAGCTTTCCAATGATCCACACCAGGATTATGCAAAACTGATATCTGGTCTCGTACAAGTCTGAGCATACATTAAGCTCCCAACAAGCGATGCATATAGAATTGCTTCCATTTCTTTCCGTTCCAAATCATTCTTTGGACATTGCATGAGACTAAATTTGTCTCCTTTCTGAATTGGAACAGGAGATGATGAGCACTTTTCCATCCCAAATCTCTCTAAAACTTTATTAATATATGCTTTCTGAGACAAACCTAACAATCCTTGTGATCTGTCACGAAATATCTCTATTCCAATCACATAGGTTGCCTCAACCCATATCTTTCATTTCAAAGTTACTAGAGAGAAATGTCTTAGTCTCACTTAAAAGACTAAGATTATTAGTTGCAAGCAAGATGTCATCAACATACAGAATCAAAAATATAAACTTACTCCCACTGACCTTTAGATATATACACCGATCGACGGTGTTTTCCTTAAATCCAAAGGAAACAACGGTATCGTTAAACTTAAGGTACCATTGTCGTGAAGCTTGTTTAAGTCCGTATATTGATTTCTTAAGTTTACACACCATGTGCTCTTTTCCCTTTTCTATGAACCCCAATGGTTGGTCCATGAACACATCTTCCTCTAAATTCCCATTTAGAAAGGCCGTTTTCACATCCATCTGGTGTAACTCTAAATCATAATGAGCCACCAATGCCATAATGATTCTTAAAGAATCTTTCTTGGATACCGGTGAAAAGGTCTCCTTATAGTCGATGCCATCTTTCTGAGTGAATCCTTTGGCAACTAGTCTGACCTTGTAACGTTCTAAGTTACCATGAGAGTCACGTTTGGTCTTAAAGATCCATTTACATCCAACTCTCTTACAACCTTCTGGTAACTCAACAAGGTCCCAAACATCATTCTGTTCCATAGATTTCAACTCTTCTTTCATGGCGTTTAACCACTTTTCACCATTGTTACTATTCATGGCTTTGTGAAAACGTAACTGGATCATCTTCCATTCCCAAGTCAAAATCAGACTCTTGTAGATATACCACATAGTCATTAGAAATAACGGATCTCCTATCTCTTTGAGATCTTCTTAATGCTATTTGTTGTGGTTCTTTTACTATGGGCTCATTCGGTTCATTTACTATAATTTCATTGTGAGTAGTGGGATCATTTATTTGTTGTTCTTCATTATTATTATTCGGTACAACAACATGAGGAACAACAACTTTATTAGAGACACAAGTTAGGGGAACTTGTACTCTCAATTCTTGAATCTCCACGTTACATGAAGTTTCACTCCCACTAACTTCGCCATTCTCAATGAACCTGGCATTTCCAGTTTCGATAATCCTTGTAGTATGATTAGGACAATAAAATCTATACCCTTTCAATTTTTCTGGATAACCAATGAAATATCCACTGATTGTTCTTGCATCCAGTTTCTTTTCTTGTGAATTATAGTATCTAATTTCTGCCTGGCAACCCCAAACATGCAAGTGCCTTAGACTAGGTTTCCTTCCAGTCCACAGTTCAAAAGGAGTCTTTAGAACTGCCTTACTAGGAACCCTATTCAACAGATACATGGCAGTTTTAAGAGCATAAGTCCACAACGAAATGGGTAAAGATGAATTACTTAACATACTCCTAACCATATCTAACAAGGTTCTATTACGCCTTTCTGACACACCATTTTTGTTGTGGTGTACCTGGCATTGTGTATTGAGCACATATGCCTCTCTTTTCAAGGAATTTAGCAAATGGACCTGGATGTTGTCCGCTTTCATCATACCTTCCATAATACTCTCCACCCCTATCAGATCTGACAATTTTCACCTTTTTGTCTAATTGCCTTTCAACTTTATTAATATAAATCTCCAAGGCATTTACAGCCTGAGATTTATCATGCAGCAAATAGACATAACCATAACGTGAATAATCATCAATGAAGGTGATAAAGTATTTTTCTTTATTGAAAGTGTTAACATCAAAGGGCCCACATACATCAGTGTGTGTATAATTTCAAGAAGCTGACTGCTTCTTGTGGCTCCTTTTCTTTGTATGTTTTGTTTGTTTACCTTTAATACAATCCACACATACATTCAGATCAGTAAAATCTAAATCCGGAAGGATTTCATTCCTTACCAATCTTTCCATTCTTTCTTTGGAAATATGTCCCAAACGTTTATACCACAAATAAGCAGAACATTCATTTATTAAGGCACGTTTAGTGCCAACGTTATGATGCAAGGTCATAAGTGTTTCAGCATATAGATTATCAAGACATAATTTATATAATCCATCACATAAGGTACCATTGCCAATCAAATGACTGTGCTTGTACAAACTGAAACAACCACTACCAAATCTAAAGGAATATCCAGCCTTATCAAGTTTAGAAATTGAAACTAAATTCCTAGTTATACTAGGTACATACAAAGTTTCCAATAAATCTAAATGATATCCAGTATCAAGGATTAAACGATAAGTCCCGACAGCTTCCACTGGAGCTTTCATTCCATTGCCCATGAAGACAAACTTTTCATTTGACTTTGTGGCCTGGGTCGTAAGGAATCCCTGCAACATATTAGAAACATGAGTAGTACATCCAGAATCAATCCACCAAGTGTTATAAGGAACTTCAGCTAGGTTTGATTCATAACATACATAAGCACTGGGCTTACCTTTCTTTTCGAACCAAGCCTTACGTTTCGGACAATCCTTTTGGAAGTGTCCAGCCTTCTTACAGAAATGACATCTGTTTCTATTATGTTCCTTCTTGTGAATTTTAGAAGAAGAAGCCTCATTAACCTTCAGAGGTCCTCCTCCCTTCTTCTCATGTTTCTTGAAACTTTTCTTTTCAGCTCCTTGACCTTTCACATAATTGATGGAATGAATTCCCTGGTTCTTAAGTCTGGTCTCTTCCTGAACCAACATACTGTGCAATTCATGCACATTCCATTTATCCTTTATGGTGTTATAGTTCATCTGGAAAGGACCATACTCAGTCTGTAATGAGTTCAGGATGAACTGCACCAGGAAATTTTCATGCACATCCATCCCTAATGACTTTAGTCTTGCTGCAATATTCGTCATTTCAATTACATGCTCATGCATCGTACGAGAACCATCAAATTTCATTGTGGTCAATGTACCCATTAGTGTCCCAGCAAGAGACTTATCAGCAGTTTGGGAGCGCTCTTCCACAAGTTTTATCATTTCTTTGGCACTTTCAGTTTGTGGAAGAGCTGACTTGATGTTGCTAGCAATGCTCATTCGTATATACATTAAACTCAACCCGTTGGATCTTTCCCAGTTTTTATAATTGACCCTTTCCTCTTCAGTGCTTGTAACAGTAATAGCACTAGGTTTCTCTTCTCTAAGAGCTAAATCCAGATCCATTACCCCAAGGTAAAATTGGATTTGCTCACACCATTCAGAGAAGTTGGGTCCATTAAAAACTGCAACAGTTGAGAACAGTGAATGTGTAGCAACTGGTACTGCAAGGAATAAAATTTAAAACATTAATACTTTGAGTTATACATACATACACATCAACATGCTTCACAGATTCAGATACATTTCATACAATGCATATTGATGTTCACCTTTGGGCAATCCATCAATATACAACATTCAACATAATGATGCTAATAAAAATTTCACATAATTTGGCAATAATGTATACACTAACTAGAAATATTTATTATCTTTGGATATATAAATATAACTAATAATATATTCATATCACCAACATTCATGCTCATTTATTATAAAGACAAGCAATCAACCTTTGGGTTGATCCTTAACTGCCTTATAATAATGAACTTCAATTTACCCATAATAAAACAATAATTTTCATCTTATTTATAGCATCAAAATTATGGGTAATTGAAACACAATCATAATGTTCAGAATTAAAACAATTCATAAGAATTTGGCCACTTTGGTGACTAACAAATCCATCATACTTAATTCCAAACAGAAATATTTTCTAAGCAATTATAGGATTAAATTTTCACATTCAAATTTCCTCCTTTCTTTTCTTTCTTTTTTTTTTTTTTGAATTTCATCAGACCCGAACAACGTCTCCGGCGCGAACTCCGGTCGTCTTCTCCGGCGGCGTTCGCGTTCCGGTCGTCTTCTCCGGCGGCGCCAGAACCTTCACAGTCCGGTCCATCTCTTCGGCGGCGCCAGAGCTTTCATTGTCCGATCCACCTCTCCGAGCCAGGACCCAAACAAATCCCGACCCAGTTGCGAACCATCATCTCCGGTCATCCCTGCGGCGACGCCAGGACCATCACAGTCCGGTCAATCATCCCTTCGAGCCAGGCTGCCACCACCAGCCAGGACCGAAACGGAACCCCTCGCAACACAGATCCCGACTCTGGCCGGAACCCCAGCCCCAGAAGCTACGTCAGATCTGGTTTCTTCTCGGCGGCAGTAACCCTTCCACGACACGGTTGCAGCGACAGCAGTATCAACAGATCTCGACAGCGATATGAAATCCCCCAAACAGAAACGAGAGATCTGCAAGTCCGAGATCTGTGTCGCACGCAGACCGTCGAGCCCGAAACCACGAATCTGTTCCTTCCGTCTCTGCTCAGTCTCACGGCCTTCGCGAGCGTCGATGAGTACCGGTCACCGGCCATGTAATCCTCCTCGAACCGCGACCGATCGTTGAGGGGGAGTCCGTCGCCGAAACGGAGAGGAGGCGGCAGAATACCGTCCGGAAAATAGTGTGCGAATTTTCTGGCTTTCCCTTTTTTTTTTTGAACGTTTTTATCAGATCTGGCTTTATCAGATCTTTCTCTTTCATGTTCATTTTGTAAGAACAATTTAAAAATTATCATACATGAAAAATCATGAATTCCCAAACCTTAGCTCTGATACCACATGTAAACTTAAACTTGTGTCCTTTACATTATGGATCATCATACTAGAACACAATTAGGATCTTAGGAATTCATGGTTTTCACATACATTAATATCAAAACAATAAGTGGTACTAACCTTTATCCATGATGCGGAATAAACTTCAGATCTGAAAGCCTTCTTGAACCTTTAGTCTTTATCGGTCCCTTCCCCTTTCGTACTTACACCTTTCACTTTCTAATGGAAGATGATCTCTCTTAGTTGGTGTATTCTTATGGGTAGAGACTGAATATATAGGGGTTTAATATGAAATTCAAACCCATAAGATAGTATCATCAGTTATCGGTTTCTTTCGAATTTCAAAACCATCAATTATCACTTAGGATAACATCCTATAATCATTAGATAATTGCTCCCATCAAGCAATTACTTAATTATCCTCCTTTACAACTAATTTACCTTTTAGCCCTTTAATATGTTTTAATTAAATCATCATTAATTCCCATTAAACATGAGACATATTTCTAACAGGACAATCCGCAACCTTCTGCAGGTTCACTTTCAGATCCTGCTGCAAACCCATATTTCTTGCATCCCAATGAGAATCCAGCGTCGTTGATAGTTCCTCATGTACTCACTGGTTCGAATTATCACAAATGGGCAAGATCGATGAAAAGAGCATTGATTTCCAAGAACAAAATGCAATTCGTTGATGGTTCTCTTCCCATGCCACCTGCTACTGATCCGCTTCATGGAGCTTGGGAAAGATGTAATAATACAATTCTATCATGGTTTGTGAAATCTTTGTCACCGACGATTACAGATAGTATTCTATGGATTGACAAGGCATCTCAAAGACCGTTTCTCGCAAGGTGATGTTTTTCGTATTGCTGAACTTCAAAGAGAGATACTCAGCTTCAAACAAGAATCACTTTCTGTAACAGATTATTTTACCCAATTGAAAGTGCTTTGGGATGAATTAGATGAATATAGACCTACCCCATAGTGTACGTGCAACATTCCCTGTGTGTGTAATGCACTGCATCTGGTGAGAAAATACAAGGAGAATGATGAAGTGATTTGCCTTTTACAAGGGTTAAATGATCAGTTTAGACAGACCAGATCGCAAATTATGCTTATGGAGACTTTACCTCCATTGAATAGAGTATTTTCCAAGATTATACAGCAAGGAAGAGATTTAGAGTCAGCTTCTTGCATTGATTCCAAAGTCTTGATTAATGCATCTGAGAATGCACAACAAGTTTACAGGCCACCAGCAGGCAGAAGCAGTGGTGGAAGAGGCTTTGCTGCAACAGGCAGTGGCAGAGGGGGAAATACATTCTGTGCTGGTGCTAATGTGGGAAAAGTGTGTTCTTGTTGTGGAAAGGCTAAGCACACAGTGGAAACATGTTACAAAAAGCATGGTTATCCACCAGGCTTTAGATTCAGAAATTCTTCTGTAAATTTTACTCCAACTGATACGAGTACCTTGGATGGCCAAGGTCCAGAGTTCACAAATCAGTCACAAGGAAATCATGATGCTTCTGTGTTTTCTTTTTCTCAAGAGCAAATACAACAGCCTCTTAAGTCTACTGCAACAAACGAGCAAGACACCTGGTCTACAATCTAGCCCTCATCAATCCTTTATTAGCCATATTAACACAAGCCCAGATATCAATCAAGTAAACACCTCAGGTAACCTTCAATATCAGCATCAGTGGATCCTGGATACAGGGGCCACTGATCATATCTGTCATAATCTCAAATTTTATACCTCATACATAAGGATTAACCCTATCACAATTAATCTTCCCAATGGAACTGGAGTTCAATCTCATTTTTCTGGTATGGTTCAGTTCAGTAAAAATATTCTTTTGACCAATGTTCTGTATATGTTCCCAATTTCAAATTGAATCTAGTCTCAATTACAAAATTAACACAATCCTTAAACTGTCAACTAATATTTCTTCCCAATAAATGTATCATACAGGATGTCCTATCCTTGAGGACGATTGGTGTTGCTGAAGTCAAGGACAATTTGTATGCATTGGAAATTCATGACAATGAGGCTGCCGATAGAAATATTACTTATCATAATGCTGTATCTGTAAATACCAAACCCATAGCAAATTTTGATCTATGGCATTTTCGCCTATGTCATCCCTCTAGAGAAAGGTCTAGCATTGTACAAAAACAAAATCATTCTGATTCCAATAATGAATATACACCATGTGATGTATGTCAATTGGCCAAACAAAAAAGGTTATCATTTCCTGTTAGTACTTCACAATCTCATGCTGTTTTTGATCTTATTCATGTTGATATTTGGGGCCCATTTTCAGTGTTCAATACATGGCCATAGGTATTTTTTAACCATTGTAGATGATCATTCAAGGTTCACTTTGGTATTTTTGATGAAAACTAAGTCTGAGACTAGAACACATATAATGTCATTTATCAATTACATTGACACACAGTTTAGTACAAAACTGAAAGCTTTAAGGTCAGATAATGGACCTGAATTTCTGCTATCTGATTTCTATGATACCAAAGGCATCATTCATAAAAAAAACTTGTATAGAAACACCACAACAAAATGGTGTGGTGGAACGTAAACACCAACATATTTTGAATGTAGCCAGGGCATTGATGTTTCAATCAAATCTTCCTATTAACTTTTGGACCTATGCAGTCATTCATTCTGTGCATTTGATAAATAGGTTACCCACACCCACTTTATATAATAAAACACCATATGAGCTCTTGCATAAATAACCTCCTGATTTGAGCAATTTAAAGGTGTTTGGTTCACTATGTTATGCTTCTACCATTTTGGCAAATAGATCAAAGTTTTCACCAAGAGCAAGGAAGTGTGTATTCATTGGTTTCAAAAGAGGAGTTAAAGGATACATTTTGCTAGTCTTATTAACTAGAGAAATCTTCCTTTCTAGACATGTCATTTTCTATGAATCATGTTTCCCTTTCAATCAAAATCAGCAGCTGCTGCAGAAAACCAATTATCTGCTGCAAAACATGCTTGATTCTCCGTTTGATTTTCCATACATCCCTTCAGCATCAAATAGTGTTCCACATTATGATACAGCTGTCCCTCCTAATAATCCAAATTCTGATTTAGCAGTAACAGAACTAGCCTCACATACTGATTTAAATCATCCACAAACAAACATAAATCGTTCAAAACCTCGACATTCATCCAGGATTAGAAGGCCACCTGCTTATCTCAAGGATTTCCAATGCAACCTTGCTTCTTCAGCTGCTACCAAGAGTAACTCAGGTATCCTATATCCTCTTTCCTCAGTTTTATCATATAACAAATTGTCACCGAAGCATAAAACTTTCACATTTAACATCTCCACCTCTTTTGAGCCAAAGACATATAACCAGGCTGCTAAGCACGAATGTTGGCAGAAAGCAATGGATGCTGAGTTGTTAGCGCTTGAGCAAAACAAAACATGGATCATCACTGATTTTACCAAGTGGCAAGACACCCATTGGTTGCAAATGGGTATACAAAATTAAATATAAGTCTGATGGCAGTATAGAAAGGCACAAGGCACGGCTTGTGGCAAAAGAATATACTCAAACTGAAGGAATTGATTTCCTTGATACCTTTTCACCTGTTGCTAAACTTACCATAATGAGGTTGTTGTTAGCAATTACAGCTGCACAGAATTGGTTTTTAAAGCAACTGGATGTGAATAATGCATTTTTGCATGGGATGCATGGAGACTTAGTTGAAGAAGTTTATATGCAATCTCCACAAGGGTTATTCCTTTCAGATCCAAACAAAGTATGCAAACTTCAGAAGTCTTCATATGGTTTAAAACAAGTCAGCAGACAATGGTTTGCAAAATTATCTGCTGTCCTGACAGAAAATGGATACAAGCAGTCTCATTCAGATAACCCACTTTTCACCAAAACCAGTTCAGGTTCTTTTACAGCTTTACTAGTCTATGTGGATGATGTTATCTTGGCTGGAAATGATATTGCAGAAATTGATAATATTAAGAAAAACTTAGACAATGCCTTTAAGATAAAGGATTTAGGAGATTTGAAGTATTTTCTTGGGCTGGAGGTGGCGAGGTCCAACAAAGGCATTTCTATTTGTCAAAGGAAATATGCTATTGACCTTTTACCTGAAGCAGGTTTACTTGCAGCAAAACCTGCTAAGACTCCCATGGATAGCAAAATGAAACTTTCTGTTGACAGTGGGGAACCATATGAGGATGTTCCAGCATATAGAAGACTGGTTGGCAGATTATTATACTTGACAACTACTAGGCTTGACATTAGTTTTGTCGTACAGCGGCTGAGTCAGTTTCTTTCAAAGCTAATGCAGCAGCATCATCAAACAGCCATGCGGGTTCTCAGATACATCAAGGCAGATACAAGATAAAGGCTAGCTGATATATGATCAACCGAGATTAACTATGTTGTAATAGTTTAGTTGAGTTTGTTACTCTTGCAGTTAGTTTAGTTATACTGTTAGTTGAAGTAGTCTTGGTTACCGTTGTGTATATAAACCAAATGTATCAGTTTCATTTGTAACTTTTGCCATTCAATTCAAGAAACTTCATAATAACCCATTTTTTTAAGCATGTGATGAAAATGTTCAATAAAAATGGATTTTGAAATTTCCCCAAGATAGTAAAAAAGAAATCTTAGGCTTTAGATGTGCCCTCGTGCATAAATCATAATATATGTAGACGCAGAAGTGAACTTCAAATTTAAAACAACATGAAAAAATGAGTGAAGAAGATAGCATTTTTCTTCTTTAGACACATGATGCAATATTCCATTTAAGATAACCCATACTTTTAAGCATGTGATGAAAAAGTTCAATAAAAATGGATTTTAAAATTTCTCCAAGATGTGAAAAAGAAATCTTAGGCTTTGGAAGTGCACTAAACGGGTCGAACTCAAGACCTCCCGCTTACTAAACGGGTGCTCTAACCGAGCTATGAAAGCAGGTGACACCACTGTGTAAAGATATTTATTTGATTGTTTACTTTTCGCTTTTTAAACTTCCGCGGATTCAATGCAAAGGATGCTGCTATTCACGGTTTCTCCCCCGCATCTGGCCTTTGATTGTTCGTAGATTTTTAAAGCAACATTGGTACGCACATGCAAAGTCATCACACATTCTAAAGTGCGAGTACTTGGTAATTATGGCTACCGTTATTTACTCCAAAGTAAGTGTACGTGTCAGTCACAAATTGAGAATATGAATATTTTTTTTCTTCTTTCATAATAAAAGAATTAAAAATGAACTATTTATTGGCAAAAAGGCGAGGCATTTCTTACTTTATATATAATTATTTAGCTATTGCTCTAAGGAATTAAGGGGCAAAGGGGCTAAAGCAACTTGAAGAAAAGGCAAACCCATATTACTTTAAAAAAATTATGAATTTAAATCCTAAAATATTTAAAATAAATTGTTTGTTGGAGCTATAGTGAATAAAGCTTTTTTCCTTTTCTACATTAGAAATCATTATTTTAATTAATAGATATTAAATTAAATAGTAAGAAATATTATCCTCTATTTAATCAAATTGTAATTGTACATTTTTTTTATTTTAAAAGATATTTTCATACTTATTGAGTAGGAAAGTGATTCTTATTTAAGATATTAAAGTTGTTGTCTCTCTTAACAAAATATTTTTTAATAAAATCAAACTTTGACATTATAAGTAAAATTTGTCACACTAAAATTTTGACTTGCTTACCACCAAACTATATTTTTGTGAATATTACACTCGCATCTTATTTTTCGTTATAATATTATAAATATTTTTTTTCTTGACTATTTGTTCAAAAGAAACAAGAGAAAAGAATGAAAATTAAAATGATTTAGTACCACGATGTTATTGATGAATTACTTTTGGAAAACAGAGAGACAATGTCAACACGAAGATCTATCGGCAATAATTGGTTCACAATGAGAGGTTTCTCAAATTATATTCTAAATTGGGATTAGTGACTATGAGGAGTTTTAGTTGATAGTCACATGTTTGTAGAGGTCTTGTGCGCTTTGCATAAGCAACCACATTCTCACTACGGGATGGCAAGTTCGGGAGAGGGAGGGCTTCTCTCTCTGTTTCCCAAACTCAAAACCCCCTCCCATCCTTGGTTATATTCAATGCGTCTGGGTCAATCTCATTAATCATATTTGAAAAACTTTTAAATTATAAATTGAGTTAATTTTGGTCTAACTTGACTATTCGTTTGGGTATTAAATTTTGATTTTTTTCAACTCAATAAACCAAAACTTATTCGATCGGCCGGAATTTATATATTTTTCATGCAAAATAATGTTATATTGAAACATTTTTTCTTATCTTAAATTAATATAAAATGACATATTTTGGTAATTTTTTAAATAAAAAAATGCCAACTCAACTACCCGTTATTATCTAAGTCAATCATGATCAGGTTTAGTTAATTTGGGTTAACAAAAAAATTGCCTCTCAACCCAACCATTTGCAATTAGTTTAGTTTTTATTTTTCTTCAGACCATATTCAACCAAGCTGAATTATATTATTATCATTTTTTAGAAAATTCCTTGATAATCTTTGTTGGTTCCCCAATTTGAATTGTTATAAAAAAAAAACTATCTTGAAGCAAACAATCAACTAATTCAAGCATTCAATGTGTGTGAATGTTTGAAATTTTTTTTGGGTGAAGGAAATTTAAATCCATAGCCCAAATCCCTTATCACTAACCTATTCTTAGTGGCTTTGGAAGTTAGAATTTAAAAATACATATTATAACCTACTTTGTTTGTATATCATGTTTACTACACATATATTTTCTTATGAAAATTTTATTTGTATTTAATAAACAACGTTAAAAGTAACTCTAGATTGTTATCAGACCTAATATATTTGATATCTATAGTTAATTATAAATAGTTTAGCTAGATTTAAATTCCAGCATATATTACAATGCAATTATCGAAATCAAATTTAATGTAAACAATTAATTAAGTGTCAATCTATCTAATTATAATATATACAAGTTGAGTTTCTACTATAATAAATGAGTATTTTTTCGAGTTTATTATAATTACATTTAATTTATTCTCATAAATAAATATTATTTTTTGTAATTTCATTAGTAATAATTTTTATGTAATTTTTATATATTTTTTGGTGTAAATTAAAATATTTTTGTATGATTCGACACATTTAAATTTATATACTAAATTTATTTAAAACAAGAGTAATAATATTTTAAATTTTTTTATGAGATGAAACTCCCAATAATTATTTTTATAATTTTTTTAAAAAAGTTTAAAGTGTTCCCACAACACATAATTCACGTGGCTTTAACTAATTGTCGGGTTGTACTGTAATCTATCATAAGTTAATATCTTCAGTGGCATAAGTTAATAGCGGCAGGGGGAACTTCTCAAACTCCAGTACCTGGTCAGTTCTATTGCTTATTGGCACGTGGTGCTGTTTGGCAAGTGTTAAAGTTATTTCATGCGTCTATTATACTGATACCATATAAAACAATGATTTAAATTGTATATATTTTAATAACATAATCTCATTGAGATAAAAGATAACACCAAAAAATAAATTTGAAAATTAATTAAATTTAATATATTAAATGTTGATTCTTAAATAGATTAATTACCAGAAGATATTATTTGAATCTGAATATCTAATTGTTGGATATAATAAATGACTAGGATTTTGTAACATTTATTTATTAATTTTTATGGAAAGAAGAAAAAATTAAATAGCCTTTTTATATTGAAACAAAAATAACCAAATTTAAATTAAAAAAATTAAATTAAATTTTCTACCAAAAACTTAAAAAAATTAAAGTTGATCAATATTAGCAATAAAACAAAAGTGTGTTACTATAAACAAAAGCTTGTCCTTTTTTTCATAGTTCAGAATAATTGATATCAAATTATGCGAAGAATTATTTGATCTCGATTTTAAATTTTATCAAAGTATTCATTTTTTCCTTATATTTTTTATTACATATAAAAACGGACACAAAATTTTAGTCATTGAAGTTATAAAAGATTTAACTTTTAATAGTCATTCTCCTTTATAATTTAGAATATCATCAAGGATATAAATTTAGATTAATTCATTATTATTTTTATTAATTAATAAATAATTTGCTAATTTTGATAGGTGAAATGGATAGAAATTTGGACACAATGTCCAAGTAAAACAAATTTTGAATAAAAAATTATG
Source organism: Castanospermum australe (assembly GCA_019955255.1). Taxonomy (NCBI): domain Eukaryota; kingdom Viridiplantae; phylum Streptophyta; class Magnoliopsida; order Fabales; family Fabaceae; genus Castanospermum; species Castanospermum australe. The sequence goes on from NSJW01000213.1 coordinate 463,244, forward strand.
AACAAATAATATTTTTTTAAATTACCATATTTTTATTAGAATTTTGTCATTTCATTTTTTTAAAGAGTATAATTATGTGTTTCTTTTTTATTTCAATGGTAAATTTTGTCGTTTTCTGGTTTTTTAAAAAAAGAAATGCATGTGCTCTCGTCATTACTAATTAATATATACTTATTTTTTTTGACCATTATTAATATATACTTATATAAACTTTTTCCCAAAAATTTAAAGGGAAATCGAAGGGTTGCGTTTGTTTTCCATAATTTCGATATAAACAGGTGTGGCTGTTAATCTGGTCACTGTCCTGGTGAGTTTAGCATCCCTGTTTCTCCCTGGCCCCCAGTCTTTCTTCTTTTTTGGAAAAAAAAATAAAATTTCTTGTTTTCGCAGCTCCGGCTTTTGTTCCGGCGAAATTCCGAAGCTACGCTGCCCAGATCCGGCGGAAACCGGAAATTCTTGCACTCTTCGGTATGTCTCACTCTGAATTTTATTAGCACACTTTGAGTTAGATTACTGATAGCTTAGCGAATGGCTGATTACCTTACATGAAAGCATTCTGATAATGGGGAATGGGTTTTGAATAGTCTAGGGTTTCTGCTTTGTTTTGGGAAATTGATAGTGTTTACAGTCGATACCATGCTTGTTCACCAAGAATTAACATGTTGGTCTTCTCCAACTGCTTCGTTGGTTCAGTGTGGAATTGTGCATGGAGTTATAAACACATTGTTTTGATGTTTTCTTTTTTACCGTTTTGTTGTTTTATTTAAATCGTTCTATTTCAAATGGTCCATGAGGTTTTAGTTTGAACTTTGGATTTTTTTTTTGTTTACATAGGAGGTGCAAGTATGTCTATAAGGAAGAGGGATAGGTGGGTATCATGGCGGATCGAACCTCCGACATTATCCCACCCTAGTCTTAGAGACTGAGGCTATTGCCATTTGAGCTACAAACTCATTGGCAATTTGAACAATTTTTAGTATTTTATTTGGTAGTACAATGAGGTTCAAGGACTTGGGGGAAGGGAAATGGGCAATGCGGGGGTTCGAACCCCCTACCGTCAACTTAGTCCAAAAACTGAGTCGGGTGCCATATGAGCTGCGGATTAGCACAATTTTTAGTATTTTTTGCTATTTATTTAACTGTTTTATAATGGTGCTGCATCTATATGCCTAACTGAAGCATGTCTCTGTGTATATCTAATTATCCCGTTATTTACATTTATAAAACACACGCATGCATGCATATAATTATGGATTTATCTCATGTGTTTGCTTATATGGGTATCCATATATTTACATTTACAAGCACTTATGCCTAACTTCTTTTTCTTTATGGTTGAATGGTGGTTTCACTTGCTTTTGCTGTAATTATCATAGTATTTCCTCTGAGGCATTTTTATGCCATTTCTTTTTCTAGAATGAAGAATCCATTTTCCATGTTATGAGGAATTCGGCAATTCTCCATAAATAGACTGTCACTGACCTGTGACAGGGAGCACCTTGGGACTAGTTACTATTCTAGATATGAATATGAAAGTGATGAATTAATTTAATGTCTGTTTTTTTTAGTTGATTGTATATACCAAATGACCTTTCGCTACTGTTTTCCTCCCTATTTGTAGTCCTTTTTTCTTTAAATGAAAGAGGAAATTCATTGAGACAAATAAAAGGAAATTACAAGGATTGTGGAGGATAAAGGATCCTCCATAACAAAAAAAGGAAAAATAAAACATCAAAGAAAAGAGAAAAGATCAATGAAGTAGAGCTTTCCAATTCCTTTGCATATCTGTTAGGAAGATTCCTTGAAAAAAACGACGAGCTTTACACAAAATAGAAGCTAAATGTCTAATCTTATCCCAAATCAGCTGCTGAGCCAAAGACACCTCCTTAAACATACAAGCGTTATGCTCCAACACTCCAACCAAATGCACAAAGTAATAGCCAAGATTGCACATTGCCATAAAGATTTAGCCTCTTTACTTCTACCAAAACCGTTGAAGCTAATCACCAAAAATTGTCCCAATGACCTAGGATCCAATATTCACCAAAAGGGGCAAATAATATACTCCATAAAGAAACAGCTGTAGAACAAGGTAAAAATAGATGAGGAATCGATTTAGAACAAGCACCGCACATAACACACATATTAGGGGAAACCCTAGTTCTCGACTTTCCTTTGATTGGGTTTTAGAGATTTCTCAAAAATTATTTATGCACAATTATTCTACACGTCAGTGGTTCATCTTAAAGCAATGTTTGGAAACAGAAATTAGGGGGATCCATGTTTCCAATAAATTGAACTAATTTTAAACCACATATTGTATGTCCAAGGACTGCTTAATATTTTATTTCTGCAAGCTTTGGGTCATTCCTTTTAAAATTTGTCACCTACATATCTGTCACGCACAGGATGCATTTAAGACATTTGCAAGCATTTGCATTTATTCTGTTTGTTAATGTTTGCATTTCCCTTGGATGATTCTTGGTTCATTACAAAAGTTGATTATTCTATGGAGGGTTTGGTTGATAAAAATGAACACAGTATTCTTTCTTTTTCTTGCTCACTTCAGGATTTCTATCTTTTTAGCAGAACATGAGTAGCTTGGTTGAGAGGCTTCGTGTAAGATCAGATCGCAAGCCAATTTATAATATAGATGAGTCAGATGATGATGCTGATTTTTTACCTAGAAAACCTGGGACGACTCAGGAAAAGTTTGAGAGAATAGTTAGAAGTGATGTGGTATGTTGCTTTCTTCCTTTTTGCTTTAGCAATTTTAATTTGATTTAAGTCAGATTTATCTTCCTTGTTTACTTTTCTTAAATCTTGTTTACATCTTAGGTATTAGTGTTGAGTGCACTGCTCTATGGGTGATTGATAGTTAATATTTTGCTGTAACTGAAGAAACCATATACTTCAGTGATTGTGTTGTTCCCGTGTATTGGAATTTCCAGTCAAATTTGAGATGTCCTTGATAAATTTTAAAGATGTGGACAGTTCTTTGACCTACCATTGATTGGTGACAAGTGTGGTGGCAGAAATTTTCCCAAAACTTGTCATTATAATACCGTGTAATTTGGTATGAAACTATGAATGTATAATTTCTGATACAAGTGATTCAATATAGCATGTTTGCAACATAGATTTAGCCCTTTCTGAGAAGTAACATGGAATCCTTTCTGAGAAATAACATGGAAGCATTTGTTTGTCTAATGTGTTTTTCTGAGTCTAAGACTAGCAGTCTCTTATTTATACATTGTCCAGCTGCTGGATATTGTGGTGCAGACATTTTGGTATTTTCAGTGAATACTGGATACAACCAGAGAGTTTGGATCACTCTCTCTTATGCCAATTTACAGGTTTTAGGAGGTGTGGAGAAGTTGGGGCTCTTTGGTGGTCTGCAATGTATGCTTTTATTTGATGCCTATGGTTGGAGGGGAGGGCCGGAGTTTGGATAATTTTTTACTGTTTTCTCATATGGGAAAAAAGTGATCTTAGCTTCTTTGTAATGCTCGGCTATTTAGGAGGAGTTTTTTGTTGGTTGTACAAAGGGATTGGCTAGCCTTCCTTACTTGATGCGTTTTTCTTGTTTATTCTGTTATTTTTGTTGCATTTTTTTTGGTTTATGTGACAAGTATATCTTATCCTCAGCTCTTCTAGTTCTCTCTTTCTCTTCTCCAACAAAATTTCTTCCTTTATCCAAAGAAAAAAGATGGATGCTTTTTGTTATATACACATCAGGAATATTATTCTCATTAATAGTAACAGTTGAAGCTAGTTTCCATTTTTTTATTCATAATTGTTGTGTATTTGCCTTTGTTTGATATAGATGGCATCTTTGCATATTTGATGTTCTTGTTTTATACCAGTAAATGTTTTGTACTCTTTTTCTGTTTTCCCTCTCCTCATTATGATGTTTCTATCCCTTCCCAATAGAAAGAGAATTTGTGTCAAGCTTGTGGAGAAAGTGGAAATCTTCTGAGCTGTGAAACATGCACTTATGCTTACCATCCTAGATGCTTACTTCCACCACTCAAAGGTCCCCTTCCAGACAACTGGAGATGCCCTGAATGTGTAAGTCTTTATGTTTCATACCAACAATGCTTATAATTGGTGTTCTGCTTGAGTGATAGCCTATACTGATAATTTTTTTTGTTTTCCTGCAGGTTAGCCCACTTAATGATATTGATAAGATATTAGATTGTGAGATGCGCCCTACTGTAGCTGGTGACAGTGATGCCACAAAATTGGGGTCAAAGCAAATCTTTGTCAAACAATACCTTGTTAAGTGGAAGGGACTATCGTATTTGCACTGCTCATGGTAAATTTTTGGGAACCTTCTGCAATGCTTATTATAATTTACTTTCATTCCTCACTCTTGCTCTGTCTATTTCTGTGTCATTCTCAAATTTTAGTTCAGTATTATTGTTATTATTTTTATTTTTTATTTTTTATTTTATTTGCTTTAGAAGCCCGCTTTTTTAAGCTGTAAGTTTCTCCGAACCTTTTTTTAATCATTTTGGGTATTATCCATTTACTTGCTACATACCTTATTTCTTTAGGGTGCCTGAGAAAGAGTTTCTGAAAGCTTTCAAGACTCATCCTCGTCTAAAGACCAAAGTGAACAACTTTCATCGTCAAATGGCATCTGTCAATACTTCTGATGAAGACTTTGTTGCCATTCGACCTGAATGGACGACAGTTGATCGAATACTTGCTTACAGGTTCAACTATGTGGAACTTTATTTTCCTCCTTTCCCATATGCAAACTAATATGAGATGAGTCTGTTACTTATTTCTGGACTCAATTCTGAATGTTGGTTTGTGTTGAAATTCATTTGTTCCAGAATTTGAGTGACAATTAGAAGGTTTAACAGGAATTCTGGTAGTGTGGTTGTGTTAATTTAGGTCAGGTCCACATTATCATTCTTGACTTTAGGTTGGCTAACTGTTGAACTAGGAAATTAGTTTGTATTTTTTATTGCAAGAAAAATTGGGGATGGGGGTTTTAATTATTTTATATCATTTTACAGTTTTTGTGGTTGAGATTTTCTTGCAGAAGGAATTTTTAATCTTCATCATTTTAGCTCTCAGTTTTTCTTCTAGTCTTCACCCATATACTTTGACTTCATATTCGATTCTATCCTGGTCTAGTAGTGTAAAATAATCTCATCAGAAAGAAAATTATTCTGGTACATCATTTGGAGGATATCTTCAAGTCCTTATTGTATTTTTCCTCCTCTTCTCTATCAGTATTCAGTAAGTTTCTTCTTTTAGTGTCACCAACCCGAAAAAAGAAAGAAAAAAACTAATGCTATTATCATTTGTTTGTCATAGATTCATTAGACAATGGTGACACTGCAATGTGCAAAATAATGGCTTAGAAAGTTTACTTAATTTGTGCTACATTTTCTCTAAAAATGTCAACAAATGCATATGTTTTCATGGAATGTTGTTGAAATGGTACAGGGGTGATGATGATGAAAAAGAATATCTTGTGAAGTGGAAAGAGCTTCCATATGATGAATGCTATTGGGAGTTTGAGTCAGATATTTCTGCATTTCAACCAGAAATTGAAAGATTCAATAGGTTTCGATCTAGGTCGAGGAAACTTTCTTCTAGTAAGCAAAAAAGAAGTGTTAAGGATGGTGCTGAATTGAAGAAGCAGCAGAAAGAATTTCAACAGTATGAACATTGCCCTGAGTTTCTTTCAGGTGGTATGTTTTTTTGACTGACCTATTCTTCTGGCAATAGTAGCTTTTTATTTATTTGTTTAGATTTGGATGATCTAGATCACCTGATTTCATTTTCATGTAAATGAAGGCACACTACATCCATATCAGCTTGAAGGCTTGAACTTCTTACGATTCTCTTGGTCCAAGCAAACTCATGTTATACTTGCTGATGAAATGGGACTTGGTACTTAGTCTCTGTTTCTCTTTTATACTATTTTTCGCCCCTATCTTTCCCCTTAATTTGGAGTTTCTAGTAGAAGCGTGTTATTGTACCTTGATGGCTGAGTTTTTCACCTGCAGGCAAAACTATACAAAGTATTGCTTTCTTAGCATCCCTTTTTGAAGAGAATGTTTCTCCACATCTGGTGATTGCTCCACTTTCAACATTGCGAAACTGGGAACGTGAATTTGTAACATGGGCACCTCAAATGAATGTCGTATGTATATGGGATTTATCAGTTATATTGTCATTTATGTAGTTACTCTATTAATTGTGTGTTTGTTTCTGTAGGTTATGTATGTTGGATCTGCCCAAGCTCGTGCTGTTATAAGAGAGTATGAATTTTACTTTCCAAAGAATCAGAAGAAGAAGAAGAAGAAAAAGAAATCTGGTCAAATAGTTAGTGAAAGCAAGCAAGACAGGATTAAATTTGATGTCCTTTTGACATCATATGAGATGATCAACTTTGACACAGCATCATTGAAACCTATAAAATGGGAGTGCATGGTAAGATTCTACTTACCATTCTAGTACCAGAACTAGAAAAATAATTTGCCAGCTGCCTCTATTTCTTACCTTCTCATCTCATTTGTAGTTTCTGGATAATGCTGACAGCCTGACATCTATATTTATATTCAGATAGTTGATGAAGGTCACCGTCTCAAAAATAAGGATTCAAAATTATTTTCTTCATTGAAGCAATATTCTAGCAGACATCGTGTGCTCCTGACTGGGACTCCTCTCCAGGTTTACTTTAAATTATGTCTGAGCCATAGCAGGTTTCTTGCATGATTATGTCCTAATTTTATAGTATTGGTTATTCTATCATGATGTGTTTTATTTTTTGGGCTTGCTGGCTGGGTTTTGTCTGGAAAGATTGTGTTATGACTAGTACTAAGAGTTCTATTTTTAAAACTTGGGTCATATAATTTTTAAAAGGTTGCTGATTTCTGAATTGCACTTATATTTTCATGTATTTAGGTTCTTGTTACTTAGATAGTACAAGGTATGTCCAGCATTATATATATATATATATATATATATATATATATATATATATATATATATATATATATATATATATATAACAGGGAATGCTAATCTTCTCTGCTTCATGTGCAAGTTAGCATCCTACTCTTTTTTAGTTGGACACAAATGTTCAAAAACTTATTTTATCTTTTCCCAACTTAAATGAAAAAGCCTATTTTAGTAATTACCAATCTCATATAAAAATGAATAATCTTATTTAAGAGGAATCATCAATCACCAAAACTTTTACCTAAAACTCCATAAAAAGAACACAGCATTCCATTGAATCAAACAGAAACAAAAAAAAAAAAAATGAACTTTGTGCACCAGACCAGGGTGCTGCTACCCCAAGAATTGCCCATTGTTAAAAGAAAATCTGAAGTCAGAGAATTTTATCACATGAAGGCTGTTAAATATTTGTTCTTGTAACAATCCCTTCCTCGAGTCTAACTGAGTTTATATTTTGTATTTCTTGGAGCTTACAGCTACATTATACAACTTTGCATTTTGAATAAATTTTATGTATGTATGATGGACAGATATCTGTGTTTGTGCAACATTTCTTGGCTCTGTTCCCCACAATGGTCTATTCTTTTTCAGCATTTACATGAAAAGTATAATAAACTATTGTTCTTTGGGTATAACATTTAATTTCTGTTTTGATTCTGGACTAGCAACTCTACTTTTCTAAAAAGCATGGTTAGATTTTTTGAATTTTCTATGGAAATTTACTTGTGGTAACTTGTCTGGTACACTTCACACCTTCTAATACACATATTATTGATTTTATATAGCCTTGTTGCATATGTTGAATTATATCTATTGGCAGTTGAAACATACTTATGGCAGCTTGTTTGATGCATTTCAGAACAACCTGGATGAACTTTTTATGCTTATGCATTTCCTTGATGCCGGGAAGGTTAGTATGAGGACTGTACGATAAGTTAAAGCATGATTTTAAGCTATTGAATTTACTCATGATGGTCAACAGTATCTTATGTACTTTCTATTTGACTACTGGTAGTTTGGAAGTTTAGAGGAGTTCCAGGAAGAGTTTAAGGATATCAATCAAGAGGAACAGATTTCAAGGCTTCATAAAATGTTGGCCCCGCATCTGCTGCGAAGTATACATCTTAATCTTGAATAAGTGGCACAATTTCACTTCATTTGCTTGTCTGGATTATTGTTTATACTCAAGATTTGTAATATAGCATTGGCTCTGTTCGTTGAAGTTATTTCTTATTCTAATTTTGTGTTGCCTTCATCTATGTTCCCTGCCTGGATTTTGGTGGACCTGGTTTTCCTGCTGGTGGTAACAGTCAGATTTTGTGATACTTCATTGCAATGTGTCAAATTTATCAAATCTTTAATTACAATTGAGAAAGAAGTCTTTCTTTAAAAGTGAAAATATCAGAATATTTTCTTTTCTTATAAAGTTTACTTCAAGAAAATATATCACATCAAGTTTCTCAGTCAATATTAAGCAAGTGACTGGCTGTTTCAGATGTACTGTTTCTTTGTTCAAGACTTAGGTCATATTTTGAAATGTTGATCCTCCTCTCTCAATATGTGTACTCTCAAGTAATCTTGTTCTTTTAGAAGCTTTGGTCTGCAATCACTCTGGAGAGAAGTGGTAGAGCCTAGCAGAAGTTGTAGGTCTTGTTGTACATATAGGACTATATGTCAGTCAGAAAAAGAGTGATTGGCAATTGCTGGAATGATCCATATTGGAACTGGTCCAAGAAGCTTTTTTAATCTCTTGACTTTTCTTGAAGGAAGAAATTGATATTTAATTGCTGAAGGGCTACTAATATTGTTTGGCTTAATGCTAGTCCTCCTTCAAATTGAAGTGCACAAGGTTACTATAGATTCAGATCATTTGATTCGGTTGGTGTAATTTTGGCATGAATGAAAATTTCAAGAGGGCTCTAGAAGGCTTAGTTATTCTATGGTTTCTATAATAAACTAAGATGTCGGTATTTTGTTTATAAATAGCGTGTATTGCTGAACTGTGGATTCATATTTTTAATGCCCCTTCAGGAGTGAAGAAAGATGTCATGAAGGAGCTACCTCCTAAAAAGGAACTAATTTTACGTGTTGAATTAAGCAGCAAACAGAAAGAATATTATAAGGCAATTTTGACCCGTAATTATCAGATATTAACTCGCCGTGGTGGTGCACAAGTAAGAATTCATATTTTAGTGTACTGACCCTTTTGGTGTTCTATTGTTCTATTCTTCATCTTAGCTTCATAAGGAAATAGCCAAAACAGCTTAACAGTGTTTAAATTAATGTGTTTTGTATGTTTTTGAATCAGATTTCTCTTATCAATGTTGTCATGGAACTGCGTAAGCTCTGTTGTCATTCTTACATGTTAGAAGGAGTTGAACCGGATATTGACGATGCAAAAGAATCATTCAAGTAAGCTCTTATGCCATTTATCTTGGAGAGTGCCATTGTATATGTCTATTAGAAATACTGGGTGCTCTGCTTATTTGCTGCTAAATCTTGTTTCTGTTTTTATGTTCTATTGAAAATTGTTAGCTTTTGTAACTAAAATGAAATATTTGGTGCTTATATTGAAAGACATTATTGTAGATTGTAGTGTAATTTGGATTATACAATTGACTGTGTTGTTGGTTGAGTTATTCTTTGTTGATTTACTCTATTTTTCCTTTTAATTTCTGTTTGACAGACAGCTGCTGGAATCATCGGGGAAGTTGCAATTGTTGGACAAGATGATGGTGAAGCTTAAAGAGCAAGGACATAGAGTCCTCATATATTCCCAATTTCAGCACATGCTGGACTTGCTAGAAGATTACTGCTCTTACAAGGTATTCATAGTGGTTCTTCTATGTTATTAACTTTTTGTTCTCTGTGCAAAGTTGATTTTTTCTGTATGATATTCATTTTTTTTTTTTTATAACTAGAATTGGCAGTATGAAAGGATAGATGGCAAGGTTGGTGGAGCTGATAGACAAGTGCGGATAGATCGGTTTAATGCCAAAAATTCTTCAAGATTTTGCTTTCTTCTTTCTACTAGAGCTGGAGGATTGGGGATAAATCTTGCAACAGCTGACACAGTTATTATATATGATAGGTGAACCTTGAAATTCCTGTAATTGTTTTTCTTTTTCTTCTGGAATAATACTTAAATGAAAAAATATATTAATAAAATTGGCCATGAAACTATTGTTACTGTCTAAAGGTATTGTTTTTCCTTTTTTTGGGTTAAAAGTGTAAAGGTAGTTTGTTACATATGATGTTAGTAACTGTGCTTGATGTCTTAAGCTTCCTCAATTGCAACTGGCTTCTTCAATATATTTGCATTTTCTTCTGGCAAAATCAAATGAAAATAGCTGCAAGCTAATAGTTTCTTGGTGCCTGGCCAGTCATTCGTTGTCCTTGTTCCATTTTATATGAGTGGTTGTCATGCGGTGAATTTCTCTTCCACTTCTTTATTGCTATTGTCTGTTTTGTTTTTTTTTTCTTTTTTTTGCCGCTATCTGTTGTGGATGTGAGATGTGACTAAGTTACCTTAAAATCTACTTTTTTATGCTATTAGACAGGTAGCAACCCACTTAACTATGACAAGATTGAGCTGGTTCTGGTTGGCTAGCTTGTAAGCATGGGGGATTCATCTATGGTTTTAGAAGGTAGGGTGGGAACCTTGATTAGAGAAACCTTGTATGGTATTTGACAATGTAAGACAGTTAGTAACTTCCTCATGAGGTTATCTTTATTTTTTAGATTAGGCATATAAGGTAGGTTGGGTTGCCTTTCTATTTTCTTGAATATTTTTTAGTGATTTTGGAAAGATGCCATCAAATGAGTTTCTGGAGACTACTTCTAAAAGAGTTCAAGAAAAGATTCTAAAGAAGCATAATTTTAAGGGATCACAACGTTCTGGGGTTGGTAATGGCAATTTGGAATTAAAAAAAAAAAGTCATTGATGTGCTCTCTTGCACAAGATTTTTTTACATGAGTTGTTCCTTTTTGCCCTGTTTAAAGATATGAGTAGGGGCCAATTGGATGCTCTATTGATTGGATAAGGATAGCGTGAACGATATGAAAAGGGAATTCAAGAATGTTGCAGTGCTTGTTCTAGTTTTCTTTCAGGAAGGATCTAACTAGAGAAGGTGGTAGCTAATTTATTTGAATAAATCTATCACAGTTATAACACATACATAATACGTTGACATTTTCTACTTTAATTAATGAGCACCTGGAATGCTTGTATCAAATGCTTTGCATGGCAAGCTTTTGTTTTCCCATTTCCGTGTAATGGATCTGTACAATACCATGGGTAAGTATACTAATATTCAATCTTGGCTCTTTTGAAGTTAAACAATGGGGGATTCTCATTATAGTCCTTTTGATGCTGACGATCCATATGCTGCTGAAATTTTCAGCTTTCATTTTGTGTTATTTATTATCTAATTTAATCCAATTTTTCATTATAATCCACTGATCAAACTGTCATTCTATAGTGATTGGAATCCTCATGCTGATCTGCAAGCTATGGCTAGAGCTCATCGACTTGGACAAACTAATAAGGTTTGAGTTTTTTTAATTAATATGTAGTTGATTATTGCCGTTGACTTTAAATGTCATAGTAGTTCTGGTGTTGTAGGTGTTGATTTATAGGCTTATAACACGAGGAACCATTGAAGAAAGGATGATGCAGATGACAAAGAAGAAAATGGTGTTAGAACACCTAGTTGTAGGGAGGCTAAAGGCTCAAAACATCAACCAGGTAAATGATTACTTTTTCAAAAGTAAAGGCTTATGTTGTGAAAGCTGATGACAACAGTTATCAGTCTTATTGGCAAGGCCATGTCCATGTAATTCAGATTGATTGGGTGCTATCTTCTTTTGCTTTTCTTTCTTTAAAAATACTGATATGACTGAGATTGCGGAAACACCTGTAGTTTAGCATTGGTCGTAGGAATATCAGAAATATCTTCTTTTTGTCAATTCATGTATGCTCATTTTTTGTCATTGTCCTAGTCACTGTTCACTGTTTTTTTTACTTTACCATCTAGTCAGAATATGGCTAACATGTTGGTATATTCCTATATGTTTGTACTGGAACACATGAATTGCTTTTATTTATAACTGGGTTAAGAAGGAGGAGAACTTCAGTTTGATTATGGCAGGTTATGTGCTGTGTCCCTATTGTAGATCCCATGCCTGATTGAATATGAAAATGGAAAAATGTTGGAGAGATACTTTCCAAATGGAACATTTTTATGAACAATTTGAGCTTAAGAAGCCATTGATATGTTGCCACAAAATTTGTTATGGAATGGGATTGTCTTCATGGCTTCTCTCTGGTGCTCTGCTCATGGTTGCTTTCAGGGAATTTTCTTTTCTAATGTGCCAAAAAAAAAAAAAAAAAGCATTGCTGCACATCTCATTATCATTGGTTCCTCATTTCCTAGCCTATTGGAGGATATCTTATCCTCCCCCTAGTTGTACTTCCTTTTCTCTTTAGTAAATTTTCTTTTTCTATAAAGAGAAAAAGCCTTTGACATGCAATGTGGCTGTTGATGTGGATCTGAATTCTGGAAAAGCATCTTTGTGTCAGATGTTTAATGTGAAATTTTTTATTCGAAGAAGAAAATTTTATTAAGATGAGGGAAAGAAAAATCACGAAAGGTTAGGATAAGGCATACTCCTGAAAAAGATGATAAAAGAAGCTACAAAAGTCACATTAACAAAGTCAAGCACTTCGTTCCCTGTGCATATCAGACAAAGCTAATTCCTAAGAGTAACCAGTGGCTGAACATCACAAAAGAGGCAGAGGTGAAGCTTTTCTTGAAAAAAATCCGGCATTGTACTTTGTCCAAATGCACCAAACACCTCAGTCGAAAATCTCCTTTTAGAATAGAACAACGCCGTGTTTCAAAATTGGAAACCACTTTATGTAAAAATAAATGCATTAGCTTCCTACATGGTCCAATGTGTTTTTAGTTTGTCCTTGAGGTCATCATCCTTATCCCTTTCCCTTTTATAAAAGTTCCTGATAATGATGTATGAGTTGCAAACCCTTACTTATTTTGTGTATACTGATTTAGTCTGGAATATGTATGTTATTTTGTTCATGATATTGACTTTTTCTAAAATATTAGTGTCAAATGTTGGTTAGGAGTTTTAAGTATTTAACTAGGATTGAACTATATATCCAATTGAAAATAGTATTGTTAAAGATTTGATGTAACTTTTGATTCTAAATTGTGCTTAGGAAGAGTTGGATGATATCATACGATATGGCTCAAAGGAGTTATTTGCTGATGAGAATGATGAAGCAGGCAAGTCTCGCCAAATCCATTATGATGCTGCTGCTATTGATAGGTAATCAAGCACTTTTATTCCTTGAGCATGAAATAGGAATATGCTTGAGAATTTTATTTCATGTATATTTCTTCATAATAGATTGCTGGATCGTGATCAAGTTGGGGATGAAGAGACCACTTTGGATGATGAAGATGAAGATGGATTTCTGAAGGCCTTTAAGGTTGACTCTATCATATAATCATGCATATACATATTTGTGCTCATAATGTTTATTCTACCTTGATTTCTCCACTTTAGTTGGTGGTGAGTTGAGGTGTACTTGATTTCTACTCTATCATTTATCATTTTACAGCAATATTTGTATATAGACATATTAACACACACATTGACACAAATAAATCAAAAGAAAATTGGATCAGGGGAGTACAACTGGATTGGCCTGTGCCTGCATAAAAAGTTTTACTGTGATTAACTTTGGTGCAACTTCTACATTCTGTTCTCAGAATCTTATTTTGGATTAATTTGTTATTTTGTTTTAATATGAAAGCATTACTATGGTGAACCACAGGTCATAATTGTTTAACTTAAATGTGGGCATATCTAGGCTTGCCTCCACTGATGGAATGATTATGTGGGGTTCCCGTGGATTGTCTTTTTCGTTATCCTCATCCTGAAGTACATACATTATTTTGCTGATATGTCTTTCATTCCTCCCTTCTCTTTATGTGCATTCTCTTCATCTCTTGAGGTCTTATTCTTCTGTTTTTTTGCTCTTGCCAGTAGGCTCACAACATATGTATTCCTGTTATCATTTCATCTTCTTATCTTTGATGGTTGGTGCTCATATGGTCTGGGCATATTGTAAACCCCCCCAATTAGTCATCATTGATTATTTTCCATTTTGTAATGATATTTTATCTTTTAAATCACCATGTGTCATAGTGCCTTTCTCTGGGCATGATTTGCTTTATAAATACTAGTACTTGCAGATCTTAGTTCATTGGCTTCTTTTTCATTGATTTTTTTGATTTCTTGGAGATCTGATTTTGGAATTCTTATTGCATATTTTGTTTTCCTCTGATCTTTTGAAATTTCTCTCTTTCAATCTTTGTGGTGATCTTTTTTAATGAAAAAAAAATCTTGCAAATAAAATAATTTTGAATGCTAAGTAATAGTTTCTTCGCTTTACTTCCCTTTGTTATATTTGTGAAATGAATTTTCTCTTGGCCTAGAACTACTTAACGGAAAAAAATGAACTCATTTGTATAATTTTTTTAACGGATTTTATCAGTGATGAACCCAGAGATTTTAGTTAGTGGGGGCAAGATTAAGGACCAAACATACACAAGAAATATTTTTTAAATTTTATAAAATACATAATATAAAATATTGAGTTTGATTTTGATATATTGTCAATGTAAAATGTTTTTACACTATCATCCTATTTGTGTTACCACACCATGAGAGAGTTTAACCTTTAATGTAGTTATTATAGTAACTCTCTTTGATGTAGTGAGACATGATTGAATGATAGTGTAAAATTTTTTACATTGAGAGTAGATTAAAATGAAATCCTAAAAAAATAAAAGATAAATTTTTACAATTCTTTCCTACATGATTTTTATATTTTGAAAACACCAAATGATTTTCTCATTATCAATATTATCAAATATTTCTCTATCTATCTATGTGATCAAACAACCATTCAACTATTCATCTCTCATATGATTAAAAGTAGGAATTTAAAATATTTTTAATGACATAAATGCTGAATCAATCTTTCCCTTTAACTGATAGTGGGGGCAAATCTCTATAAACTATGGTGGGAAAGAATAAAAAATCACTTAAATTTCCTTATTTTTTTTGTGTGGGGCCATGTGCCCCCAGGACCTATGTTCTCTGGATTTTATGAAACTTGATAAGTGCCAAATCCAAAAGTACAATTGTACCTAATGGTTTCTATAAAAAAGATAATGTTCTTGATGGTACTGCTGCTCACTTGAGGATTCAGGAAGAAGTTGTGACTGGGAAAGTGCCAGCAGTTGTCGTTTATGGAGCACTATGCCTCTGTTACCTTTCCCCCCTATATCTATCAACATCAGTTTTGCCTTTATTACACCAAATAACTGCAAAAAATCTCTTGATTATCTTTCTTTTTTTGGTTTCTGTTTGGGTTCTATGCTTTTCATTTACTAAATGAATTATATGTTCTAGGTGGCGAATTTCAAGTACGTTGATGAAGTTGAGGCTGCAGCACAGGAGGAAGCACAAAAGAGAGCAGTGGAGACTGTTAGCAGTTCAGAAAGAACACATTTCTGGGAGGAGTTGTTAAGAGACAGGTATGAAGTGCATAAAGTTGAGGAGTTTAATGCCTTGGGCAAAGGGAAGCGAAGCCGCAACAAGCAGGTATACCAGTTTCTTGTGTTAATTTGCAGAGGTCCAGAGGAAAGATTATTAGTTCTTGTTGTCATTAATGAGTTTGTGTGAGATCACATTCAACAGTGCCAATACATATTCTGTTTGCTCTCTAACGTTGTTACTATCTTATGGCAGTATTATGGAACTTGTTTCTTTTTCTTTGCCTCTCAATATATGACATATGCTAATGATTTATATGACTAGAGATCGACATCTAGGATTTTGGAAGTCTTATTTTTTCCTTTTCATGAAAAGGGGGGGGGGGGAGGGGGAGAGATTATGAGAAAGGAATTCTTGGTGTTTCCATTTTATGAACAATTAACCACTCAACTAGTTAATGATGTTCAAATAGTTGTTAATGAGTAACCTCTTATTTACTAAATTAACCATTTGAGTGGTTAATTTTTCCTAAATTGGAAATACTTTTATCAAGAATTCCTTTTTTGCAATATCTTTTTTTGAATGTGTGTTTTTGTTAAGGTAGTATCTATCATTCCCTGACTTCCCAGATTGTTTCTGTTGAGGAGGATGATCTTGCTGGTCTGGAAGATATAAGCTCTGACGGTGAAGATGACAATTATGAAGCAGAGCTTACTGATGGTGATTCAAATTCAACTGGCACTACTTCTGCTAGAAGGCCTTACAAAAAGAAAGCCCGTGGTATATTTCAATATATAATTAATTTTTTAGTATTTTAGTGATATTTTTAACTTATACTATCTGGCCTTGACTATGATGTTAATTTTTCTTTAAATTCATTAGCAGCCGATAGCACTGAGCCACTTCCTCTGATGGAAGGTGAAGGAAAGTCATTCAGAGTACTTGGTTTTAATCAAAATCAGAGGGCTGCATTTGTGCAAATTTTGATGAGGTTACATTCTAGTTGGTAGTTTATGATTATTTTTTATCTATCTTTATGTGTCTCACTTTTGTGTGTCTATTACAGGTTTGGGGTTGGTGATTTTGATTGGAAGGAGTTTACTTCCCGCATGAAACAGAAGACTTATGAAGAAATCAAAGAGTATAAATATGATTTTTCTTTAATTTGTTACCATCCATAGGATGCTTTTATTTGAATTTATGCCAACATGTTTTTTATGCCAGAACTTGAAGCAATTTATCTTTAACTTTCTTTTTGAGGGAGGGGGATTTGATGACATTTGTGCCCATGCATTCTCAACAAAAAAAGTAACAGTTTGGATATTGATAATATATTATTGGATTCAATGAGATTGATCTTGTGTATACTTTTGTTATGTATCATTGTAGAGTTTTGGCCCTATAAATATATATATAAAGTTGCTTAAAGCTGCAAGCAAATGGTATTATCCCTTTGGGAAAATCCTGCACTGTATACACTATGAGTGTTTTCTCATTAAGGGGAGTATCAATGACCTTTGTGATAAGAACAGTATGTTTTTTGGTCTTTAAGGGTTCACTATGAGCAGTTTAGGTTTTTTTTTTTTTCCCCGTTTTCTTTCTTGTGCCTTTTTCTTTTTTGTTTAGGAGGATTCCTGATCTGCCAGCTCCGTATTTGGTTTCTCTATAAATATATAATTCTTTTAGCCAACAAAATAAAATACTGCATGCTTTCTGACTGACAATTTATTATCTGTATGTGCGCATATATGAGGCTTGAGCTTATATTTGTTCTTGGCTATGTGTACATGAATGAAGAGCGTATGGACCTATATTTTATTGAAAATCTATTAGTAAATATAAAAAACTTGGCCTACACAAATGTTGAAATGGGCAATTATAATCTATTTTACTATATAATAAGTATTGCCATATGGTATGGTATTGGTATAGCTTTAAAACGTTGTTTAATAACTTTATTGCCATCTTATGGTTTGTATCATACCTTGGGGTCATACTTTGTGAGTGAATGTGACATATGAGTTTTTTTTTTGTTGCAGTTACGGAACCCTTTTCTTGTCTCATGTTGCTGAAGATATAACTGATTCCTCTACATTCACAGGTGGTAGATCCTTATTGCTATTATGTCTTCTCTCATTTTTCCTTTTTTCTTTATCTTCAGTTTCCTAACCTCTCCTTTCTATTTATAATTTGCCTGTAGATGGTGTTCCGAAAGAAGGACTCCGAGTACAAGATGTACTTGTTAGGATTGCAGTTCTACTCTTGATTAGGGACAAAGTAAGTTCTGAATGAATTTTCTGTATTCTAACTGCTTGTTATTAGTATATTATATCATTCTTCTACCCCTGCCCCCTTGCCCCCAGTATAAAAAAGGTTTTGAGAAAATTCTAATTTCTAAGAAAGGAAAATTCTTGGTAAAAATATTTCTATTTTAGGAACAATTAACCACTCAATTGTTTAGCAATGTTCAAACAGTGGTTAATGAGTAACCATTTAATAAAAACCGTTTGAGTGATTAATTGTTCCTTTTTTACCAAGAATTCTTTTGTTGTAATTTTCCGATCATATCTGTGGTATCATCATGAGAAGCTGTTCTTAAGTTAAACTATTATTCTATAGTGAATTTGGGATAGCATCTGGATGTATACCCAACTATTAAGTGCTGCTAATCATTCTCTTTTCTGTTATACTTTGCCAACCCTGTTCAAAGTGCCTAGAAATATTTAGTTAGCAATGGACACATAAAAGATATTGATTCTTAAATTTAATTGGTACTATTTAAATTGAACTTCTTTTGTATGGCTAGTCCCAACCCTGTGACTTCTACTGGCATTTTATGAGTACTTGGAGAGAAGATTTGGGGGAAAGATGTTGATATTTTCTATTGTTTATATGAGAAGGTACTTGGTATAGCTTTTGGAATATGATACTCAAGTAAAAACATTATATACGTTCAAATTATAACTTAATAGGTATTTAAAGTGGTGGAAAGTTAGTCTGAAGATGGCCATTCAAACTATAAACATAGAAGGAATAGGAATAAAATATTGGTGTATGATTGGTAATGATGATCTAGAGTTATAATATTTTGCATTTTTTTTATTGATCATGAATTTGGAGAGTAATAACATGTGGTAAAAATTATTCATTTCAATTTAATATGTGCTTATGGAAATCTCTGTTGAAAAATTAAACTTAAACCTTTGTTTTCTATTTTAGTGTAAAATTTTTATCGATAGTAGATCAAATTTAATCCTTTTTTTGTTGGGGGGGGGGGGGTTTGAATAAGTGTTTTTCAAGTTAATATTCCTCTAGCTAATGAATGTGTTTTCTTCCTCGTGGGATGTTGAATGGCAGGTGAAGTTTGCATCAGAAAATCCTCTAACTCCACTGTTTTCAGATGACATCTTATTGCGCTATCCAGGTTTGAAGGGTGCAAAGATATGGAAGGAGGAGCATGATTTAGTTTTACTGCGTGCAGTATTGAAGTATGTCTTTTAATAGATAGTTTTGTCTTGTATGCATAGGCAATTGCATTACATCTATTTCCAAAATGTCTCCTTTATTTCTTTTGTTCTCTTGAGCAATGCATCAAATAGCTTCTAACAGCATATATTAATCATTAAATATTGTTGGGTTAAATGCCGTAAAGTTACATGTCTACCTTGTGTTTGTATGTTGATTTTTCTATTTCCTTTATCATATTCAATGATTTGTGATAGATGATTGGAGATGTTTGGTAGTTTGCTAGGTTGTAACCTTTGTGGATTCTTTTCGTTGATATACTCCTTAAACATAATTCTTTTCAAAGGCATGGGTATGGAAGGTGGCAAGCTATTGTTGATGATAAGGATCTGAAGATTCAGGAGATTGTCTGTCAGGAGCTGAATCTCCCCTTTATAAATTTACCAGTACCAGGACAAGTTGGCTCTCAGGCACAAAATGGTGCAAATTTGACAAATGCGGAAGTTCCCGGCAACCAATCCAGGGAAAATGGTGGGATTGACATGGCAGCTGATGGTGCACAAGGTTTTGGTGATGCTAGGAGCGGAACACAGTTATATCAAGACTCCAACATCAACATGTTGTATCATTTTAGAGACATGCTGAGAAGACAGGTTGAGTTTATAAAAAAGAGGGTTCTTCTCTTGGAAAAAGGACTCAATGCTGAGTACCAGAAAGAATACTTTGTAAGTGTATTAATGTTTCATGGTGCATAAGATCTTTTCATTACTGAAGTTTCTTCTCTTTGGAATGTATAGGATTCAAGTTCAAAAACATAGTCTATCAGAAGTTGATCATAGATGTTTTATTTTTATCAGAAGTTGCCTTGTTAGGTACTGCCAATCAAATGAACAGCTAATAGTTTAATAGTGCTAGGATGTAGCCTTGTAGTGTGGTTGAGAGATGATGCAAAAAGAAACAAAAAATTTGCCTGTTATGGGTGTTTTCTTTTTTGGTTGTGGTGGGGGATGAAAAAAGAATTTATTGGAAAATGAAAGAATAGAGGAACAAAAAGCACAAAACACAGAAGATGTGTGGGTAAAAGACTTTTTTTGGATACTGGGGCATTTTTCACAAGCCAAATAAACCAAGCTCAGCAGATAAAGCACATCATACAGAAGTATAAAATGCATGGTTTGTCCTGAAGAGGTTTGCCTGACTTGCTTGTGGACTGACATTTCATCCTCGTGAACTTTGTTTGCAGGGGGATCCAAAAGCAAATGAAGTAACAAATGAAGAACTTAAAAGTGAACCCAAGGCTACAAATTTGCCAAGTTATAATATGGGGGAGACTGACACCCAAATGATTGATCAACTGCCTCAAATAGAAGCAATAGGTATGATTCTACTGTTGTCCATTGGATGCTTTGTCCCAGTCAGACAAGAACAATTACCTAGTTTGCATCAGATAAGGGAGGAAATCTTGCATACTCCAAGAGTATTTCACCTAGCCAATTAGAATATGGCATGTGGCACAGAAATTGAATCTGTGCTGTCAGATTAACTTTAAAGCAAAATCTGGACTGTCAGGTGGTATACTCTCAGAGTATGCAAGAATCTCTCTAGATATTTTATAAATCCGGTCAATATATTTGTCATTTTGTGATTTTTCCACCTATCATTCTTTTTTTCTCTGAAGACCTTTTCTCACCATTTTTGCCATCTGCATATCAAACCAAAAGGAAAGATGAAAGACTTATTTATAGTTCTGCCATTTTCTGCAGCTTCAGAAGAAATTTCTGTTGCTGCTTGTGATAATGATCCAAATCGATTGGAATTAGTTCGACTTTACAATGAGGTAAATTCTCGTCAGCTGCTCTTTATGAAGGATCACTTCGTCATATCATACAATAAAAAGAGAGATGGAAAATAGTTTTATGCCGAGTATCTGTATCAACAGTCTTTCCTCTATATTGGCAGATGTGCAAGGTAGTGGAGGAAACCCCCATGGATTTAGTTCGAACATCTTTGGCAAGAGAACAGGCAGAGGCCAATGTGATGAATAATTTCCCTGCACTAGATACCATATGTGGAGATATCAACAGAATTCTAACCCCCACACAACAAGATCAGCCTACTGCAGAAATGCCAATATTGAATTCAGATAACAAATCAGAGGCTATATCACACAGTGAAGTTTTGGGCTCCAGATTGCTGTCTATCCCTCAAGATGATTGTAAACCTGATAACTCAGCAGACAATGAGAGCAAAGATGTCGTAATGGAGTCTCAACCTAAAAAAGAAAGCAGCTCCAGCTTGGTAAAAGAGAAAAATGAAACACCAAGTCTTCTGGAGACAAGGGGAAGTGATACAGAAACGGATGAAACTAAGAATGATGCTGAGTTAGATGAAAACACAGAGAAATCTAATGCTGGGATCATTGTATTGGATGATTAAACACAATGCCTAATCGACTTATCTTTGTCGTACCTTGTAGAATAATAGTCTCAATCAACATTTTTTTAACTCATCAAAGAGAAGTAGATCAAAAACAAAAAGGCACACTATAGCATATGCGCTAGTTATTAAATCCCTTGCTTCAAAGTTCATTGGAAATTATTCATGTTCATGAATTGTAATATGAGGTCTTAATTTTTTTAAGCACTTGACAACAGTCTGTGGTCAAATGTCTACTTCTACAGGGTAGATTCTGGAGCACGTTACCCTTAAATGCTATTTGAGAATTGAGAGTGTGCAGAGTAATGAAACTTAACTAAGCCATTTTGGAGAAGTCTTAACATGAAAACATTATTGTTTATTAGGAAAAAAAATTACTTTAATTTTCAATTGGCATTTTTTGGGTCTGTTCAAGGTAGGAGGAAAGCGAAACGAAGGGGCTGCGCATTGGACGACATCAATGTGATTAGAAGTTGAATGATATGATTGAAAGAAAACAAAGACTTCGCGTGCGGGTTCTTCTGCAAATGAATTTATTGTGAATTACTCTCATAGGTTAATGTCTAATTTTTCTGCTATTGACAACAATCAGCTGTCAGCTCTCATCTTTCCCAAACTACATAATATCCTCGTGTGAAAATAATTATATAATGATTTCACTACAACAAGTTGCACAATTGAAAATTCCCACAAGATCTTATCTCCTTTTATGGTTAGCAGATGAAAAGAATGTTTAAAAACCCACCCTGGCCATGGAAAAGCGCTCGGGGTTTTTTGGTGTCCCTTCTCACTTTCACATTTATGAATTGGCCAAGTGTGCACTTCTTTAAAGTCTTGATTAGAGATTGTCGTGTAATCTCATTGTAAGACAATTCCTTTATATTGTATTATTGAACATTTGTCATGTCAGTTATTTTTAATGTTAATTATTCCTTGGTATGAATAGTGACAAACTTCACACTCAATTGAATAATGTAAGAAGATTATCTTTCACAGGATGCATCTAAAAAATTCTCCTCACTTGATAGTTAATTGAATCAAACTAACCACACGATATAAGCTAGGATTTGTCCAAACAACTGGTCCTATACATATATGAATAATTATTATTAACAATATTTTTTTCTCCTTTGAAGTTCAAAGCATCTATATTCTGACTTTAGAATTCACTTCCTATATATGTGTCTTTTAGCACACGCACATTAACACAGAAAAACAGAGCTGACATGAGATCAGTGATCAGTGATCATTGAATGGAATCTCTTAATTTAATAAAACCACAAGATATCTACTTACGTAGTCCAATCCCTTGTCATAATGTTTGATTAGTATCCCACATCTCCCCCTTCCCTTTCGATTGATGAAATGATACAACTGTTGAATATTACTGCTTCATGCTCAGGCGAGAGAATCCTTCAGATCCACGCCTAAAGCAGATAGAGCTGCACATAAAATAAAGTTTCTATGCATTATTGATATAAATATATGACATCCGTATGGCATGGCGAAACATACATAGATATACACATTTCGTTTGTTTGGCATGATGCGTGTACACACACTGCGCGTAGATAATTACAAAAGAAATATATAGAGAATAAATTCGAGGAATTTGATAGAGTTATATATATATATATATATATATATATATATATATAAAACTTGATTGGGCAAGTTTTAAGAGCACGTGTAACACAAGGTCCACTATTCACAGTAACTAGTTAATACTCTAATGCAGTATGACGTCAGAATTCACAAGTTCGTGTTATCTACAGGACATAAATCAGATGGAATAAATAAACGTGGAGAAATATTAATCCGGTAAATAATTAATTAAGGGTTTATTTTCCTCGTATCTGGTCATTGTATAGAACAAACCCTGCTGCTCCTTTTGAATATAGACAAGGGACCAAAGCTTTGCGACTGAGGAAAGAAAAGATGGCATGTTTGCAATTCGCAGTGGACACGAGGTGCAAGATGGTGCCTCCCCATTACCAAAAGGTTTCAGCGGAAACGCTTACGTTCTTACCTCTGTAATGGTGGCAGCAGATCTGGGAAGAGGCAAGCCACGAACCTCTGTTATGGTGTCAGTAGAACTGGAAGAGGCAAGTCATGAAAACATCAATGAGAGAGTTAAGATAAATGAATGCATTTTAGTAGGACATAACATTCCCAATCATAAAATGGGTGAGTCCCGTGTTTATTGTCATTATAAGAATCCTATTTATGGATCATTAACGAATTTGCTAGCAATGCATATCTACGCAAATTAACCGACATGACTAACTGGAAGATGAGAGGGCCCTCACTGAAGAAATTCAGAGAAGTTGACCCGAAGAAAAAAGTAATCTAGATAAGCTACACCTGAAGAGGACTACGAGAAGACAAAACTGGTTAAACAAGGTAAAGGGGGAATTGACACACTACAAAATTCATCAACAAGCATGACATGATGCTTATATATACTGCCAAACTTGCTGTCACATGGATATCCCACCAGAGTAATCATCGCAGATGAAGTCTCCATCCAATAAATTCACCTTATCTTGCTCCTGCATGACATGACCATGGTATTAGATGAGTATGGAAGGAAAATATAAAGGACAGGTGTAAGATACAACACACTAAAGACGATGAACCACAAGTTAAATGCTATAACAATAGGCTCTATAGATCAAGTTATTTTACAAATCTAGGATAGATAAACAAGATATTCTCTTGATGTTTTCACCAAAAGGATTTTCTTTTGCAATGTGAAAAGTCAAAAGGACAAAAATATTTACTGAATTCAAAACTAAAAATTCCAGAGATCATCTGTTCTGCTCTTTTGGCCGGAAGATCTACGACAATGGACATCAATGCAATGTTAGCTTTGCTTTCATTCTTCTAATTACTTAATATTGAATCAGTAAACAACAATAGAGTTTAGCATAACTTCTCAACATAATGTTACCTATGTTGCAACAGTAATGCAAACATTGTTATGATAGAAGAGAAAGTCTTCTTCACAAAAGTGTAAAACTTGAAAAATGTTAGATACCATCAGAGGCAAATAATCAACTCTGATTGCCTTTGCCATGTTATTTCAATGTTATCGCATCTAAATGGAAGCTAAGGAACAGATACATCACTAGGTAACTGAATCATAACTTAAAATGGTTTTAAGAGGATTGATTGTAGTCAATATGTTAAATAGAAAAGTCATACAGAAACATCTACGGGAAAACCCTCGTCATCTTGCATAAATGTTATTACCTGTTTCATCATTGCACTGACTAAGTCTTCCAGTGAACCAAGATTATTAGAAAAGCGACTGTGTTGAGACTTCTGGTGGTTCATGGTATACCCTTGATGAGGTTTCAATGGGGTCTCTTCAGTTAACTCCATGGCCCCGTCATGCTTCACTTGTAAGGGATCACAAAAATTAAAGTCCAAGTTTCTGTGGAAGGTTGAGTTTGTTGTAGTATGGCCTGCTGGACCAACAGCACCATTAACGGGAGTCAGAGAGTTTATTGAGCTACAAATAACATTTGAATGGTAAGTAGCATCCTCATTATGGTCATTCCACCCTTGCAAAGGCACATTACTGCTTATATTCCCAGGTCTATCAGTAAAGACAACTCCTTGAGAATGCATATCTGTCACTGAATCGTGGGATTGACTGGACGGTGAAGTGACAGATGAAGGACCGCTCAGATATCCCCCTTGCAAGGGTACAGAAGTCATGTTATTTGTAGGAGGTTTAACAGCCTGTCTAAAGCATTGACTTGGTGGGCAAGAAATTGTCTGGATCCCAGATGGCTGCACAGAACTTGACCAATTATCACTATACCTACCATGATCCAGCAAAGAGAAAGAAAATTCAGAATGTTGAGAGGCTACTGAAGATGAATTTTCATATATAATATCCCCTTGTGTGTCTTGGGGATGTGCTTCCAACATCAAGGCATTGTTTGAGACACCCGGAAACAGAGTGCGTATGGAACAGATGGTTGCTCTTGGCCTTGAATCTGGAAGATTATTTGAGATGGGAAAAGTAGTTTTAGAATCAATAACAGTGGCATTATTTTGTTGCAGTTGATCAAGCCCTACAGACACTGGCATTCCCTGAACACCATTCTGATTACCACGAACTATGGCTGACTGGAACTTAAGTTGATCATTCATGGAGTTGTTAAAATTTTGTGCATGACCCAACTGAAGTATTCCAGAAGAAGGCAATCCATGCACATTCAGACCAGCAGGAGTGTTCAATCTACTGATTATCCCACTAGGTGAAAAGGATCTGAAAGCATTGTTATGAAACTGTCCAGAACCATTCAATGTCTGCAAATGTCCAACCCCACTCACAGAACCCATTCTCAAATAGGATGGATCTGCGCTCCCTAAGGCTGCCACCATGTTAGCCTGTTGGTTTGCCACACAGCTAATTCTTTTCAGATAAAGCCTATATTTCTGCATCCATTACATAAACCAGTAAGGTTCCCCGAGTTAAAAGGTTTTGGTTTAATATACTAAAGCAGAAAGGACTAGAAAAATGCCTGGAGATGGCTGGCCACATTCTCCCTTGTAAGCTTTTCAACATTCATCAAATCAAGAATTTTTTTAGGTACAGCCTCTGCACCAAAACAGCAATATCATAAGGCACACGTTCATATTCAGTAATGAAAAACTTCATGGCATGGTATAGAATTTCAGTGATGATTATGGCATGATATTTATTACAAGGGGCGCTTAAGGAAGAGTAATTGAGAAAGTCTTCATAATAATTCTGAAGTTCAGAATTATTATCATATAATATTCTGAACATTGGATTGCTAATGCTAACATCTAACCAGATATTCATAAAAAGATTGATAAAATAAAGTAAGCAAAACTTTTTTTATTAAGCTCTTGCAGCAATTGATAAAAATTATAACAACAATTGTTTTGCATTGTAGACTGATAGTGAGGAACATACTGTCAATGCCTAACTGATTAACAGCAGCAACAAACTTGCGGTGCAGCTCCACAGACCAAACAACCCGAGGCTTCTTCTGGTTTGAAGGGTCCTCATTGTCATGACCATTCTCGTGCTCCTCATCATCTTCTTCATCCTGATCCTTCCTTTTTTTTGTCAGCTTTCCATTTTGATCTGAATTTCCTGTTCCTTCTGACCCAGGTCCATTGCCGCTATCAAAATTAGGTTTGTCTTGGTTGCTGGTTTTGTTCTGCTCCTTTGAATCAAACTTCTTCCTCCTGATTACGTGCTGCCAAATGTTCTTTAGCTCCTCAATTCTAACAGGTTTCAGCAGATAATCGCAAGCTCCATGAGAAATTCCCTTCATCACCTGCTTCGTATCACCATTTGCAGACAACACTGAAATTGAAAAGTTCAAACAACCAATGAAGCAGTAGAACATAATAACCCAAAAAAGCCTTCCTAAATAAGTTTACTTTGCACATCACAGTTCCATATTTATCAACGTCAAATCAATTACGAAACTTAACTAAATTCTAAACTAAACACACACTCAATCAGCACGCGCCAAATAATTGTTTTTGTGCTCTACAAACAAGACCCGACATGCTACAAATATTTTGTAGGGACTATTATGAAGTAGACAAAATATAGTTGAATATTTATACAATGAATATTAGAAAACCAAAACCTCATTATTTGAAATCTAAATATTTTAACTATCTAACTTCATTAATAATTATATCAATAATCAATAATGGGAATCAAAATGAAGAAATAGAAAAAAGATGAGCTGCTGAATATTGCATATAAGATTCCCACTTACTTATGACAGGCAGGTCCATCTCAAGTCCCACAAGCTCAAGCAGCTTAAACCCATCCATGTCTGGCATGTGAACATCACTGATTACCAGGTCAAACTTGTCTTTGTTTTCTCTCAACAAAGTCAATGCCGTTATAGCTTGACTAGTCGTGGTTACTGCAAAAGCCAGCAGCCATAACTAAAATAAGTATCATTCCGAAGGGATTAAATAGCATATTGCAGAACCGAACACAAAACGATAGTGGAATATTCATCAAAGAAAAATTCCAAACATGAACAAATAGTTAGATCCTGCTATTTAATCTTTGAAACCCAAGCAAGAACAGACAATCACCACCAAAGAGAGGTAAAGAATCAAAGCTAGGGGAGGAGACAGAGAAATAAAAAGTGGTGAACTTCGAAGTGGAGACTCTGTCCAGTCACTATACTAGAAGAAAAGAAAAATATATGTTACTTACTACAAAAGCCTACTATTATCACTACAATTGAACCCAACGTTTCAGAAACAATATCAAACTCATGCAGAAAAATGAAAATTGGACAAACGTGAGGGAGTTGGGGTTGACCGAAAATTAGAAATATACCCTGCAGACAATTGATTAATAGAAGTATTCATATTGGAATGTCAAGAGTCAAGACCAAAAGAAATAACAGATTCTTCATACTGAACCTTAAAATCTAGAAGAAGGAGGCACAAATCGAAAACCCAAATTCGCAATCTCCCGAAAAAAAAAAAAAAGAAAATAACATAAGGAAGGAGAAACCAAAACCAAGAGTAGAAGAAGCAGACCGTGATATTGACATCTTCGGAGCAGAGTTTCCAAAACCATGAGGCACGTTGGGTCATCGTCAACAGCAAGAACGCGCATTCCTACGGGAAACTGGTCTCTGGGATCATCCATTCCATTCTCCGCTGTCATCTTCTCGATACAAGTATGCACAAACTCAAGCAAAACCAAAACCCAGAATCTATGAAACAGAGGAGATAGTGGGAACAAAAAAAAAATTGAATTTTTAACGAATAAATCTTTAACGGAGAGACAGAGGGAGTGATGAGGGGAATGTGAATGTGAAGGAACAATTAAAAAACAACCATAAATTTAAAGAAGAGGAGGAAAAAGTTGGTGTCTTTCTTCTGCTGAAGTGTGTGCAACTGTAGAAGGAGAAAGAGAGAGAATGTGTAACTATGTATGGTAATGGTATACAGAACATGGAGAGTGAAATTGGATTGAATAACGTGGGACTTGACCCAGATGGATTTTGCTGACTCGTTTTCGCCGGAATTAGATACCAAGAAGGAAAGCATCACGGTAGATTATTTATGCATTTCAAAATTTGCGGGGAAAACAGACGCGTCATAATCACGCGCTGAAAGGAGCAACCTTGGATGGTGCTTGGATTGTAAGAATAATGTTTTATTTGTCTTTTTATATAATTTTCATTGCCATTTTGTAGACTTCGTTTAGGCAGTGATAACCCAATTGTAACTACTGTTAACTATGCGGAGAAATTTGTAGATATAAACTAGTAGATTTTTTGTATTAGTTTATTTTGTGTTTAAAATAATTAATAATTGAAATTATATTAAAAACTTGTTTAAAAATAATTTTTTTGAATACCCACTTAATTTTTAAAATTAGAGTAAGATAATATTAAAAGTTTATTTGTTCAATAAAATTAAATATATTTTTAATTCAAATCGCTTGTTCCTTTTATATAACTAAACTACCATTAAATGTATTATTTACAATATCTACGGTTATTATATCTTATAAATTGAATGTTAAATTTTTTAAATTATTTTAAAAATTTTCTAAATACTAATGTTCTTACAACCATTAATTATGTCTCGTGATTAATGGTTTTAAACTTTCTAATTATCATTCTTTTGAAATTTAAAATGATCCTTAAAAATAAAATCTTTGACCTTAAGGCATTTTATTTCCTTTGTTTTCCAACAAAAAAGAATACTAATACGATTCTATTTTGGAATATGGTTACAACAAGGGGACTAATTATAGAAATATTAGAATCGAATTTATAACGAGGTATCAATTAGAGTCAACACTCGCATTTTTTTAAGGTCATCCATGAGATTTTCTTGTACGTGATCTGCATTTAGTCAAAGTTGCAAGTTTGCACCAATACACTAAATCGAATATATGCCTTTCAAAACCGTTTGGTTTTAAGAGGTTTCTTGGATGCATTTTTTTTAATTTTTTATTTAATTCCTTTTAATATTTTCACGAATTATTTTAATAAAAAATAAAAAAGTTATGAAAAAGAGTTTGAAGTTTTATTTAATGATAATTTTATTCTCGCCTCAATTTTTCATATATAGTGATTTTTTAATTTGGTATGTAAAAAGACACAAATTACAATTTCGTTCTGGAACTTGATTCCATAAGTATATGTTTGGTGTGTTCGAAAAAAAAGAATAAAATAAAATAGAATACACAAAATTTTTAAAGTCAAAGTAAAAAAAAAAATTACTTATTCTTATTTCATTCTATTCATTTTTCTCTAACTAAACATGCACTAAACACATGACATTGCTTCTTATAGTTGGAAATATTCATTTTCTTGTTTAGTAGAATGAATTCATGCTTATTTTGTATCCTTATATATTTTCATTAATTATAATTATAAGAGTTAAATTCAGTTTTTTACGTTCACCGAAAAAAAATTCAGTGTTTTACTTATGGTTTGATTTTTAATGTGCCACATGCATGTGAATTAAATTGTCACTCAATACAATAAGTTTCTTTCATTATCATTAATCACCGCACACATACTTAACTTATTCTACTAATTTTTCTAATAAAAATGCACAGAATAAGTAGTACGATATAAAAATTATGTTGTTTTAGTATATTTTAACATCAGAAAATGACATCATTATGTTATTTCCGTTAAAATAGAGAGTAAACACTATAAATAGTCAGTCTGAATCTTGGTTACCATATATAGATTTCACTATGTATATGTATGTATTAGTAAGTAAAATTTGTCTTACTGAAATTTCATTTTATTTTTCACTAAACCATGCACGGGTACATTGTTTAACGTTTAACTAATTAACTACCCAATTGCAAATCAGACTGTGTCGATTTGGCAAAAACGAGAGTCACAAATCACAATCATGCTTGGAGCTGAATTGGTGATGATGCGGCATATTAGGCTCATGTCCCATCGCAAGCAGGTGCAACTCATGTGGTCGATTTTTCTTCTTTTCCCCCAAATTTGAAAGATCGGTGTTCTTCATATGTTCTTTCTTGGATTCTCGAGGGTATACATGCATGCATCTCTTGTGGCCTCTCTAATCCACAGATTTGGAGCAACGAATCCTGTCAAAATTAATCCCAATTTTATTTCTGAACCCCAAAATTAAATGAGGGGCTTCACTTTACTTGGTTCGATGCTATGCTTCGTTTTAGTTACTCAATTACGTGCTTGTTTATATTAGATTATGCAAACTTCATACAGATAAAAATTTTTACAAAATATATTTCGTTCAAAGTGGGTTTACGGTGATTATGTTTAGAAAAGAAATTAATTTTAACCCAAAAGCAAACTTAGAATAAGTTTGATAAATGATACAAACATCAAACTAAATAAAATAAAATAAAAAAAGAATAAAAACCTGTTTCAACAACTAAAAGTAAAAATATACTGTGTATAGACCAATATATAGTCACAACTATGCTTGGGAGGCCAAGTCAAGAATTTTAACTTGAGGTACCAGAAACTAATTTTACATTTTTTAAGAGAGTTAAACATTAAATTACATGTTAAGTTTTTTAAAGTTTAATAAAAAAAAAGTTTAAAATCTTTATCGGAGTGTTTTGAGGCTTGAGGGACCATCGCCCTGGCCCTTAGCCTCCGTCCTTTGTTACTGAATTCGGTCACCTAACCATATCTCAGATTAACCAAATCCAAGCTTAATTAAATCCATCTTTTATGAAGCCAATAAATACACTTCCTCAAACCTTCGACACAGAGGTTCATTTGTTGGGTGAAATTTCGGCCAGTACTCAGTGCAAGCCTCTACATATTCCTCAGTTGATGCAAAAAGCTTTAAAGATTCGTATAATCCAAAATGGACAGTGATCTCATTCTCTACTAAAACCCAAAAAACAAAAGATAAGAAAAGAAAAAAAAAATCAAGCAAAGGCTTGTTATATTATTCTATATAAAATTGTGAGTTACGAAGGAGTTGCTGCTTATAATTTATTCAACGTGAAAAACACTTTTTGTGCGCTTACATTGGAAAAAGCAAACACGTAGACCATCACTTTAAGAGGAGAGGAGGTAGCTAGGTTGGTGGAGAAAGGGATATAATGACTAATGATCAATAATGATAGCCTGCTTAATGCAAACAAACGCTAGTTAACAAATCATCTCTCACTTTAATGCTCACTTGAAGTGCAGAAAACTTTAGCATTTGGCTTCCAGATACGGATGCAATATTGCAAAAAAATTGTATACAATTAGAGGATGTTGATGTTTCCTTTGTTTATCATTATGAAGGGGCTTCTACTTTCTATCATATTGGCCCTTAATTGGAGGAGCTTAATCCAACTTCTAACAAATTACTTGCATATTTTATTCCTTCTACCAATAGACACGCAAGAGGTGAAATTAAAAGTAGCACTCCAGATAACTGAAGATAAGGACAATCTTAGCGAGCTACATCAACTTTGGCCACAAGAAAGTTCATTGCCTTTGCTTTAATCACAGTTCGCACTACAAACTCTTAATTATATCTTAAACCCCACCATTAGTACACAGTAGATATGATAATTAGATCCATTAATGTATGATCTATTTATATATAAATTCAATCTAATTCATCTAATTATAATAATAGATTGAATTGATTGAATTAATTTTAGTTAATGGATAATTAATGAAATAATTAAAATATTTAATAGAATATATTTAAAAATAAAAAGAATCTAAATACATTTAATTAGTTATAAATGAATTGAATATCTAACAATTAAAATGAATTAATTGATAGATTAAATATCCATCTATTAAAATAGGTTATGAATGAAT
This sequence comes from Castanospermum australe, assembly GCA_019955255.1. Taxonomy (NCBI): domain Eukaryota; kingdom Viridiplantae; phylum Streptophyta; class Magnoliopsida; order Fabales; family Fabaceae; genus Castanospermum; species Castanospermum australe. Next base: position 495,568 of record NSJW01000213.1, read on the forward strand.
TGAAGATTTTAAAAAAAATTTAATAGATCTCAAATAGATTATTGATTAATTTTTTATCCATCAATTAATAATCCAATATAAAATTTATCCAATCTATTCATTTATCACCCTTATTATACAGTCTCACATCTTTAATTTTCCAAAAATCTTACATTAGATTATTGAAGATAATAATAAGCCAACTATAAACTTTTTACTGAGATTAGTTGTATATATTGGATGGTGAAATATATTTATCGGAAACAAAGAAAATTTCATTAGCAAGACTGCAAATAAAACTTATAATTACTTGCCTCTAAATATCCCCTTTGATATAGATATGACAAATATACTTTAGATTCCTAGCTGGAACTAGCGAACGTATTGAAGAAACCACGACAAAAATATTGATAAAAAAAAAAATTGAAGAGAAAGTTACTTCCTTGGAGTTGGCTCTCAAATCACATGTTGAAAGATCCTCACGCATCATATGCATCCAAAACGATCCCTATGAACTAAATTATGATTATCCAAAGAACCATCATTGGCTGTCCACTAATATTCAAATAGGTTTCAATTTGCATGATAACCTCTACCCCATATAATAAGCATATATTAAAGATCCATTCTTGGCACAAAATCTTGGGATTCCCTGCTTTTTGAAGGCACATAACTTCCTCTTGACCATGTCAAGTTTTTCATATTTTGCTTTTTCTTCCGCCCTTTTTTGGCTTTTGGGATCAGAAGAACAGTGGAACTTAATTAGCTTGCTTAATGTTTATGCTGACTTTATGGATGCTCAAGTTTAGTTAATGCTGGCTCCTGCGCGGCACAATTTATATGTTAACCATATAAAATGAACTCAGCTTGGATCATGTAACCATATTAAAGCCGATAGCTTACAATAGGTATTATCCAAAAAGCTATAACAAATTTTTTTTTTTAAATCAAAAATATTCTTATAAGGTTCGGATCATCTAAACCATTTTATAAACTTAATATTTACAACAAACCTTCTTACCTTGTAATATATATGGTTTTCAATTTAAATTAAATAAATCCTAAACTTAATCAATAGCCCATGACACAAGCATCTCAAGCTTTTTATTTTTAGTAAAATAATTCAAATATAAAAGCACTTGCTATGCAATCTATATTATTTTATAACTTTGAACTGAAAATAATCATCGAATGCGGTATTCCGTGGAGCGAAACAAGAAAAGATCGAAAGAAATAATGCTGTCTACCCTCTACAGACCATAAGCAGGAGTACTGTAAGGAACTCTTTTATGACCTTTCACTTTTACCTTATTTTTCTACTAAAAATATGTATATAAAAATCTAAATTATAACTACTTTTATATAATGCATCTTATCTAGTTTTTCATTATTTAGAAAATTATGGAACAAGTTGGAGAGATCAAACGAACAAAAGAAGATAACCTTATGAGCGTTTTGTACTATATTTCATATTTTTAAGTTAAATACTTAAATCAGTTACATTTGCCTCTCCCCAAGTTTAATAAAATTTATACATGTACCCTCTCTAATTTTAAAATCTGAACAAAGGCATTCCCTTACGAAATCTATATAGGCATCCTCTATTTAATTTTCTTTACAACCTCCTTCGCACAATATTTCGTATAGGTAAAACTACTTTGACAACGAAATACATTGTAGAATTTGAAGCTGGAGACAACAAGAGAATAAAAATATAAACTATTATTCAAATATATAAAACCCTTTAACCTAGTGAGGTTGGGTTAGTGATTAAAAAGATGTGCTTCTTATCTTGACTACTTGAATATCTCAAAACTTTGTTTCAGTTGACGTGAAAACCAATCCAAGAATACATTTACCGTACCACAAAAAAAAAAAAGAATTTAACACACATAATTGTATATAAAAATTAAACAAGATCAATGCCAAAAACATAAAACTTAATGATAATTCTAAGAGAGGTTGGTGGTGGAACCAATATGACTACTACATAAGATTATTTTTGTTTGACTTTATATATCATTAGTATCTTGATATGTACTTATTTATGTGTTAATTTATTTTTAAATTTTAATAATAAAAAGAAAATAAGAATATTTATGGAATGATAAAATTTTAAAATTGATTTTATTTATAAAAAAGTTTAAACCGATCTAATATATTATCAACATCTGTATGATTTGAGGGTAAATGTAATGTGAGTGCAAATAGAAAGTTAAAATATCACTCAGAATTTTTATGGAAAAACTCATTTTTTTTTCATATTATTGGGCTACTGTTTTTCAAATGGCCCATTCCATATAAAAGCTTGGTCCAAAGACCGACGGATTAGAGCTCACACGAGAAAGTAACAAGCCCAAATCTACACCTAGAAGTAACAAGCCCAAATTTTTTTAACAAATAATTTCATGAGCACAGGCTCGCTAAAATTTATTTAAATTCAAAAAAGAAAAATTGGCCAATTAACAATTGAGAAAAAACAAGGGAGAAAGCTTTTCAAAGAAAATGTCATTTTGGGTTTACAAAAGTTGAATTTAGGGAGTACTGTGGACGTAATTTATTGCTTCTTATTTCAATTGCTCGATCTTGCCATACTATGAGAATATTTCAATTAATATTAATAACCCTGTTGAACAATTTTTTATTCATTTATACTTTTTATTGCTGTAGCAAAGTTCTATGATTCTCTCAGCACGATTCCTCAAAAAAGTTAAATAGAACCAAACACTAGTAAGTAGAAATAATAAATCAGCTATGACTCCATAAATTAATAATTCTGCTCTGCACCTTAGTAGTTCTTGATACTGATCTTCATCCATGTTCACATGCTTTAGAGTGATCATTTTCCATGAAATAATAAAAAAAGGCTTGACTGAGTTTGAAATGGAAGAGTTACAGAGTTAAGAGTGGGAAGATTGTTAGTTTTTCCACACAAGGACATGTCATTATATCTTGAAATAGCATAATACACTAATCAAGCTTAACAATGATACTGCTAGCGTTTCCTACTTCAATTGGTTTTACAGAAAATTTGTAAAATTCAAATTCATAACACCTGAGAAATGTGACCTCAGCTATATATAAGATCACACTGTGATCTAAATGTTACCACTGATTTTATAGGGTGATGAAGAACCAATTAGAGCATCAAAAGTAGTCCTCAACAATATTAAAATAGTAGCAGAAAACAGTGTCATACACATGGTTATACATGTATTTCAACTACCATGAATGTAAGGTTTAGCCCATAATTTGCTTAAACGTAAGACGTGAACCTCTATTCATCTACCAGACTACCATCAGGCATTTGACCATCACATACCACAGATTAAGACCTCTAATTCACCTTCTTTCGTGAGAAGAAATAAAAATCATATCCAGAAAATCACTTGAATTATCTAATTAAGTGCTTTTCACTTTTGAAGAAAGCCCCCCTGCCCAAGTTTGAAGAGAGGAAGAACACTCACAGGGAAGCACTATCACCAGCAGCAAAGGACTCAATTCGTAGACTTGTGAGCTATTCAGTTATTCCACCATAGACAATGTTTTTACCTTGTACTATATGTAAGTTTAGAGCTATGCGTGCATATATTTAATAAGCAACTGAGAGACTCTCAGTGACACAGAATGTGTTCTTTCGCTGAAAAATTTATAAAATCCCTCTTTTCTCAGTGACTCCTACCTATTCCGAGCCTTACTATAACTGGATGATGCCTACAGCCAACAATTCATCTCTCGACACCTGTCCTCAGTATTTAAGTGTCATGCAAAAGTTAAACTCGTGACCTTGACTCTGAATATCACTTGTTGGACCCTAATGCTTATCATTAAGTTCAAAATTACTATGGTGCAACCTTTTTTTTCAACTTAACTACTCCAATTCTGGGGCCATTGTCCAATCTCACTCTAACCCCATTGGACCTTGCCAAGGAAGTGCTGACCCACACCCAACAGTCTCACAGACCCAAAAACAATAGCTCAGTGGAGGTTCCAGACCCACCTGAGGGATAGTAGTGATCAAGTATAGTTCTGTGCACTTTCATGAACAGGCTTGTGATTTGTCGTGGTTAAATTTGTGATGACTTCGTTGCACTACTGTGGAAGCCTCAGAACGCAACGCTCTTGTTCTCTCTCATCTGATTACCAATATCTCCTTCGTTTAAGTACTCGGAATTCGTTCAAGTAATTTTGGTTTCTTAAAATCACATCGACGTTGATGCACTCGAGTCCTTCTAGTTACTCAATTCAGTCAGTAAAATAACAAGTGCTTGCTACTCCATGCTTTTTAACACTTCACAGAAGGTAGGGTTGATTGGTTGTAATACAGGGTGTTTCGTGCTTCCGAATGTCATTTTTTTTTAAATATTTATTTCATTTTTCACTTTCTATTTTTTCTCTCATTCCATTTTTTTTTTATGATACCGAACATACACCAAAGTTAATTTTTCTGGGCACAACCTTGTTACGTGGAGTCAGTGAAGACGGTCAAAATAAAACAACATTTTACTTGGAGTTAAATTTAGATAAATTCCAGAGGTCATGCTCTTCAAACAAGACTATCCTCACCCTTGTTTTCCATCTGAGCTCTTCATTCGAAATGATGCAAAGATTCAAACTTTAGAGAAACTAGTCAAATTTATGGAGTGCATCAATCAACAAATATAAAATTATGGTCAAGTGTAGTTGTTAGGTTAACAAAATGTTTGTGGATCTCTATAGGAAAATTTTATTAAAAAATTAAATAATATTTCTCTTTTAATAAAAAAAATAATCAACTGAGAAGATTTGAATCACTTTATTCATAAAACTTAATTTAATTTTTACAGTTAACAATTTTATTTAATAAATGATTTACAAGTATCATTAAAAAAATAAAAAATAAAAACTTTAAGGGCTTATTACTTGCCTATTTGGACAAGTTAGAAGAGAACTAAATTCATAATTTATGAGAGATTTGTATGTATGTCAGAATATTTATACTATATTAATAAAAAAATAATCGTTATTATAATATAATAATACGAGACACATTTCGGTGCATCAATTATTTTAATTTTTAAGAAAGTTTCCAAATTTTTTAATAAAATTACAATATTTTAAAATAAAAGCAATTTTAAGTAATTATAATTTTTTAAATAATTTTATCTTAAAATATTATTAATTTTTTAAAAAATTAAAATAATTTTATCTAATGTATCATTTGTTAAATGACGCTCTTTAATAGTCTCCTAATAATACATATTATTAAATTAAATATATAATATTATATAATAAAATTTAAATAAAATATATAATATCACGAAAGTACACAGGAATTTTACATATGCACCGCCACTGACTGTAAAGTGGTAATTCTACCTACGCAAAGCCTCAGATGGAGACCTAGTCCTACCTACAAAAGACCAGTGGACACTTGACTGCGCGGTGTTCATCATCGTTCACGTGTCGTACATCATCATCTAGCAAAATTAAAAAATTCGTTGACACGAACGGAAGTAAGTCATTGTCGTACACTCAAGTTCAGGGATAAGACGATAGCTAAATTATGTATTATGTACATATCCATTGATTTGTTATTCCTCCCGTACATTGAACTCCAAATATTCTGTATTTTTTTTGTTTCATTAATTAAATATCGATAATTTGATAAGAAAATTTTAAATTAAAAAAAATTAATTAATATTTTTTATTAAATTTAAAATATTCAATTAAAAATATATGATTTAAGTTCTAGTATATTGTAGTTTGTGACAGTACACTTTTAAACTTCTCTATTTATACTGCACTTTGTATTTATCTTTTTTAATAAAAAAATATTACATATTGTTGAAGCACAATTAAAAACATGTTTTAATAAATACTTCTATCATTAATTTTAAGTTATTAACATAAAATTTATATAAATTTTTATAGAATTAATGATAAAGATATTTCTGAAAACATAAACATGCAATAATTTTTCTTTGCCAGCAGCATGCTTCAATCTTTTCAACAACATGCTTTAAAATTTATTCATATTGTCATTAGTAGCACAACTACATGCATTAAACAAATTGGACCTCTCGGAAAACGACTTTCGGATACGTGTGTGCAGTGTGAACGAGAACTAGAGATGAGATGATGCGCACAAAAAGGAAAAGAAAAGAAAAGAAAAGAAAAAAAGGAATTAATTAGGTTAAAAAAAGGTGCATATTGAAAGAAAGAAAGCACGAGATCATTGGCAAAGTGAACACGATCTTAGGGCTGTCATCTATAACTCAATAAGTACGTGACCATCAAGGCCACGCCATGTTTTGATTTGTCATGACAATTTGTCATCATCTGCATATTTTCGTGTCGAGAGAGAAAAGCGCTTTGAACATTTGATTTTGAATGTGAGCTCAGCTGAGGGTGATTAGGAAGAGAAGAGAAAAGAAGACAGCATTAAAGTTGTCATCTTTCGAGTACTTTGATATACATGGATCCTAAAGATAATTTTTCTTAGGACGAGTGGGGAGGGGATGGATAGGAACATTGTGGCTTTCTTTTTGGGAGGCTTTCGAAACGTGGGTTGGTTTGGACAGACACAGAAATCTCCAAAAGAGATTTGGTTTCTATGTTTTTGTTAGACAGCTAACCATAGGCTAACATGGAATCATAGGAGCTGTTTGTCCAATGAGATTAATTAGTTTATATTCCAAAACTCACTCATGAGTCATGACCCTTTAAGGTGGGGTTAACACTTTGGTAATCGAAGTTGTCAAAAAATGACTTGTGATTGTGGTAACAGTAATTAGTATTACGTAAGCCAAAGTTATATACCTACGCCAAAAGATTAACTCGGAGATTTAATCCTCTAAATTAAATTAATAATAATAATATAACTTAATACAAATACCACAATCAAGGGCATTAGAGGGACTCCACATCAGCTTCCCCTTTTAATTGTCTGCCATTTGTCCCTTCTGCTACTATGCGAATGACACATTACATAGGATTTTTCTTCCCCTTAATTTATTTTTCCCCTCCTTCAAATTATTTTATACCTGTGGGCCAATTTTTGTTTCTTCAACATAAAAGTAGATTATATTAATTTCATTTTCTGTTTCAGAAATATATTTTTTTTCTAAAAGTCAAGTTCATGAGGTAGAAAGATTGTCTCATTTCAAGATCTGGTCGTATTACAAGCATCATTAAAAACTTATAGTAGTACTTATACCGATGAGATATTATACTAACAGGAATCCAATCTAAAACCCTTGTGTCCACATAGCTCGATCCTTTTTTAAAAGTATTTCAATAATGTGATTGCGGTGTTCATAAGCTGCCAACGGATCACTAAGATAAAAAGCATGGTATTGGTAAAATAATATTGCAGAATCGATTCGTTGAAAGAGAGACTTGGAAGACCTTATCTTTTAGCATAACAAGAGTAATTATCATCTAAAATTAGGACTTAGGAGAGAGCCTGGGAGTCGAGGGAGAGGGAAAGATGGAGTATTCGTTTCAATTTCACATCTTAATTATTTAGAAAGTGTCACTTCACTGTGATTTTTGTCAAATTCTCCGTTTAAACAGAAAGTGGAGTATAACTAAGATACAGTAGCGTTACTTTTTAACTAGAAATGAAGATGGAGCACAGAAGAACAAAGTGAAAAAGAAGCAAATTTCTTCCAAATCAGAGATGCAAAGGGACAAATCTAACAACTGGAGACATGGCGCCCTAGCTGATACGATTTCAAGTACACAGGAAAGTATGCTTGGTGACATTGATCTACATGACAAATTGACAATGTTTTTGGCTTTGTCTCCTATATTATTATATAGGTACTTTCAAGCCGCGCGTGATCGCATCACTTAATTAATATTCTTCTGATCCTTGATGTGCCCAAAGGCCAACTCCAAACGTAGCTATTGCAGGTCTCCAATACTAGCATTGATCCCAGAATGTGTCTCTGCATGAGAAGATAACAGGGACAAAGCTGCACCCAATATGCTGATGTGATGTTGATTAGGCAAAGGCTCAACATCGAAACCATCTGGTTCATGCATATATTAATATTATATATATATATAAAGTTTTGTAAATTATATTTTATAAATAGAGATGATTATACATGTTTAATGTTGAATTGAGTTCCCTTACATTGATGTTCAGGTTAACATTAAACATATATAAAGTTTTATAAATTATATTTTAAAAATACACTTCTTTTTATAGAGATGATTATACATGTTTGAGTTGCATGCTTATATACACACGTACTTAAAAATTTCTCTTCCTTCACAAATATTACTCTTAACTAAACCATATATGTATGTGTGTGTGGACCACTATTTAAAAGTACAATACAAAAGAGTGATATAGCCAATACAGCCAGCCACATGATTTGAGTACTGGACCTTCAATCAGAAAGTAAAGTGTATAAACTATAAAGTATGAACCCATCGATTCTCCTCCTAGAAACTAAACTACACGTAACTGTTTTGACAAAATAATCAATAACCTCATTTTATTCCATATATATTGAATAATAATAGGAAAAGAGCATTAGTCTCCCTCCGATATAGCCATCCTTCTTATTCATTTAACGGTGTCAAGAATCAACAAATTAAAATTTCTTAACCTACCAACAACGGGACGAGGAAAGTACCCTGCGATGGAAAGACTGAGCAAGGAGCCATATCTCTGTGATGACCCCAGCATCCTCTCTCCTCGAGAGGCTCCTCCAAGTCCAAGCACACCATTGCAGACTCCACGGGAAAAGACACGGCTATCTGTTGAGGAAGATCAAGAAGAAGAAAAGGAGGGAAAGCTAGATACCATATTGGATCTGAATGTCCCTGGCGACGATTCTGCTCTCGGGTGCAGTCCAGAACTCAATCTCATCACCTCTTTGGACGCGGGTTCGTCCAAGACTTCATCAGAAAACCCTCCTGCTGGGTCCGATGCAGAGCCACGAGTCTTCTCTTGCAACTACTGCCAGAGAAAGTTCTACAGTTCACAAGCGCTTGGGGGGCACCAAAATGCCCACAAGAGGGAGAGGTCAATAGCAAAAAGAGGGCAGAGGTCAATAGCAGCCTTTGGGCTTCCTTTTCTTGATGATCACCGCTATGCGAGTATGGCTTCTCTACCGCTCCATGGTACTTGCAGCAATAGACCTCTTGGAATTCAGGCGCACTCCATGATCCATAAACCTTCTCATTTTTCATCTAATGGGTTTGGAAGCACTTATGGTTATGGACATCATGCTTGGTCGAGACCCCTTATTGATCAACAACCTGGAATAGGGAAGCTAGCAATGGAAAGTTTTCACAGATCAACAACAGGATTATCATCGCGAGGCAGTGTTGGTAGGTTCGAAGTGGGAAAGACCATGCTCAATTCTGCAGCCAATGAAGAAATCAGTGGATATCTGGTTAGTGGAACTCGATTGAAGACCAATCAGGAAGAAATGAAGCACCTTGACTTATCCCTGAAGCTCTAAGCATGGGCTTGTGTTATAGTCAGTACTTCTCGAACAGTAGGGTTAACATTTCTTTTCCCACTGTGTGAAATAATATTTTGTGTAAATTTGTTTATGGCAGGATCAAAGGTTCTTTATCTGTTAATTAATGAATTCACAATCATTCAACTGCAGTAAGGTCAGGTGCACTGAGTTGTTATTTTTAATTTTTTTTTTCCCGAGACATTTATTTTACTTATTTTCTAATATGTCAATGCATATATAGGTGATCATCAATATTCAATCTAAATTGGGGATTTTTAAGTTCTTATAACTCTTGTCAGCCTCAAATCTGGGTTAGAATCTGCCACAATTGTTTCCATTTTTACAGATCAAATTAGCCCTACTAAAATCATCAACGATTTGAAATCTAATCTGTAAACTAATGGATGAATAAAAACAATTCCCACTCCATTAGACGGTTGATTATCCACAGGATCACAAATACAAGAGTCTTGTGTTTTGCCACATGCTTTACGACAGATATCTGTCTGGACTAAATTGTTGTTTCCAAAATACGGATCCGATCCAATAGTTAGAAGCACGTCCAAGAATTCCTAAAACACAGTTCATCCTTTAGCTATGGAATCCACCAAATGCTAATGCAGACGCAAAACTAACTAATCCCTATGATAACTGTACTACCATAGATTCGCGATATATTCTGTGAAATTTTTTTTTAGAAAACAGTAACTTGCTATCTTAAATCTGAATTTTCTTTAAAATTTAGATTCAGATTTATTTATCCTCGGACGATGAGATTCTGATTTCATGTATCAGAAGAGCAAGAGCAAGTGACTGCATGAATAAATAAACTTTTTTTTTTATCATGATAACCAAAGCCAAACCAGTACTGGATTGGAATTGGATAGCACTATAAACGCACATTATCTGATAAAAAAAGAGGAGACTGTGTGTTTGTCCACACATGAAACAGTAGATTAGACAGGCTCCATATCATTATATCATTTTGGTTTCAGTACAGGAAGGCATGTTTGTCCTATTTGCCGGTGCATGTACAAGTTCACTATCGTCAAGTGCTCTCAAATCTAGAAAAGATTCGTATGCGCTCAATATCTAAAGGTAGAATAATAAGTCTGCATAGCGACACTGCAACCCATTGCATTAAGGACAAACTCTTCATGTTAAAATAATGATTAAGTGAACGTGGCTGTTACCATCAAAACCTACCGTTCCCATTCTCACAGCTAAGCTGCAAGCAAACCAGATTTGGTACATTTTTTTTATTTTCACATGGTTCATTCCTAGTTTCGACTCATTTTATCATGGACCCCGCCGAATCTCCAAGATATTTTTTCGTGTTTTTTCTGCTGCGTTTAGGACATGAAAATCTATCTTTCTGATCTTTTAGTCCCTTTTGCAAACAAACATATATAACTACAAATAATAGCTAAGAGGGTAGGCATCGATCCTTTTGATGAAGTTATACGTAGGAGATTTGTTACAGAATTAAAAGTTAAAACTTTGATTGATTAATTAATTCCATTCTAACGCTCTAAGGACACATTATTTGCTTGAGTTTGCATAAATGACAAATACATAAAGCAAAATTGAGAAAATCTCGTCTATTTTCTTAATTCATTACAAATTTGCATTGGAGGAATTAGGGGACTGCAGTACCCTGAAAAGGAATAACTATTCTGGTGACGATAAGGACTGCAAAGTTATCAGCATTTCAAGTTAAGTGCCTGATGACTGAATAGTAAGTGCCAGGGCATAAAGAATAGTATCATATACATAAGAAAGCAATTGTGATTATAATGTTGAGACTTGAGATGGTGATGGGAGGTGTGGGAGAAGTCAACGTTTGGTTCATATTTGATTTAGATTAGTTTGGTTCATTTTGATTAAATTTCGCTTAAATTATTCATTTTGTGTTATAGTTTAATTTCAAATTTAATTTAGATTAGTTTGGTTCATATTTGAAGTGAAATTATAAAAATTAAATAAGGATCATTTTGTATTGTTTCAAATTATAAAAACTAAATTGAATTTTTAATAACACAATAAGACCACATGCCTAAAAGTTACTAACGTTACTTTACAAAAGAAACAAAATTCATTCCCCCAGTTAGAATATTTATCAATGCAAATCCAGGGTAAAAACATTTTTTTATTTGGCAAATATGGGTCCAGCATCCTTATTTACGGGAAATCTGCAAAAGGTGGCCTCAGGAAAATTCACGTGAAAGTGTGAAGCCACATGCCTCTCTATCGACAAGTCTATTCTATAACATCAATTTAATTACATGAATACCACAAATTGTTGACATAATTTATATTATTTAATAATTATTTTAAGACTCAACAACGTTTTTGGTATTTATGTTTTTATTCTATCTTCATTTTAGTTATTACCTTTTTTTATTACATAGTTATTACCTTTTTAATGTGTTCATTTCAACCTCTCAATTTATTAATAAATCTAATTAATGTTTTTTATTATAATATTTAATTCAAATTATTTTATTAGATTGGTAATGTTAGACAAAAAAATATATAACATGACAAGAGAAAATTTAACAAAATAATGTGAATGAAAGTTCACTTTACAACATCTGATGTAATTAATAAATTAAGGGATTAAAATAAAAAAATTAAAAAGTATAGAACGTAAAATTAACATGGAATAAAAATAAAAATATGGATTAAAAAGTAATTAAAAACTTAGTAAAGACTTATTTTAATTTTTTATTTTAACAACTTAAATTTTGTAAATAACTTGTGACAAGCATGCAACATGTTACTTGCGCCATTATAAAAGATCCTTTATACACTTAAATGATAAGTATTCTGATATTGTTTTATATGTAAAAGTAACAACTTAATTATAAATCCTATGTAGCGAATAAAAAGGCGCCAAATAAGAATCCAAATCAATTCAAGGTGGACAGCCCAATCTGAAGTTAGCAACTACTTCTAAGGAGAAATCATCATTCATTCAGACAAGATGGCAACTTGGAAAAACCAAAAGTTTAAAATTCTTTCAAGCTAGAAGTGTTTACATCAATTCCTAGTTACCTAGTTGCCGACTACCAAGCTTAGCTGTCTATTTTTCCAGAAAAGACTTGACATTTCTCAATCACCGTAGAATTTTAGTTAATTCTATCCTTTTTCATCACATTGTCATGTAAAAAGACAAAGAATTCATTATTTACTTCCCTTGCCTCCAAGTACACGCGAAATTTTTCCTGAACCTTAGCATTCAGATTCCTGAAATCAACAATTGAAACAGATAAGAATCACTAGCAAGCAGAGGAGTTTATAGTTTGGTTTGATTCGATTTTGAAAGAAAAAATTATCCTAACTTAATTAATTAATTTTTTTATATTAAAAATTGATTAATTTTTATTTTAATTAAAGAATCGAATTAAATTAAATCAAAATATTTTTCATTAATTTATTTTGATTTAGTTTGATTAGTTTTTATTCAAATATTTTTTAAAAAAAATTATATTCAATTAGATTTTTTTTATAACTCAATTAATAATAAATTAATCTAAAAATATTAATAAAAATATAATTAAATAGATATAAACACTAAATTGACCTAAATATTTATATAAATATAATAATAAATTAAAATTAATAATCTTTAAGTATGTAATGAAAGAAATATGTGTATATAATTAAATAAATTTGATTTGGTTTAGTTTGATTTAATTTTATAAATAAGAACTAAAAATCAAAGCAAATCAATCAGTTTATATAAAAAAAGAACCAAACAAAGTCAAAATTAATTGATATTGTTCAATTTTTAATTTTTTAGTTTAATTTTTTTATTTATATCGGTCTAGTTTGATTAAGAACACTCCAAATAGGAAGCCAATGCTGAGAAAGTGAACAACTTCAAAACATCTAGGGCAATTTGATACAAGTTTTGATTTTTAGGTTTAGACAACCGGACTTGCATGTGGGATTTTGTCCAGGGAACCTACGAACAAAATTGCAGGCTAAGTTCGGGTTCATTTCTTCTCTGCCAATTGCCAAACAGCCAATGTATAAGAGGAAAAGGCGAAAACACAAGCCAAACTATAAATCAGGTCCCATGTAATGTGCCGTACCGAAACATTCCTCTCATCGAACACTATTCACTTGGTCGATCTTAAACCTTAAAATCTTATTTGATATATTTTATAAGTAATAGATAGTATAATATAATTAATACTATTTATTTTTAATTTTTTATATAATATTTGGATAAGACACTAGATAACATAATATTTAGTCAAAATAATTTTATCTAACCTCATCCTATAACATATATGAATTAAATTATTTTATCTTATACTATCTTATACAGTTAATACTGAATAAAATTATTTTAATTGAATAAATTATTATTTATTATCTTGTCCAAATATAAATAATATTAATTATATTATACTATCAATTCCTCGTATGATTTACCAAATGAGACCTAAATGGATTGAATTTGGTCACAAGTTGCTTTATTTAGAAAAATGACATGTTTCTTTAGGAAATAGGGATTACAGTTACAGTTAAGGGTGAGAATAGGTCAAGTCGCTAATCAAAGGCTTATGGCCTAACCTATTTTTGATTTTACTAGGCTTGGGTTTATTTATTATACAAGCTGGTTTAAACTTTTATAAAAGTTTATTTAATTAAATAAGTCAGGCTTAGACCATTAAAAATATCTATTTCATCTAATAGACTGGCTTATTTATTTATTATATATATATATATAATTAAAAAAATTAAAATATTTATATAATTTATCATTATATATTTGTATAATTTATTAATTTTAAACATAATTTAATAATTTTAATTAAAGACACAAGCTATTTGATATTTTAAAAATATCAGCTTGTTAATCAGTTTAAAATTTTCATGTAATGTTGGCATTTAAATAGGCTTGCAAGGTAGATCAAACTTTTGTATTTTCATAAAAAGATCAAGTTTATCATAAAAAAAAAACATATGTTAGGTAATAAACCAGGCTGAGGGTAGAGTAAAAAATGGATAGATTGAATAAATGTTGAGTTACATAATTAATGAATGGATAGAAAATAAATTAATAATAAATTTGGAATTTATTAAATAATTATTAAAATTATTCAATCCATCAATAACCTATTCTAATGGATGAATATCTAATTTATCCATAACCTATTCTAATAAATAAATATCCAAATCATTCATTAATCTAATTTAATCAATGGATATCTAATCCATCTATCATCAACTAAATATATTTAGACTCCACTTATGTCTAAATATATTCTATTCATCAATCTATATATATAAATCAAATGAATTCAATAAATATTTTGATTGGTTTATTAACCATCTATTAATTAAAATTAATTTAATCTATTTAAATCTATTATTATAATTATATTATATTTAAATATGAATAACTTAGATGAATTATAGATTCATGAATTTATTTGTCACCTCTAATTCAAGTTTAATGTTTTACAAAACTGTCATACTTATTAGTTATAATGTGAATACTCTGACAAGCTGATCCTTGATGAAAAGTTATGAAATATGAAAAGAAAGAAGCAAGCAGCATTGAATATACGAAGACTCAAAAAGGTGAAAACCCAGCGACTATAAATAATCTCTTCCACGTGTAATGATTATGTGGAACAATTGGGATCTGAACGGGGAAAATGAAGAGTACATTAGATTAGACCATGGCAAAAATTGTCGTTATGGCAAATTCTGTTGATTTATTTTCTTTTGTTCCAATTTGTCCGTTATTTTCTTTTCTAAAATCACGAGATTGCAAAACTGTCATATTAATTGCTCTAAATTATCTGAATGAGCCAATAAATTCTAGTGGTATCATAATTAGGGAAAGAGATAATTATTTATTATTCATACACACAGCTGAATGTTGAAAATGTTGATAATTTTGAAAATGTTGGTTGATCGGTACACGACATTGCGTTTTGGCTTTTGGGCCTGCACATTGCAATGGATTGGACGGTACTGAGCCTGATAAATGGCTGGGCCGACAGATACAATGGAGGATTGGGCTGAAGTACAGGGTCACACTATTATCCTAACACCACACACATTATACTTGATTATTATAAAAAAATATAATTATTAATTTTTTATATTTAAAATTATAAATATTTTAAAAAATATATTTAAAATACTATAAATTAAATAAAATTTAATTTTTAAAAAATATTATCAAAATCTTGAAATTTTTAACACGAGAGTCTAAATATAGAATGGAGGTAATTAAAATAATAGTTATACATAAAAATTAGATCTGAGATACAAAGTTTATTTACTTTTTTTGTTTGCATTACTAAATTAGTAATATTAACATTTTTTTTACATAAATTAACATGAAATCTGAAAGATCTATCTGTTGTAATATATGCATTTTGATGTTTAGCACCAGAGGAAATGAGGTCGTTGTTGAGAAGGTAGGTGTTAAGTGACAGGAATATTTCGCTGGACTTAGGCAAGCGAGAAAGGTGATACAGGCTGCATGCAATCATAGACACTACACGTGAGTTTGCCGTTTGCCTGTGACAAATAAAGAAAGAAGCAAAACCAATTCAAACTTCGGGGGGCTGAGTGCCCAAACCAAAGCTGCAAGAGGTGCATGGATGATGATGACATATGGATCATGAATTGATAGCAGAAAATGCATTAATTGTGACGTTGATATCATAGCACAGAAGAAAATAAAGCTGCAAGCACTCGGTTTCCCATAAATTTTTCTGAAAAGAAGCTGAAAAATTGTGGAGATTGAATCAATGCAGATTAATCATTTCGTTCCCTTTCTTAATTCCAAAATCGCCCTATATAACCGAAAATAAAACCATTAAAATAAACCCAATCGCAAAACCATATCAAAAGGGTACGCATGGGTCCTAATTATAAGTCCATGGCAGCTTGGCCCAGCAAAACTATGCAGAAGCTTCTCACCACTGTCATGAACCATGACCCATGATGCACATGAAATTTACTTGTGGTTGCAGGGTTCAAAGGTCATATTGTAGATGCTTTTTTGGTTCAATAAATAAAAAGAACATCCTTTTTCACCCACCACGATTTCACAAAGTTATTCCAGGGAAAAGCATCTGACTTGTTTTCTCCAAGAAAGAAAAAGATAAAAATACGACAGAAAAGAAGAAAGCATCGATTCCTTTGGTACCAAACGATGATTAAAGTTTAAAGAAGCTGCGTGGGATGAGAATTTTATTTCTGGTCTTCTGAATGACCGCATTGATTAATCAGTAATAAATGATTTGTTGATGTCACTAGTCGCACACATGTTTCAATTAAGTGACAACATCAAAATCGTTTACACTTAATAGAGGTGTGGACGGCTCTGATTTTATCACTTAGTTATGACATATGCGACATTTGTGAGCTCTGACACTAAAGAATATTTCTTAAATAATTTTTATCTCATTTCATTTACCCCAACAATTATTTGCTCCAGATGTGACCCAATGAACATCCAAAGAACAAGCTTGCAACAGCTCCAAAATTTCTTGGGTATGTGTACCCCAACCCAAATACATAATAATTAAATGCCAACCGGCTGGTGGTTCTTTGGTGGATACTAAATTACATTCTTTTCTAGTATTATTAATAGCCCAAACATTATATTCTTTACTTTTTCGTATATGTTATCATTGAAATTGTAAAATTAGCTTTTTTAATATAAAGATATATGAGATTTATTGTAATATGTGTCAATAAATTTTTAAAGTTACACTTTTTTATTTTATGAGTGGTTGTTATTTTTTAAAATGCATGAAATGTGTATTATGGTCCAATTATTATTATTATTATTATTATTATTATTATTTCAAAAGGCCTCATTTTGAGTACGGAATAGTTGGAAAATAATGAAGGTTACAGATAATTTGTGCTTTTTTTTTTGGGTATTCCAGATAATTGATGCTTTAAGGTGGGAGGCTGTGGGCTCCGAAACCCCGACATCCACTGGTTGTAATAATTCCACTTTGTCTCAAGCTTCATTATCACACATCATTGTTCATTGTTTAAGGAATCTTTAATTGAGTTGCCGCAATCATTAAATCTAGCAATTTACCGCTTCGTTAAAATTTCTTAGGGTGTGCATATTAAAAAATAAAATTTCTTAGGATGTTTTCTTTTTTGATTTGAATATTATAAAGAGAAGGGTTTATTTTAAATAATAAAGTAAAAAATATTAATTATTAATAAAAATTAAAAAAATAAATTTTAATAATTTTATAATTTATTTTATATATATATATATATATATATATTATTATTATAATTTTAATTATTAATTTTTTTATTAATAGTTAATACTCTTCGTTTTATCTTCTAAAATAAATCATTCATTTTAAATGAATTATTTTTTTTCCTTTCACATCCTTTAAATATGAAATTAATATCATTTAAAGTACTAAAACTCTTTTTCCCAGTTATGCATTTATGAGGAGATTTAAATTTCTAATATTATAAGGATTTAACTCCTCTAAAATAAAAGATTTATTTGAGTAAAGTGATAAGTATTAATTATTAATAAAAAAATAAAGAAATAGATTTTTATAACATCATAATTTGTTATACACGTACATATATTTTATCATAATTTTATCATTAATTTTTTTATTAATAATTAATATTATTCATTTTATCCTTTAAAGTAAACCACTCATTTTAGAAGGAACTAAATCCTTATTATAGAGGCCTCCTCAATGAAAAATTATTGCATATAATAAACACATGTTCCAGAAAGTATTTTCACTATTAATTTTAAATTATTAATATAAAATTTATATAAATTTTTTTAAAATCAATGATAGAAATTTTTCTTAAAATATATAATAATTTATCCTCCTTAATTGTTTAACTCAATTTTACTTATTATTTCTACTGCTACCTGTTAATTCTTAAGGTGTGTTTGGGTGAGTGTTTTTACCATCCAAACAAATTTTTATATGTTTAAATGAGTTTTTTTCTATTTTATTTATTTCAAAATTTACATCAATTCTCAAATATAATTTTAGTTTAAAAAATTTGTTTAATGTTAAATAATTATTTATTACTTTTATATTAAACATGATTTTTTTTAAATAATTTATTTTACTCAAATTTACTTTTTATCAAAATTAAATTTATAAAATTATATTTATCTAAAATTAAATTTATAAAATATAATTCATACACATCATTAATTTTATTGTAGGCTTGCAACAAAGCAGCGGTTCTTCTTTTTTTTAATTTTTGGAATGTTATTATATTTTTTATCCGTCATGATCATGAAGATTTTTTAATTAATTTTATATTATTTTTAAAAATATATAAAGTGTATTGTAAAATTAATCTGGATTTGAATTTCTCTCTTCGAGAATGCTATCGAGAGGATTTTTTTTTATGATGTATAAATTTTATGAGCATATTTTATTTTATTTTATGGCATTTTTTTTGGTATCAACTTAAAAAAATGTTAATTTATTTATTTTATAATATTTAATATTTACTAATTAAAGAATGAGAAATTTTACCTAATTACTCATTGTTATATTTTGCTTGAATGGAGAAAAAAATAAAAAAAAATAAAGAGAAGAAAAAATAAAGAAAAAAAAATTTTTTTAGTGAAGAGTTTATAAAAGTTAAACAAATAAAGAAATAAGAGATAGTACAACTCATTTTATTCATATTTTTATTCTCATTGCGTAAAAATTGATTTCGTATAAAGAAAAATATAATCATTGTTTGCGCATAATAAACGTATTCGTAAAATGTATACATGTTTCTAAATTAATAGAAAAATCATATAATTAATATGTGAGGGTATAATTTTATATTTCAATATTTTCAGAATGGAAAATAACGTTGCGCTGCCATGCCTGCCCTTGTGGATTGTGCAGCGCTGCTCCACGCTCTCGGCAGCGTTGGAGAAATCAAAGTCAGAAACGTGATCAAAATTGGAGTGCGGTTCCCTTGCTGTTCTACAAGTGATTTTTTGGGAAGTGGTTAAAAATCGTTATCAAAGGCAGAGCAATCTCTGTTCCCTGCGAATTCCGCAAACGTCCTTTTTATTCCCGTTTTATAATCCCGAGTAGATGTAAACGCTTCTTTTTAAGCATATTGTTTAATCCCTTTTTTAAGCTAAGTCTTCCTTCGTACACCTCGGAAGGACCACACTCCAGTTTTGAAAGTCCTCCTTGTCTTGCTTGAATGGCACTATTGTTAGACTACAATTAAATTTACAGTTACCAAACAAATTTTGACTAGAATTACCCGTAAATCATAATCTCTGTTTTTTTTTTTAAACAAACATTATGAGAACGAGAGATATGCATGAGTTTGATTTGATTTTGTTTAATTGTATAAACAAAAATAAAAATTAAATTAAATCAATTAATCTTTTAAAATGAAAATTAAATAAAATTAATTAGATCAATTTAATCAATTTTGTTCAACTTTAGAATTCTTAATTGGATTTTTTTTGGTTTAGACCAATTTAATTGTGTTATGAATATCCTACTCAAGATACATGCAAATAAGCACAAATAACTACTTAATTAATCTATGCAAAAATATACAATAACATAAAAGTAAAATATTAGCAAAACTAAATAAAAAGTCATTATAATTCCATCAAATCTAAAAGAGTCAGCTAATTTACATTATTTTTAGTATCAATTTTAACATATTTTCTCTTAGATTAATTATAATTATAAAAGATAAAAAATTTTACATTATTATTTAATAATATGTTAACGTTATCTTTTAATCATGTATTATTAAATTATTAAAAAATTTAATTAAAATAATAATTACTTAAAAAAATTAAATATTAAATAAAATATAATTAGATGATAATATAAAAAAATTTACACTGATAATAAATAAAA
Source organism: Castanospermum australe (assembly GCA_019955255.1). Taxonomy (NCBI): domain Eukaryota; kingdom Viridiplantae; phylum Streptophyta; class Magnoliopsida; order Fabales; family Fabaceae; genus Castanospermum; species Castanospermum australe. The sequence continues at coordinate 515,918 of NSJW01000213.1, forward strand.
ATTAAATATATGATAATATACAAAAAAATTTTAATAAATCATAATTAAATCCTATATATAATATTCATTCATAATTGAATAAAGATGAACAATTTAGTAAAATGACATTACAATAAACAACCACTTTTTTTTATTTCCCTCGAACTTATTCAAATTGATCCCAACTGTGATTGATGTTGAATATCAGGTTCATAAAATTAAAAAGTCCAAGTTCGAATCACAGATTTGTTGAGTACTCCCTAATGTTTCTGCGCGTTTTCCGATTTTAGAGCATTTATTTTCCCGTAGGCAAAGTAAGGAACTTCCATATAAAACATATTGGGAACATGAAATCCGAGAGTGCCTCAAGTTTCGGCTTATGCTTACGGCTTAGTTTTTTTTTTTTAAATAGAAAATTTATGAATATTATTGCTTAGTTTGCTCAGACATACAAATCTCTGATCACGGAATTAGCTGGCCTTGAACGTGTTGGATTTAAGTTTCACTTAAACGAGTAGTTCGACAAATTGGATGACACGGAGAATTTAATAGCAAGGAATATCATCATTTAAATAATTCCCTTGTATGGCTTTAAAAAATTAAAATCTTTAAATCTGCGCAACAATTCAATTTTTCTTAAATGAAAAAGCTTAATTAAGTTTTTGAGTCTTATATATTTGAGTAATGTTATACAACCTAAAAAAAATAATTAAAATTTTTTATAAATAAATTTATGAGTAGTCATTGAATAACATGAATTGGTAGGAATTACCTATTTATTCAAAAATTAATAAATATATCAAATTATTTTATTAAATTTTTTTAAAAAAAATTATAACTACATAATATCTTTTTATATATTTTATTCATTGTTTGTTTTAATTTTAATTTTATTCATTTTAATATCTAAATATGCCAATTTCGACAAATGTTCTTTGTTCTAATTTTTGTGATTTGATTCAATTTTAAAATCAAACAGTGTTGAAACAAAAACGAGCATTTGTGTTAATTGAATTATATTTTTTAAGTTTTATCCAAGTTATTTTATTAAATAACTTGTTAAATAATTATTAATGTGATAAATCTAAAAAAATATAGCGTATCATGATTCAATAAAATAATTTTAATGAAATGTTAGTTTAAAAATAATGTTAAATATTATTATTAAATTGATAGTTTAAAATAAAGAATTTAATTTTAATATATTATTAATGTAAAAAATTTTATATTATTATTTAATTATATATTATTAAATTATTAAAAAATTGAAATAAAATAATAATTATTTAAAAATTTAAATGTTTCTAATAATATGATAAAATATGATGTAATGATTGTGTATAAATTATACACAAATAGTATATTAAAATTAAATTTTAAAATAAATAATAAATTAAAAAAGAGTAAAATAAAAATATAAAAAAGTAAACTTAATTAAACCATAAAAAAAAAGAGCAAAAACGATAAAATAGAAATCTACTAAGCAGGAGCACGAGGACAGCCATAATAAATAAAAGAAAAAGGTGGGGAAAGCAAGCAATAGCACTTTCGGCCGCCGGTAGAACCCAAGGCTGCTACAAGACAAGGATTCTTCTTCATCGAGCATACATTCAGAAGGAAGGATCAATAAAATTCAGAGAGAGATTCTTCATTTTTCTGCCTTCCCAATCTGCCCTTGAACTTTCTCCAAATTTTCCATTTTGCCTGCCACACGCACAAGCATAGCGTAGGCAGAACCAACTCTCTGATTCCACCACTACCGGATCGTGCTTCTCTGCAGCTACGTTGAGTTACAAGGTTGCCAAGGAGGAGGAACTGCCAAAAACTTACAATGCTGCGTAAACTGGTAGCGGTGCCACGGAAGAAGAAGCTCGGCACCGTTCCGGTTTACCTTAACGTCTATGATCTCACGCCGATTAATGGGTATGCGTATTGGCTCGGCCTCGGAGTATACCATTCTGGGGTTCAAGGTAACCGAGTTTTCCCCTTTCTTTTATGTCCTCCTGGGTTCTTTCTTGTATATCTTTTTGTTGTTTCTTTGCTCTCAAGGAAGCCTTGAAAATGAATGAAATTTTGGGTGACTGGGTGTTGCTAGCCTTAGCCGTCGCCGGCCACATGTTCTTAAGGGCACCCAAATTTTCGTGCTTTTAATTCTTAGCGCAACGTAATGGTTAATTTGCATCTGGATTTTCAATTCAGATCCGTGGTTGTGCTACGTTTATGACCTGTTCGGAGGAAATTAAGTTCAGTCCTTTGCGTGGGTTAGTGTAGAGTATGGAATAAAAGATCTCTTCTTTATATCCATGGAACGCTAAAGTTTCTCGGTTTACTTGAATTCTATTATAATTATGATTATAATAATTGGGATAGGAAGATTTTTGTAGACTCATGGACCTAGAGAATTCTGGCAGGGGTGCTCCTTCATGCTTGATGGAGTTGGTTCAATTAGGGAAAAACAATGAAACCACTCTAATGTTATGTTTACACAATATCTGCGAGCCCAGTTTTTACTTTCCAGGACTTTTAAACTAATTGTATGAACTAATAATAACATGGTTCTCCATGTTGCTTCAAAAGTGAGAAAAGCTAAAGCTGATCTAAATAGACTCCATTTTCCTCTTTTTCCTTTGTTCTCTTAGTTGGAGTTGTTTGGCTAATAATGTTAGCCGTTTGTCAATTGCCATTATTATATTCACTAATTCACCAGTCAAGCATATATGCGCAAAGGCACCCGTGCACTGTATTGCTTTTTCGTTTATAGTGGTTTTACCTAAAATTTTCTTTAGTTGTTGATACTTAAAAAGTTAAATCAGTCTTTCATGATTTTTATTTTTTTATAGTTCATGATATTGAATATGGTTTTGGAGCACATGAACATGACACAACGGGGATTTTTGAAGTGCAACCAAAACATTGTCCTGGGTTCACTTTCAGAAAATCAATTTTCATTGGAACAACTGATCTGGACTCGAAAGATGTTCGGGCATTTATGGAGAAACTAGCTCAAGAGTACTGTGGGAACACCTATCATCTTATCTCTAAAAACTGCAACCACTTCTGCAATGATGTTTGTCTCAGATTAACGGGAAAGTCAATCCCTCGATGGGTAAATCGACTTGCTCGACTTGGTAAGAAATAGATCAAAGTATATTCTGATTGGTTATTAACTTCATCTCTCATTGTGTTTCTATGCGTTGGTTTTTCAATCAGACGTTGAGAAAATCTGCAGGAAACTATGATAATTGTAAACCAAGAAATTTTATCACAAATTCTTTCCAAGGAAAAAATGAACCTATCAAGCATAGGTGTTATTTTGAGTGATCAATGCAGTAGCTCATCTCACCACTAGAATCTGCAATGGCACCAATTATGTTTCTCTTGTCCCCCCCCCCCCCTCTGCATGATAAACTTTGCCAGCTTTTTCCCTCATTTGTACTGCAAAGAGCACATTTTAAAATCTAACACCAATATCAGTCCTGGAAGAAAATGATCACTACTTTGAGATATGTAATTCTATGCTTATGATTGTTGAATGTAATGTTTCAAATTAGCCTTTGCTTCTGATACCTGTTAATAAATTCTTCTCTGGTTTTTCATTTAATTTTATTTGAAATAAAGCTAAGTGGATTTTTTTTTTTCCTTTAGTTGACGACTTGATGTTTAATAGCTTAGAATTCATATAGTAAATTGGAAGCATTGTTCGCAAAAAAGTATGCTTGTTCCTGCAGAATAGACTTCCCTTGCATGAAGTGACGAGAGGGCTGTTTTGCCAGCATTTATTGATATCTTTAATTCATTAGCTGCTTTTGATTATGCTACTGTTTCCCCCATTTGATATGTACTTGTAATGCGGCACTTGTAACTTTTTTTTATGTTCCTATGCTGCAACTTGTAGAAGTGTAAACAAAAGATTTCTGAGTGTCTTCTCCCTCTAAACAACTACCAAGCATGTCATGATTTCTATTTGTAAGTTCTGCTTCTCAATGTGAAGGTCTTTTCTGCAACTGCGTTCTTCCGCCCGGGCTAAATGAAACAAAGGTTCGACAAGTTACATTAGAGAGGGTTCAGGAAGGAGAAAAGAGGAAAATGAGAAGCCAGTCCAGCAGGTACGAGGCTTCCTCCAATCCACCATTGTCGTCTAGCCCTCAAGGTTCAGCAATTAAAAGTAGTAGCCATAGACATTGCCTTCCTCCAACTTCATCTTTGATTAATGCTTCTTCAACCTCTACCTTAACAGTATAGTAAAGCTTTTACAGGAGTCAGGCTATGAAATATAGGGTCTTAGAATTATGTAAGCAACCAAAGATGAGCAGGGAAGAAAATTTTTTATTTGTTCCATCTTTCTGTTCTGCTGGATATCCTTTATGGTGTGGCAAACTGGCAATAGCTACTATGGAATGGTTGCTTTGTCTCTGTTCTTTTTTTAATTGCTTTCTTTCCTCGGTGAATGGAAAAGTCCTTTCTTTATAAATTTTTGAGGGCTACGCATTCTTGAATCTTGATTTATGATGTAGCATATATTAATGTGTTCATTGTGTAGGATGATAGTCTACGTTCGCTGTAAGTCGTAAAACAATGCAAGATAGGAAATATAAAAGAGTGAGTTGATGGTAATACAGAGTATAAATTAGAGTCCAAATTTCTGAATGCTTTAGATACTGAATCTAATTAGGGTTTCCAATCCCACCCTAGAGGATCCTTCTTATCGAATTAGAAATTCAAAGTACGAAATGTTAGAACTAGAGAATTCGGAGATAATACATTATAGAGACCAAATTAGCCTGAAATAGTATGTGCTAATGTTCTCTGACTTTTGGATACTGAATCTAAATTAGGTCCTGGACCTTTCAACTTGTATAGTCCTTTCAGCCAATGGTTGGAAGAGATTTGTTGGGAAAATTCTTTGGTAGATACAGATACAGCCAACGGTTGGCTGCCACCTCAACTAGTTAGAATTTGAGCTTAACAGAAAAATATTTAAGTGGTGTTAGTGGCACCCTTGGATAGTAAAGTATACATCTGGATACTTCTAGTTGCACTTAAATCTTTTTGTATTGAAACTCAGGTTAAAGCTAGTAGAGTTGGCAGCATTGGTTGTGTCTACCCATCTCTCTTTCTGAAGTGCCTTGCCCAACGTGAGGTTGAAAGCTGGAATTTCCAGGCATCCAAAGACGAGTTGTGTTAATGGACTTTTGATGTTTGGTAGTTGGAAGTAATCACAGCTTGTTAACTTGAAAAGCACTTATCGAAGACCAAAAAAATAAAAAAAATAAAAAACCATTAAGAGTGACTAAGTGCACACTACCAGTATATCTCATCACCATTCTCAGCCTTTTTCTTTTTCCCACTTCCCACCAGGAATCGGTGATCAGCATTAGCTTTGGGCACAACCAATTAGAGCATACCAACAAAAATGTGAAATAGAACCCCGAGACAGGATAACTCGTGTTATCTCTAGCCACAACTTACTACACTCAAATAAACTGTAAATTTAAAAGATAGGGCCAAAAAATTTGCCCGTCAGTCTCCAAAAAAAAAAAATCAAGGTTTAATTAAGAAATATGAGTTGCTATGTAACACAAACTTTTATCTGCGACTCGTTTTTTCCCTTTCCAATCTTGTGTAGCTTGGTATCATTTTCAATGAAAAAATTGTTAAGCACATGAATTTATGCAAATGATAATGCATAAATTTTTTATTAAATTATTTAAACTTGTGTGATTTGCCCAACTGTAGCCGGCAATGTGAAGACTAGGCACCGCCCCATTATTCGTTTTCTCGTAGTTTGAAGAATGCAACGTGGCGTGAAAGCATGACAACAAACAAAGCTTTCTTTTGAACACTTCCAATCCGCTCCCTTTACCCAATTTCTAACTCAGATTGGAGCTGGAGCCAGTGTCCGCTGCGCCCCCCTTTTTTTTTTTTGTCAGAACTCTAGAGTATGGATTTTAATCTGGCCCCATATTATCTAACGGGGCCTTGGGCTCCAACCTTTTTTTTTGCCTCCTTTCTTTTGTGCTGATACTCCACATTTAGAACATACCAAATTATTCACGTGAAAAAGAACATATCGTATTCTTTATTCTTTATTCTTTTTCTTCTTTTCATTTATTATTTATTATATATATAAAAACGCTTAAATAGATTAAATTCACAATGTGAAAAGTTTACTTTGCCAAATGGCATTTTGTGTTTGACAAATGGCTTCTGACATGTGAAAAAAAATACCAGCACGGTATTATATATTTTTCAAAATAAAAAATAAAAAAATGATTATATAAATCTTAAATATTATAATATATTTAGTGTGATAGTTAATGGGTCATGATTTCAAATCTCAAATAAAAAAGTTTATGAGTCAAACATTTTAGAATTATTCTTTCTTGTATTTTCTTATATTTTATTTCTTTTTTATTTAATAATATTTTTATCTCACTTTAATTTTTTATAAATTAAATTTAAAATTTCAATTCTCTTTTCACTATTCTGGATTAACCAATAATTATTATTAAACTTTATTTAATAAAGGATAATATTAAAAATACTAAAAAATAATTAAAATAGACCTAAAATAAGCAATGAATATATAATTTTAAATTATAAAAATTAAAAAAAGATAATAAATTATTAAACATATTTTTTAAAATTATTATAAGTGATTTTTAATTTTTATAGAATATTATATTATAATTTTTAACTAATATATCATTTTTAAAAGATATTATTTTTCTTTATAATTTTTCCCAGATATTGCATGAGTGTTATGCTAGTACTCATATAAGAAAGCAAGGATTTTGTCAAATCAATGTCCTAATGTACTAGTTAAGTTGCATTTTGTACTACAGTTAGCAACAATTTAAAGGCAAAATTTCAACTTCACGAGTCATGACCTGCAATTTCTATACCCCAATAGAGTAATATTATCATTACAGTTGTAAAATTGGACTAGATTGATAGCTGAGTCGCTGGTTCAACAGTTGATTTGGCTGAAAAAATTGGCGAAACAAAAAATTACCAAAAGGAAAAAAAATACAAAAACCGATCAGTTTGCCTATTTTTACCCCAATTCAGATTGGTTAGTTTTTTTAATTTTACTTAGTTCACTAAATCTAAATTTAATCATGGTCAAATTCTTTAATTTATTAATTTTTAGTTGATCCGAATCTTACAAGTTACAACCATGATAAAGAGTCCAAGTCCCGCTAGGGTGTGCAAATTTTTGAACATGAATGTTGTATTAATAAAAATAATCAGGTTCCTTATCCGAAAATAATAATAATAATAATAATAATAATAAAGTTAATGCTAAGTCGTACTTGTCCACACATTGTTATTCATCGCATGTACCGACAAGTAAATAATAACATAAAAACTTTGTTGGCTGTGTAGAAATCTTTCTAGGGAGCACATGAAAATCCGAAGAAACAGTAGTAGAAAAAAGTCTTAATCGTCGGCTTATTAAATTAAAAAAGTTTAACAATTTGTTTCTTCGTGTCCTTTTCGGAGATTATTCAAGTCGTTGCTGGGGAAACCGGGTTGCAAATGCAACCGAAAGCACTATGTACTGGGTTCTACGCCTTGGAATGAAAAGGCTCCCACTTGACTTGCTGGTGCATTCCTTATTTCCCAACTTTTAAACCCTTGCCCACATGAAAGGCATCCTAATTTTTTTGAAGTGCAAGCAGCAAAAGTTGTTACTCTAACTGGCGTCCATAAACTAACAAGTTGACATTTCAGGTTTGAACAAGTAAAGCTATTAATTTCTTAAATTTAACTTTGATTTGAAAACCCTCCGTCACTTTCATTCCAAGACAATTATTTTGAGGCTAGGACTGATCAATGAACTAACGTTATAGAACTATTTCCAAATAGGTAACCAGCACATTGAGATTGTGTAGAAGTATAATCATTAGCTTCTAACTTGTGCAATGTTTTTTATTTCTTATTTCATTTTTTTTAAATAGAATAAAAGACACATTACTCTCTTAAAGTATAAAGATTTCTCAATTTATTCCTTTAAGTTTAGGTTAAACCAAAAATAATATTTTAATCATTAACTCAAATAGAACATATGGCATATGCATGCTACATGACTTTATCTTTATGAAAAGTTGACTTTTTTTTTCACATAACCCTCTTGAAATTTAATTTTAAATATATCACTATTTGATTTAATTGAAAAAAATAGTATTTTTAATTTAATCCAAATGATAAGAGATTAAATGATATAAAATAAATTTTAAAGAATAAGTTAAAAAAAAATTATACTTTAAGGAGGTAAAATATATTTTATCCTTTTAAATATTATCATTGAGGTGATGATTTTTTTTTAACAAAAAAATTTAAAAACACAATGGAAGAGAAATTTCAGAAATTCACATTATGTGAAACACGAAGACATTGAATATGCATCAATTCAATCTCTGGACATTTTACAAAGTTCTTTGTATGGGGTATGAATGAATCAATATCGATTTGCCGTGTGTTCCATCATTCACGACCTCTAACCACCATTGTTTGTGTCGTTTGCAATGGACAAGCCGTACACAGTACACTTTAGAACTAGATAAGGATCCATTTTCAGACAAGCCATGTCGTGTGTTGACCCAAGTTTGATATGTTTGAAAGTCAACAGTTCCTCCATCGCATGTCGCTGCAAAAATGCAGATCCCTTCGTCCTCTATCCGTTGTTCACTGCTCTAGCACTGGCCCTCTATGGCTGTGAAGGTCTTGCAATCCTCTTCTGCTGCAGCTTAATTAAGATTTAAGACAACTTCTGATTCAATGTTGGAAACATCAACCACCGTAAGGTGGGCCAGAATTCAGACATCGAGGGAGCGATGTGTGGTGAAGGTCCTACTTCAAATAGGAGGAGATTGTAAAGACAAGCCACGAGTTTTGGAAATTCCACTTGTTTAGCTATAATTTTAATTTTCTTATATAGAAAAGACTCAATCTAAATTATTCAAATTTTGTGTGTTAAAATGTTCAAGCAAAAGTATTTTAAATTCTCTAAGTTTTGTGCTTCTCTATTGTTTTAGGCTACAAAATTTATTTATGCAAATCAGAAAATTGAAAGAAAGAATCCTAACAAATTCATAATTTATTATTTATTTACTTATATTTTATTAAATTCTAAAAAAATTAATGATTATAAACAAGTGCACCCGAGGAGCCAAATTGTCATGTCTGTGCATACAAATGATAAGTTATATCAATAAATATATTCGATTTTACATTAAATTTTAACCACTGTTTATTAGTTTGTTTGTTTTTTTATCAATGTGACTAATATCCATTAAGATATCCCATTTAATAGCCACTTTATAATTGCAACTTTTAACCCAGAAATGAAATTGTTTGTCTAATAGACAAAATATGACGTGTTAAACAAGTTAACGATGCATTGCGAACTCTGTTGATAAAAATATCACAACAAAGTCACTTGCAATAGCTGACTTTGCAATAGCTTGGGTGAAAATCTGACTCACCAAGTTGGTCATTGGGAAGCATGGCTCTTTCAAAAATTTTAAAATCTTAAAACTTATCCTTAACTTCTAGTTTTATTTTTATAAAATATAATCTTAACTCTCTTAAAAATTTTATTTTATCCCCTCAATATTTTTATTTTAGTTTTTTTTTTAAATAAACAATAGGGCAAAGCCCTAAACTACACCGGAAAAGAGCATTTACAGCCACATGACTACTTTCAGAAACTAAAAGCAACAGAATGTCCATGCCAAGACGAAAGCTTAGTCACCTTCAATTATCAGGTCACTTAACAAAATGAATTATTAGATATAAAATGCTCATTTCATTGACCCAGTAAAAAAGGTTCAGCCTCAACAAAAATCGCTGGCAGACGGCCATCTATTTTCTTTCGTGTTAACAGGACTAACAGAGGAATCATCATCCTAAAAACAAACTCATGTGGTCCACATTAGAACAATCCACCCTTTAGGCAAGGCAACTATCACTGCTCTTTGCCTCTTTGACCATATCCTATTTTCTTCTGCAGTTTCCTTCAGGCAGTGTCTTTACTTTTCTCTTCCCCACCTTCTGCACAGGGTCTTCAGGACTACTATTGGCAATTTATTATTTTTCTTCAGCTAAAAAAAAAAAACACCATTGGTTGTGCTGTCAACTAATATTAACCGTTCCGTTGCATTAAATAATTGATTCTTTGGTGGACTGGGTCAACCAACTTGACTGTTACTAGTATTGGTCACAGCAGGCTACAAACTTAGCTGCCATTTGCAATGGACCAAAGAAAAGAATAGGTCCTACCTCACATGTTGTCATTTTGCTCGAACACTTGGAATGCACACATCACGATTACAATTCCAATCAAAATCCAACTGCTAAGAACACCCAATTCCGAACGGAAGGGGAAACTAAAATAATAACAAAAACTCTCTTGTTTTAGGCTTTTAGCTCAATTCTCCTTCAGAAAGTCATTAAACAACAAACTGAAAGCAATTCGTTCCATCATGCCTTTTAATCAATTTGCATTGCTTCTCACAACATGATAACTGCAACCCATGAGTACAAAATATTTACTTTACATTGCAATAAGTCTGAACATAGAGCCAGATACGAAGTGGATGGAAAAAAGGAAGAAAAGAATTACAATGACCTCCCTCTACTGCTATCTTTTTCTCCCATGAAAGGAAGAATCTGTTAGATCTATCAAGTTTGAATCTACCAATATTCTCATATGCTTCTAAATAGATTTATTTAACGTCTATGTTCACCAAACAAATGGGTTAGTGGGGGAAAAATCTACATTTTTAACTAGTTAGTAGTACTACCTACAGAATAGAATAAAAAGAAAATCCAAGAACAAGCACCCAAGTCTGTGTTCACCGTTTCCAGGCATAAACAAGTAAAGAAAATCCAATCGGAACGACCAACTCATTCTCCTCCACACTGGACCATTCCAGCACAGAAGAGCTTCCACCAAAAGATCCCGCCGAAGATGATATCGACACCGACGACGAAGACCAACTCTTGCCCATTTTCCCCCATTCATAAGACCCATTGACACCCAAATTCCAGTTTTGCTGCGTCCACAAATTCATCAAATTTCTGTCCCCTCCCTCCTTACCTCGTTCCTCCTCGTCTTCTTCGAATTTGAACATAAAAATCGCGTGCCCGTCACTGTTGTCTTTCTCAAACAGCCAATTGTAGACGTCCCATGAGATTTGAATGTGTACCCCATCCACTTCCACTCTCTCATTGCCTCTAAATTTCCATTTCAATCGTTTGATCTGCAAGACCCTCTGGCTATCCACACTGATGCAGAGCCTGGAATTGTCCCTGTAGCCACAATCTATCTGTATCTCTCTCATCTTGCCACCAAATTTCGCTCTGGTAGTATAGATTTTGTTGGCGAAAACATGCTCCCTTTTCAGAACAAGAAATTGACTGTTCTTGGGCTCGTGGGCTTTGGACTTGGCGTACGCATCCTTACTGGAATCTCCAACCAGAAGGGTCATCCCCTTGTCCACGACCACCGCAACGTAGAACCCAGAGTGGGGTTCAGGTGCGGACCCGAATCTGGCTTTAGAAAGGTTCCAGAATAAGTGGGTATTGGGCGAAAGCTTCTTAATTCCATGCTTTTTCCAGAAAATGAAGGGCTTGATGTGGAGGTGGAAAGACGAGGAAGTGACAGAAGGAAAAGGGGGCGAATCAAATGGGTGGTGATAGAGGTGAACATGGAGGGAGCGACCGAGAATGGAGCGCGACCATGTTAGGGAAACGAGGCCTATGTCCGTGTGGTAGAGATAGGTGGTGAGGTTGGGGTTGGTGGAGAGCGCCGGCGGCGGCGGCGGCGGCGGCTGTGGCAGCGTAGGAGGAGGAGAATAGTGGCGGTACTGGTTGTCATCGGAGGTTGGGGACGGGCGAAAGCAGGAAGGGAAGGGGGAGGACATTTTGTTGTAGTGCTTGGTTTTATAATTGATGTGTTGATTTTGGGGTTTGGGAATGTGAGAAGAGAGACGGTTTCAAGTTTCAGCTTTGAATTGTAATGCAGGGTTTAGTGAGGGTGAAGGGAAGACAGGGGAATGCTTTTATGGATGGGGTTGAAGACAGAGAAGAAGACTCTGACCCTTGCATTAGAAGAGTTGGAACCAGGCCAGAGGATGAGACCCCCCACCACAGCGTATTTGGCAAATCACAAATTGGACCAAGAAAAATCAATTGCTGCCGCTTTCCTTTCTTTCCTCTGTCCCGGGTGCAAAGGATTTTGTTAAAATGAAAAACATAAAACAAATCTCAAAAAGATTCAAACTGTTAATAATATATCAATGAAATTAATTAAAAAAATCAAAGCATTCCATTTCTAACAAAAAAAAATTAAAAACAATAAAGCAACCTAAAATTAGATTTGACAGTGGGGCTTCCTGCCCATATAGAGTATTAAAGATTCTTAAATTGACATGATTTATTTGAAATAAATGTGGATTAAAATAATAAATAATTATCTTCTTAACAAATACTATCTTTTATTTAATTTTAATAGAATAAAGTTGATATAGGACAAGTTGTAGCAACACATAAATGTGTCTAATTATAACTGACAGGTACAATTAACCTTACTTAAACGGTTCTTGTAAAATTCAAATTGAAGTTATATAATATATCAATCATTTACATTGTATTTAATATTTAATTTTAATTAATTGTTAGTGATTTTTTTTACGCTACTACTCACATAATTAAATTATTAATACTATTATTTTTTTTGTTAAGGATTTTAATACAATTATAAAGGAAAGCTTTTTCTTTAGTATCAAATTTTTAATTTTTGAAAAAAATTATTAATAACTAACTGAATATAAATAAATTTTAATATATGTATGACAGTGTCATTCAAAATGTTAATTTTAATAATATAATAATATATAATAAAATAATTATGTGAAAAAAAATTATATTAAAAAATAATTAAAATTAAATCTTTATATTTATCAAAGAATTTTTTATATATTATATCATATAAAAATATATTGTCATCAAGCCTCTGCCTCCACTTCCACTACGTAATTACGTTTGGGTTACCTCGTACTTTCCTTCTAGTCTTAAGGTTATTCCAGGTGCTCATCAATATTGGAAGTAACAATTAATTAATTTGAAAATGTCTTTAAGTTACTTTATACCCAAAAAAAAAAGTTTTTAAGTTACTCTATAAATAAATAATGCCTAATATTATTAAAGAAAGTTCTGAATAATTTTTGGTCCAAGATATCATATCGAATATGAAGCTTGATTCATAATGCAAATTTTCCATTTTATCTATATTCGATTTTTTCCACATTTCTTCAATCAAATCAAGTGTAATCATATGAAAAAAAGCAAATATGAAATTAATGCCAGGCACACCTTGAGCCGACTATAGCTTTTTTTCTCTTTCTTGCGGGAACGGATCGCAATCCGAATGGAAATAGAGGAGGTGGCTGCCTCCCCAATCATTTGCTCGTAACATCTAGCACTACTGTAACTGTACTGTAGAGATGTAGAATTATTCTTTATATATATATGAACCAATAATAATATAAGATTGTAAGATGCTATCAACGTATATTATTATTATTATTATTATTATTATTATTTCGAGAGACAGTATGGTGTTTTTTAATTTGTCTTTATTTTAATATTTATAAAAAAATAAATTATATTTAAAGTTTATTATAATAGTATATGTAAAAGAAAAGAACTCAATATATTTAAAGCTAATTATAATTATAAAATATATTTATAAAAATATTTGTATTTATAAATTTATTTTTTATTTATATTTAAGTAATTATTAATAGTATTTTAGAAAATTAAAAATTAGACACTAGAGAAGATAATTCCCTTTATAATAGGTACTAAGATTTTAATAGATATTGTCATGTCTTTTAATTAGTAATTTATTAATTTTTACTTATATAATTAATTTTATAAATAATTATAATTTTATTATAATTAAAATTAGTTAAATAAAAAATTATAAAAAAATAAAATATATTTAAAATGAAATATGATAGTGAATATAAAAAATAATTTTCTATATTTAAAATTCATTATAATTATAAAATATGGATATAAAAATATTTATATTTATAATATTATTTTTTTATTTGTATTTAATTAATTATTAATAATTTTTTAAAAAAGAAAAATTAAATATCAAATAAGAAAATTTCTTTTATAATAATATAGAAAGATAAATATATTATTATTATTATTATGTACCAAAAAAAATACATTGTTATAGTGTTAACTTCACGGCTAAATTGTAGAATGCTGAGATCAAATTTTAATTTTAACGATGTTACGAGGGATTAGAGAATAAAAAATACTGTATATAGAAAATATTTCCAGACACAAATTAAGAACAAAAATTATATATGAAAACAAAAACTGTTTTATATTGTTCAATTTGATTTTGATTTGTATTCTCCTCATTCATCCATTCAAAAAATGATGATTTAACAGTCATTTAGTATCGTTAAAATAATTAAAATGAAGAAAACTTTTTAATTAAATATCATAAATTTAAGTGATGGCAACTTTTAATATAAAAAGTTATTAAAAACAGATTCCACGTCTCTGGTTCAGATTCCACGGAGACACCACCACGGAAAACCGCGCTACTAAGGCTGTCATCAAGCATATCAGGAACATGCTCCTCTGGCGTTGAGAAAGTCAAGATTGCCCATAACTTTAGAAAAGGTAATAAAGGAACTCAACATTCTATTCTTCATCTTTGAGATGTCCCTCCAGATGATGTTAGTGGGATCCTTCTTCATACTTTCTTTTTTCGGTACAATCCTTCTTCGTAATTCTCTTCTCTTCTGAGTTTCGACCTCTTGCCCCGTTTTTTCTTTTTTAAAAAATATTAAACAGAAACCTCAAACAATAAAAATGAGTTTCGACTCAACCACGAGTCTCATGTTACAAACCAAATTTAAACGCAAGTTGAGGTTTATGAGGTGGGTCAAAATCCAAAAGTTAGCGTTCCTCCACGCACAACAAGAGGGGAGAAAGGGCAAGAATCCAAAAGAAAAAAAGTGAGAAAATTTAGTCCAAAATTACGAATTTGCAAGCTTCTTAATTTCCCCCCTCTACTATGAGGATCAATTTCTGCAAATCGAATACAAAGGCAAATATATACCATCTAATTAAAGAGGAAAAATGCTCATGAAGTAGAATATGGGTTGTTAATCAAGTAGTTCCCTCCAGGTCCCCAACTAGAAAGGATTAGGCTACATATACAGCAAATGTCACCAAGTCACTAGCGTGCGAAAACTGAAAAGAGAACAATATCACTGTGAGGGGCCTCGTGGATGGAGGAATTTAAAGAGATGAAGAGTACTGTTTGAGATTGAGATATATTCTGATTCCCGTCTTTTTCTGCAAACCAGGAGAGAGGGCTTTTGACTGCGGAGTTATCTGTGCTTCAAGAAAATTGCCAATCACAACATGCTGCATTCGCTGTATTCCACACGGGATAGCCAAGCGCTGCAAGATATCTAATCATAAATACTTAAAAACTACTAGTTTATTTAATTTCATGCTTCCATCCAATTACCCGTTGGTGATAATTGGTGTGATATGGATTAAAAAATAATAATTAATGACGACTTTATATGAAAAATTGTATTTATATATCACTGTTTATGATTTTTTCTGTGAATTAAATGTCATTGTTTAACACAAACAGATGAGACCTATATATCCATATAATATTTTCATTTTTTGATATGCACGTAACCTAACTATTTGAATGAAACAACAAACTGGGGTTCAAATTAATCTATACATTACGTAGAACCAAATACATAAGACATTTATGTTCAGATGCAAGTTCAACACCTACCCCCTAATTAATTAGGTCTTATTTGATATATTGTATAAGATAAAATTTTATTGTTGAAGACTTAATAATACAGTATAAGATAATATAAAATTTTTAAATGTAAAAGGAGAACACAAAAATAAGAATTGTAGTTTATTTGACGTTAAAATGTTATATTTTTATTTAATTTGATATAAAATAATTATATTAAATCTTATCACATCACATAAAATTTGATTAATTTATTTTATAATTATTAAATAAAAATTAATAAACCAAATAAGTTTATCTTATAGTATATTATACAAAATATATGAAAAAAATAATTATATAACGTAAGATTATGGTACAAGTCTTATATTATATATCAAACGCAGCTTTAATGTTTAGCTTTACATTTATATTACTCGTTCACAATTTGTTTGAGTGAGTGACAATTCATTGCAGAGGTAGAGGAAATGAGAAGAATAAAAGTCAACGTACAGCTCGAAATATTTGAAAAAAACTCAGTTCTTGCCGTTTGAATTCTGAACGCGTGGAATAAGAACTTAAGAATAACAATAAGAATTAAAAATCCAAGTCCGAAAGCGTGTGGTCAAGTGGAAAGAATTTGTGCAGTTTTCAGCAAAGTGATTGTTATCTACTTTGTCACAGCCAAAAAAAAAAATATTCTTATCTATTTTGTGAAGGATTTATCGGGTAAAATTTATTATTATTCCTGTTTTTGGTGTACGAATTATTATAATTACTCCTTTTTATTTTAATTTCATGTCAAATCCTTGTCATCCACTCCGATAATGGTTGGATTTGTCAAGTACTAAAGAAAAATATTTATATTTTTTTATTTCCACTTTTCGTTGGGAATTACTAAAGTAACTAAATTCGTTCCGTTAATTTTTTGTTTGGAAAACTTTCCGTTACTTTTTCACCAAAATACAATCACAGCTTATTTATTATCTAGTTTTATGTTGAATGGCCTAGTTTTAAGTATTTTGGTTCTCTAATCTCTACTTATGTCTTTCAAATTTTGATTATTGATTACTGAGCGTTAGTTTACTTTCTGATTTGTTTTTTTTAAGTGACTTATGATTTGTAATTTTGAATTTATTTTCTTGTGACATTTAAAAAAAATTATATAATTAATATAAATAATATTTATATTTATAATAATAATAATAATAATAATAATAACTAAATTTACTTGACAATCAGCATACTAATTTAATAATCTCAGTTAATGCATACCTAAATATGACCAAAACTGATTGGTTTCTTTCCGATTTTTATTTTTATTTTTTTTTCATGGGAATTATCTATCTTGCATATATTATGATGCATATCATTCAGAACAGTCAATCAACTTAATAAATGCCGACCCAGAGGTGTAGGTGGAGACGTGAGGGTGTTAAAAGGATAAATTATGTCAACAAATTAAAATTAATTACAAAAAATATTTTTTATAACATATATTTATTGTATTTTAAAAACATATAATAATTTTTCTGTTAAAAGATTTAAGATTATGCTTAAAAATTGCGGTTCAAATGTCACTAATTTTTTTTTGAAATATTATTCTATTTCAGAATTGAATTTCATCCAAATCATTTAATATAAATTTTAGTTTACCATCTGTTTGATTAAATGATTGGGAGTCATGTTGATAAGAAAATAATTGGTAGTCGTAGATTACGAGCGGCACCCTGGTACTCACGGATGTACTCGACCTGGGTCTCCTGCATCCAGATGGAAACAAAGACTCCAATTTTATATTAATTGCGGAGACCACAATTAAATATGGCGAGCGAATATGTTCCTTCAGTGCTTGTTTAGAAAACGAACTTGCGCGAATGGTACTACTTTCAAAGCCATTGATTGACTGAACATCCGTATTACTAATTAATCTACCAGTAGAAGATTATATATTAATTACATTTGTTTAGCGATAACTATGACAATTAATATCCACTTTTGTCGGCAAATAGAGGAAGGAATCCATAACCTTTCCGAGGAAAAAAAGAAAAACGAAGAAGATACAAACAAAAGGGAGAATCATTTAACGCGAATGGTATCATATTACAACGATTTTGCTGGCCAACAAGTCAGGGGAAACATGGCAGAAAAGACTTAATATGTCTTGGAACATGTAGCCGCATGTTCAGATTGCTTTAAGAAAATAATATTTTTTTAAAAATTTTAATTATAAATTATTTTAATTATAAAATAAAATAATCTAAATATATAAAAATAATAATAAATAAAACAACACAGGAAATCTATTAAAACAAAAGAAGAGCCACAAGTTACTTTGCTAAAAACATAAAAATCAAATTACAGCATTATAATGCGTTGATAATTGATTTTATATGTATGAGTATTAGATTTACGCAATCAAACACTTATTTGATTATTTTCAACTCCTGGATAGAGATATTTGCTTTCTGTGGTAGAAAATCCTAAACTTAACCGAGCATTGGAATCACAATTATAGCTTGTTCTTTTGTTTTTTTATTTTCCATAAGAGACAAGTGGACCGTGGGATAGGTGTGTGGGTATCAGTTTAACAGCATCCAGTGTGACCGGCATCCAAATCAACAAACAGCGATAGCCCTAGTTTGCTTTAAATTATTAGGCAAATGATATGATCTGCAAAGGGATTCGAACGGTGCCCCTCCAGCCCCAAGTGTCTTTATATTATCACAAATCACTAACGAAATGCATGTAAAAGGGTTGTGATAAATGACGCATCAACCACGTACAAGGACAAATTAAAGCATCCTTTAATCTTAAATGGCAACATCATGCTTTATATATAGGCTGTCTAGCTTTCTTAGCCAGCTGGTTCATTTGTTGAGAGCAAACGTTAGGTTCAAGTACGATCCGCACTCCTGTCATGCGTATTCTGCTGCTCCCTTCATGCTAGACCAAATTAAATGAGTTTGGATAACCATCCTTGTTTCTGAAACTTACAGGAAACCACAAAGAAACTTCCCCCTCCTCTTTGCCTTTTTTTTTTATAAAAAACTTTTCCCTTCCCAAATTGCCAAATTGGTCCCTGCCTGTTGGAGCAGTTAACCATGGTGGGTATTTTTATTCTTTATTGCGGTTAAAAATAGGTCATCTATATTCCATTCATCTTCGATGGAATCAAGTCCTGTCCGATCAAGTACTGGGTCAAGGCGTCAAATTATGAAGCAACTAGAGGCTAGTGGGTACTACCAAGAAAAGCTAAAGGCTAGTGGGTATTGGGTCTTGAGTCTTAAACCTAATATGCAAGTTGGGGGTACATAGGAATTAAGAGCAAAATGACAATTGACATTTGACACCACCGCGGTTTAGGTTTAATTAGCGCATGATTGCGAGGTATAATTTATTGTTTCTAGTTTGTAAGATATTTTTAAGAGTGGAGTAAGCGAAAAGGAGGGGGACTTCAACTCTAACTCCAACCCCTGCCTACAGCTAACTTCTAAGCAAAATTTTTCTAGTCCCGAATCGGGAATCGGGAGTTGCCGAAGGAAAAATGAATTGAATAATTAAATAATTGAATTTAAACTCAATTATTATATTAAATTTTTTATTATTTGAATATAATAGTTGGATTTTTTTGAATAAGGATAAATTTTAAAATTTTTTTTTAATTATAGATCATTTGTAAAGAGAAATTTTTAAGTAAATAATATTTACTTTAAATATTTTATTTAATAATTAATATGTATAATATTTGATGGTCATGTTATAAATATATACTACATCATTCTTTAAAAAGCTTATACATATCAATAATTAAATAAAATATTTAAGGTAAACAATATCTACCTAAGAATTTATCTATTTGTCAAAAATTATTATGGTTTAAAACTCACCAACACAATTATTTGAACTCATTAAATCATGTATATTGAATCCTTACATGGAGCTTTTTATAGATGAACAATGGATTTAATATACACTAGTATGAATATTTTGGAGAATTCAAAAAGTAGTGTTAGATGAGATTTAAAGCACAGTATTATGTAAATGACTCATAATTAAAGTAAGCTCTTTTAAAATTTAGCCTTTAATTAATGTTATTTTACAACTATTTATAAAAACAAAATGTTTATTAAACTAATTATCAATATACAATAGTTTTTGTTACGTGACATTTTATTTTGCGGGTGATATTTTATTTTGTGTATGTAAATTGCGCAGGCTATTGGCGCAAACCCACGTAATAAAATATATTTTCTTACCTCTCTCCTTCTCCTTTCCTTCCCAGAGACATTCTTATCACTACTTCTCCTTCCTCTTTCAAAAAACCTTAATTTTAGGTCATTCTAGTCAATTTTCGATACCCTTAAATATGATTTTGACATCCATTAATTTTTTTATAAATCAAGATGACCACTTCAGCCTAAGCACTTGCTTGGAAACTACATTGCTAGGTCAATAAGATGTATTTTGGCCACGTACATCCACAATATATTGGTATCTAGAATTATCAACATAGTCAAGTCGTCATCAATGGGTAATTTACTAGGTATTTGATGGTAACTCATAATATTTGGAGTAGTACAAATAAGATACTACAAATACACAAACTTCTTGAGTGCTAGATGAGCATGATCACACACACGCGCGCGCGCGCGCGTATATATATATATGTCAGTAGCCGTATCCATTCGTCGCTCACTACCAAATGCCACCGCCGTTGTTGTAACTAGTCATGTATTTTCATTGTATGATTTACTTGATGATGCACTTTGATTACATTTTACATGATTTAATTTTTTTGTTAAATAGACGAAGGTACATAATACAAATTATAAAGACTTTGGGGTGAGGCCCAGCAGTGACGGCGAGGGTTTCAAATACGAAAGTATTGTACGCGGATTGTGCCAACATGACTGGGGCAATCAACATTAGCAAAAGATAAAATTAAAAAAAAAAAAAGCCACGCGATAAAAATTATTGTATATCAATATATACTTTAAAAAAATATCTTAATAAATAGATCGTAGAAGAATTTTAATTGAATCAAATTCAAAACCCTTATTATAGTTACTTTGACATTTTAAAATTTATAATTTTTTTTAATTTCGTTTTATCTTTCTCAAACATATATGTAAATAATAAAAAGTTTCCCTTTCATTATAAATAACCCTAGTCTACTCCCATATCATCCAAAAACATAGCCTTAATTAATTCAAGTAACTTGTCGCCGCCAATTTTGATGTGTGCAACTATAATGCAATGCAAGTTGTATATTATGTGTCATGTATAAAAGGTAGGCAGAATGGCAGAGTTGTCGTCATGCGTATGTGAAAAAAAAATCTAAAACTTTGCTGCCCACGTACTTTCAAACTCCCAACACGTACGTTACGAAATTTGGTAGCCAAAACACTAAAATTAAAGCAGCAGTTGTGCAAATGAATTATCATGTTCCTCTGCATGCACCAACTCCGCCCCAGAGCAACGACAACAACCAAGGAATAAAAGTTAATTAGGGGTTTTGGAGTTTGAATTTTTCCCCGGCCACTCTAAAGAAATAGGACTTGGATTGCATTAAACTACATATAACTTGTTTGTCATACTATATTGTATATTCTCTGTTTTATATGGTTAGTTGGGAGTTGGTGTCAATAGACAGCTTACCCCTTTTTCTTTATATACTCCTTTTCATGTTAATAGAAAGTGATAATTTATTTTTTCTCTGTTAATTAGCTCCAGTATAAGTAAAGAAAACTTATGGAATTATTTCTTTAGACTATTTATAAAATAAATTAATAATTTTTTTGAAGTTGCAATTAAATTTAAAATAATTTGTTTGAACAACCATTCTATATTTTATCTTTCAGTTTATTTTTCTTTTTTAATTTTATGTTTTACTATTAACTATATTTTTTCAAAAATAAGCCAATCATTATTTTGTGGCATTTAGTACTGTAGATTTGCTTTTTATTTTTAGGTGTTGTAGTCAGTCAAGTAGTGTGTAAAAACTAGAAAATAAACCATCCACGCCGTATTTTGGAAAAATCACAAATTAAGGGTATAATTCCACAGAATTGGTAATTTTTTTTTTTAAATTAAACCTCTTTTTCCCAGTTTATAAAAATACTTCTTGGGGTGGAACTTGAAGTCGGAGCTAGCTTGTTGGCCCCTTAGCGCATAGGTTAGCGCTTAGCAGAGCCCATAAGATGCCTAAAAATAATTAAACGACAGCAAAGGAAAAGGACACAAGCGAATAAACTCGGTGAGAGAAAAACGACAAAAGCAAGCAGGGCTGGGCTTGAAACTGCACGGCAGGTAAGGAAAAAGAAGAAGCGAGAGATTCCATGACACGGGGAAAGACTTTGACCAAAGCAAATGTCATGACTCTAATCTCTCCCGTCGGGTCTAAAGCTGGCCTTGCTGATCATGGACAAGTTGCGTCTATTGCTGCGATGTATCCTAGTAGCGAGAGATGCCATGACATGAGAAATATTAACCTCTCCCGCAATTAATACCAGCAAGCAAGCATGCGTTTTTGCAGATATTTCGAGGTCCTCAGTTGTTGCATCTGTGACTGTGAGCAGTGAGTTTGTTGGGGGCATTCATGGGCAACAAATTGAAGGAGTACTTGTTTGCCCATGCCTTACTTTTCATGATTCCTCCGTCGTCGCTGTACCTTGTTATAGACATGCAGATAATTGAAGAGTCCGGAGGTCCCCACCATTTGCTAATTGCAACGCTCCCTCAGTTGTCAATAAATATACTTCAATAATCAACACTGACTCGGTTGGAGAGAAATTCTCGTGTAAACGTAACTAGCTTACATAAGTTGTATAGATTAAATTAACAAAAAAAATAAATAAATAATTAACATTTCACTGTTTTAAACGGTCAAAACACATCTACTACCGTAGCAAAGTTAATTCATCAAATTAATTAAAATGTATGAAAGCACATTAATTCTGCATATGCTTCTCAAATCAGGAGATACTTTAGAAAAAGACAGCTTATGCAATTTATTATTCTATTTACTTAGTAATGCCTTCTGTTTCTGCCATGATATGTGTGTTGTGTGGTGTGTGGGTGTGTGTGTGTGTTCCTGTTTCAGATTTTTAGTCTTGACAAGTTATTTCAAAGTGTGTGTAGAAGTGCAAGTTATCTAGTTTCACTCACGTGAGTGACAATTAATGATATTGGAGTGCAGTAGTATGGCGGTATATATCTTCTTTTTTTTTTTTACAAAAAATAATATGACGTTAAATTGATGCATAAACACATCCTTTTTTTTATTTCTTTAGTTTTGAGCATGGAATATATGGTATGAGGGATATGAATTAACCCATCCATTTTCCTAGAAGATCAGCTGCGAATTTCCTGTAAATTCTAACAAGCTATGTCTTAATTCAACCATGAGCATAGGTGATAATGACATTAATTAATTAGCCTCTATTGATATAATATGGCCTTCAAATTTGAAAAGTTTTTCATTTTCATGGAGGTGAAAACCTTAGAGACAAGTCTATGTAAGTATTTGGTGAAATATATGCAGAGGACTTATGGTCAAAGTAAACGCATGAGTTCTATGTTTTATGTTTTTATTTTAGAACAGGAGAATTTAAGAAACAGCCCATGTAACTGAGTATTTTCTTTGACCTGATTAATTGATCACAAGTGTCAAATGTCCAACGGGGTCTATACGCTGCGCGAATCTAGATGAAATTAATTAATGTGTGTTTAAATTAGAGTTTGTAAATTTAATTTTATAAATTTAATTTTGATCAAATGTAAGTTTGAATGAAATGATTTATGTTTATAAAATTTCTCTGAAAATTAATTTTAGCAAGATAAATATTATTTAAATAGTATTAATTAAAATTATTTTTAAATATATAATTACTAACAAAGATATTAGTTTAGGTATAATAAAAAAAAATAAAATAAGCTGTAAGGAATAAATATCTAAATTAAAAATATTAAAAAAAATTTAACTAATTTTTGCTTAAATTCAGAAGTAATAAAATCTTACTTCTATCAAAACTTTAGTTTCAAATAAAAAATAATTCTGTCTTATAATTATCAAACACGATGACATAATTTTTAAGGAGAAAAATTTGCCCTCCAACGGGCTTTTGTGGCAGCGCACGCTTAATGTTGTAATACTACTATGAATAATCACACCTATATAAGAAGACGAAACTTTCACTTCAGGCATCGTCCAGTAATGGTGAAGAGACTGAAGAACTAAGGTCCTTAATTAAATTAATGCAACGAATTAATAGAAGATGAATACCAGTATGAACTAGGTGAAGATTAATTCAGTGACGAAATGAAAGTCCAAAAGTGATTATATGATCCATAAAAGGAAAATAGAGAAGAATAAAACGAATAAAAATGACAATATGTATTAATGTATGATAGTTGATGTATTCATTCTCTACTCTTCTTTCCTCAATTTTTTTTGATAATTTAAATTTATAGATAATCTACCATGGCGAGACAAGTAGTTAAAACAATGAATCCTGAACTGTTAAATTATGAACCACCTGCTTAATACTTGATCAACCCCTTAGTGGCGCAATCTTTTTGATTTTATTTTGTGCAAACTACACTCAATAATGCAAAGCACATGATTTTTATGATCATTGATGCATTTGTTATTAATTATAAGAGAATTGTTTTCTTCTTGGGCCGGGTTCCAGCTCTTGGGCCAATTGTGTGGTGATTGAGTGCCTGTTTTGTATGAAAAGAATATTTATCTGCCAAACAAAGTGCAGGGAAACATATAGTTGTACCATTCATTGTTTTATTTAATTAGTTGAATTGAATTTCTACAATCTTTTTTTTAGCTTTTTCTTCTTGTTCTCAATGAATGGAAGAAACATTGGGCGACTTGAAGGCATGAAACAAACCAGAGGAGTTAGCTCAACCGACTAATATCAAAACGACATATAACGATAGCAATTTTTTTTTTTAGGGGTGGAACGACATCAGCAATGTTTGATGGGCAGTTTAGTTAACGGAACTAGTCATCATAATTTTTGAATAGAAAATTAAGTGACTTCCAAGTTTTATATCATATGAGTGGTTAATTAGGTATTTCTCCTATACTAAGTTTGTATCATCTTTACAGTTTATCTCTCCTCCAAATGAATATATAACAATATAATATACTTCAACAAATTACATCTAAATGAATTAATAGAAAATTAAAATGTTCTGCAGGATTATAAATGAAATCACCTAGACAACCATGCTAACAAACAAAACGCCCATGCATAATTTATCTACATATTTCAAAAGCAACAGCCAATGATGAATGGTTAACTATTCACTCGTGGAGTCATCTGAGTGTGGTTTAAGCGATTGCGGTGAGCATAGCATTGACTCGAATAAAAATTATGAGCATAAATTGGGGTACAATTTTTTAATACATTAAAAAAATTTCAATTATAATAGTACTGGGTTTTTTAAAGGAGTTCAATTTTTTGTCTATAGAAGCTAGACATTGCTAATTCTTGAGGTTTGGTTTATTTATTTATTTATTTTTGTTAAGAGATAGGGATTTTGGATTGTGGAGAAGGGAATCCTTGAACACAGGTGTGGTGGCTTTAGAGCTTTCAACTTAGTCATTTCACTACCAGACTGATCCGCTTGAGGTTTGGTTCTTTTTTTTTTTTTTGGTCAACCTTGACGTGCGGTTCTAATAGGCTAAACGTGCGTTTTGGGATGAGAAGGTACAGACCGTTCACCTGGCCCAAGTAAATATATAGAGACTTCAAAGATCTATAGTTAACGGGCCGTTATAGGCTAAAAAGATAGAAACCCATTTAGGTACACGCAGTCACAGACACACAGTGTAACAGTCTTCAACAAAGACTGTCATGTGATTATCCATCTACACAGAGAAAAGAAAACCGTCATCTACACAGTGGTATGTGAAAATTCATTCATCATTAGATTCTGCTCCCTCCGATTGAGCACTATATTAGAAATTAAAATACAATTTGGGTAAATTAATCTATGGGCTCCCCCAAGCCTTTTCGTGGGTGGGATGCAATTTCTTTCCCTTGGGCCAAGGCCTATAATGGGCTATAGCTTTCTTGTTGTCTGCATCTAATGGGCAAATGAAAATACACCATACACTTAAAAAGGAATTAAATTCATCTGGATTAACCACTACGTGCCCAATTCAACTAAGCTTTAAATGTAACATTAAGAACTCCTTCAACAGAACACATCTACACGTAACTATTTCTTCCATTATATAAATCAGGTTTTCAAAGGTGTTCATGCTAACATATAGAACTACTACAAGGGGAGTGACTGCCAAGACGAAATATGTAACTAGAGTTGTAGTATTTGATATGGTTTTAGAAGAGACTACTAGCCTACTAGGAGTGCTACAAGAGCTGTTTAACTCTTAGACGAAGATCACTACTGCGTTGTAAGAAGGAATAAGAAAATCAAGCACAGGGCATATGAGAGGTGGTCCCAGGTGGCCTTGTCTGTTTGCTGACTTTGCTCAGGTTAATTAAGAGAGAGTGGTTTAGGAGTTAGGGCCGTGTGGTGTTGGATCAGAGTGTGCACATGCACTCGACCATGTGAAGGGATGGGGAAGGTCAAGTAGCTGAAATTTGAGACATTATGTACTGCTAAACCTAAACCAAAAACTGAGTTTGGTCTGGTGCATTGCTCGTCCTTGCGTGCTGCAAACTAAAATATCACCTTCCACTCAACAAAAAAAAAAAAAAAAAGAAGCTTCTCATGCTTCAGAACTGCTCGTAGAAAGTATTTTGGCTTTTCAGCAGAGTAGGCCACCAACCTTTTTTAATTTCTTTCTTTCTCTTCCAACAAAACCTTTTTCCCTTTTGGATCTATGCATGACTCACCTGATCCAAGGCACCTAAAAAACAAATGATAGACCTCTCCCAAAAATCAATATATGCTTGTAAATTTGGTGGGGGGGTTTTCGGGGAAATAAAGGATGTAAGGTCATGTATGATTGATTGTCTCTCACCCAGCATTTCAACCAGAGATCCTATACATACACCCCGATTGGGTGCACCATGATTGTTTTTGACCAGCTTTTCTTCTAAGGAAGAACTCTCCTTGGACTCCTTTCGCTTACCTTTCTTTTCTCACTGTTTCCAACTCTGGAATCTCTCTTAATGAAATTTAGTACCATGGCATTAAATTGAGAGAGCCTTTTCTCCGAAGGTGTTTTCTACCACTTGACCTCAGAGCATGCTACAACTTGTAAAATGATAGGCCTCGTTTGGTGCTGTATATTAAAATCCTCAAGCAGTACTTTATTTTTTATGTTGTTAGCTATTAATCTAAAATAATATCTGATTAGGTCCACCTGTGACAGACACAGTATGAAGAGCTTAACTCTAACTATCGTAATATACATCAGGTACAACGTTAGTATAGTCAATTGGGAGCTACAGGAAATAAGGTAAAAAGGCGATACCAGATTTTTTTAGTCACAAGGAATATGCTTCACTTGAACGGGACATTCATAATTCCCTCAAACTTCAAGATTGAATCTGAGACTCTTGGCTTTGAATTCTAGTCTTCATGCCAGGAATTCAAGCCAAAATGCCTGCCCAACATGGCGATGAATTCTATATATGCATGAAATCATGACTAATCTTTAAAACCAATCTAAACAAAGATCTTCAACTGTATATGACTTAGAAAATGCACTTCTGTTATTAAATAACAGAGTATACACAAAGATATAGCAGTAATGATGACAACTCGAAGTGCCAAAACACGTCCATTTCAAGCCATCAACTCATCCACCAGTAATTAACTTAGCTAATCTAATCAACAGGAATTCCTAGATAAAAAAAAAAAAAAAAGATATCCCGTAAAGCATTTTACCCTTTCTTTCTTTCTCTGTGTGTCTCTGTGAAAGGGAGAGTAAATTTGACCAAGTTTGGTAATTGTTGGACTTGCCATCTGTATGCAGAAATGAGGAATGTGGAGGGTCAGGTGAACCTTAAAGTGTTTCTCTAGGTCACAAGATTCAAACTGTTAATGATGGAAAAACTCACTAAGATGCCATGATTTAACCAACTTTGCTGATTCAAAAGTAAAACAAAATAATGAGAGTAAACAACTTTATTATTTGATGGTTGTGGGGAACAAAATCAATTCCAAAACAGGCGAACAATCATGAAGTTTCACTGATAGAGATGGGACACCAAAACACACAAAGCCCAACATATTATTCTGAAGCCTGTGAGGCCTGAATACAGGAATAACATGAAATTAATCTAAAATTTAAGCTATTAGTAAGAAACAAACTTTATATTTCTAACAGTTATAGTTAAATACGCATAACTATAAAGATAAACCAAAGCACTTAAACTTGATTGGAGGAGTGTTTATCAATGTCAACGGGAAGAGGGAAAAAAACTATATTAAAATTGATGAATTTAATTTTTTTTTTCTTTGCTCCTCTTCTTATAAAGCCAAATACCTCTGTTTAGACAGGAAATACACGTAAGTTGCATAAACCTTGCAATCAATACGTTGAAAATATGAGTAATTGTTTTGTAACCTCAGCAGGCCAAGCTCATTTGTGTAATTTTATCCATTTTAACATAGTGGAAAAAAGAAAAAAAGTTGCAGAGCCATGTTAATCGCACTGCAGATAGTCTCAATTTTGGATAGAAATATAATCATAATCAGTTTATAATTTTCCTTTGGTTTGTTCCACTTAGACCATACAGCAGCTTAGTGAGCAGTTTTTTTTTTAAAGCCATCATTATTGTGGATATTAGAATTGCAGCTGCGACAAGAATCTAGAATTGCCTAATTATTGTGCTGAGCTGAACTGAATAAGATCTGGAGTTAATGAAGGTGACATGAGGCAATCAAAGATGATTAGGATAAGAAGTCTAACAAATTTTCACTCAGCCAAAAGCTGATTAAACTTGCAATTGGTGTGGCATGAAAACGACATATTCGCTTTTGAAATACTTGTATGTAAAATCCTCACCAATCAAACGGATTTAATCACCTGTTTTCCACACACTGATGACACTGCCTTCCTTTCAGGATTACCAAATTGATTCAGTGATTTTGATAACACTATCGTTTTCATGTTTGTGTTTGAACAGTTTCGAAGATTCTGGTTAGAATAATGAATTCCTTTAATTGAAGCAGCTCTGCAACAGAAACTGAAACTCAGCTTTCTTCTTTAATGTTTTAACTTTTAACGAAATGGGGGAAAAAAAATTTACTCTTCTACTTCTCGAGGCAAACACTACATGTCTTTTATCTCTGTATGAGTCGTTCGTAGTGAGTTTAATTTAGTATCTATCTATTCATTTTCATTTTTCATAAGCTAAACTCTGCAGGGACCATGAAATATTGCTATGAATTTCTAAAAATAATTGCTGCGTTGCTGCGGAGGAAAAATATGAAAGGAAGCGTGAGAGCAAAAGTGAGGTGGGATTTGGAAAAAGAGGGGCTACAAAGATGAACCTTGAAAGGCCTTGGAGACAGAAATGGGCCCTCTATAAATCATTAAAACAACCACTCAATCTTATTCAGTGTCCTTTTCTTTTTTTTTTTTCTTGTTTTTTTGGTTACGACAGTGTCCATACTCTTTAAAAGCCACAATCCCTAACAAGATTTTGTTGTTTCACGCACATACCGATGGAAAACAATACGAAAATCGTATGTTATGCTTCTCACAGGATCTCAACGTTGTCTCCCTTTGCTGAAGTGGGGTTCGTACACTCTACAGTGATGGATTACAAATTGGATTTTAAATTGTGATTGTAGTTGCATTGTCTTTATTGTAATTGCGGACATTACATTTACTGCGATACAGGTTGTGGGTGCGGCGATCGTGAACTTTTTTAAACAAATAATATACTAAATATTTTTTTTAAAAAAAGTTCTATATGAAAACTACAAGATTACTGTCGTTACGGCTACAATGCAGTTGTAATGCGGTTGTGATGCTGCCGTTGTAACTGTGATACGGTTGCGACCATTGTAATTATAATGCAATTGTTGTAGTGTGAATAAAAATCACTATGTAATTGCAAGATAATGCGGTTGCAGATACTGTCGCAATTATAATATTACAACCGCATCACATGATGCGATTTATATTTTAAATCTATAATTTTTTTTGAGAGACAGAGCAATGGTTGTTGTATTCATAATTCTGCATAATATGCCAAAAGGGATTCGTTGTAATGATAAATGGATCACTCCAAGTTTAGATTTGAAATTCATTAGTAGCCATTTGGTGTGATAATATATTTACATCTTCCTATTAAAGTCTTCTTCCAAATAACGACTTCAATATTTAAAATTGTGTTAATCACTAAAACCAACCATTTGTGAATATATGAAAATACTTTATTATTAATGTGTTGTAAGGTATGATAAAAATGGGTGCCGTTTTTCCCACCAGGTGTAGTACCTAAGTACCTCCCTAAAAAAATTGCTTAATATATCACGATCCTTAAGATAAGGAGAATATTAAAAAAGTCAAAACAGAGCATGAAGGACCTTCTAGATTTGAACCTGATCAACCTATTCCAAAAACAAATGATAATAAAAGAAATTACTTTAATAGCAAAATATTTGTTGAGTAATGCTAAACAGATAACTCCCGTCATTAAGAAAACATTATGATTATCTAATCAGTAATACTACACAAATAAAAAAATAGTTAATTTTTTTTACAAAATGCATCTATAATTAAGAGTGATTGTTAGATAAACTAATGTGATAAAAGTATTTACGAGCCAACAAATATATTAAATTATTCTCATAAAAGATTCCTGACTATATAACAGTACCTTTATCTAATTTAAGATACTGATTTGATAAATTGTGGCAATTTAATGACAAGCGTAACTAGTTGTTCATCAGCACAAAAATAGAAGTGTGAGGCTAGCGGTGGAGCTTTTAGGGTGACACTGGGGAGAGTCATCTTTCAAAACTTCTAGAAATTTTGAGTGTTATATGAAAAATAAAAATTATTGAAGCCAAAAATGATGTAGAAATTGTATGCCTCTATTCTTTTTAATCTTTTTATTTTTATATTTTGTGGGTATGGGTTCCATTTCTCTTTAGGGTCTGCTTGTTTGAAGAGATAACAAGATGGAATGTCAAAAATAAGGAGGGAAATAGAATGGAATAAAATATTTTAATTTTGTTGTACCAAAAATAATATTTTAATTTTTACTTATCGTGGCTTGATAGTGTGAAAAATTACATTTAACTCATTTCTATATTATATGAATGATCAAAGTTTGTCGGGTGAGATGTAGATGAGTTGCATTTCACTTTAATTGTCCCACATTTTTTGTTGTTTTGTAAGCAAGTAAACGGGAAGTAATTGTTATTTTAAATTTTTTACATTCCCATTTTCTACCTCGTCCACGAAACACCTTTTTAAATTAGTCAATTAGAACCTTAATCTTTGTCTTACACATTTATTTTCATTAAACTCATTTGTGATTTTCATAAAAAAAAATATTGTTATAAAATTTTAATGTATTATAAATTTTAAATTTTAAAATGATTTACATATTACACGTTCACTTTATTTCTCTCAAAATTTGCGTTCAATGTTTGTTAAGTTAAGAAACTTGTATAGTCATGGAGAGTTGCATAAATAGTTTTTGTTTTTTTTTATAAATATATGTTTTGTAAGGAAATAAAAAATATTAAAACAAAATTCATAAATAAAATTTACATAAGAAATTAGATATAAAATTCATTTATAAAATTTTCATTTTATTTTTATCCATGACGTAAAATAAAATCTCTTATTAGGAATTGGGATAAAATTATTAAACTCGTGAATTGTGATGTGATCATACTTTTCAATGTATAAAAATAAAATATATGAATTTACCGATGTTTAGTCAAGTCAAATAATTGAAATAATTGTTAAAATACAAATATCATTTAAATAAAATAAAAATAAAAATTTATTTATTAAATTATTCCTGACAAATATTATTCTTCACAAAATATTTAACTATTTATTATCAGAATTCTAATTTTTTATACAACAGGTAGAGGTTATTTTGCTAAAAATTAGTTAGAGTAAAAATAATAATTTTTTATAAAGTAAATTTTTTTATTTAATCTTTAAAATATATAAGTGTCATCACCTTAATTTTTTAAAAAATCTTGCTATCACTTTAATTTTTAAATTTAAAAAATAATATTAAAATCGTTTTTTTTATATAAATATTGATTAAATTAATAAAATTTTAATAATTAAGATATTAAATTGATAATAATTTTATATAATTAAAAAATTAAACTAATAATATTTTTTATTATTAAGAAATTAAAATAAAATTAATTTTTTTAACTTGTTAAAATAATTTTATTTTTTAAATTTAATTATTAAATTAATGATAAAATATTTTAAAGTATTAAAATAATAATATTTATATTTTTGAAAAAAATTACTCATTTTTTATGTACGCAGTATTGTTTTTATAATATTACTTACCCTTACAATATTTACGACAAAGTATATCCTTGACTGGCTGTTACTTCAATACTCAGAGTAGTGCATTTTACTTGACCAAATTGCAGGGTGATTGATTCCCAAGCAGAGACTTCGGAAACACGCGGAAGATTTAAAAAGAGATTCTGAATAGAAATGTCAGATTCATCGTTCAAGTGGTCAAGTGATGTCTGCTATTTTGATTGCTGTAACAATGCAGGATAAGTTACTTTCATTTTATTTTATTTTATTGTACTTAAATTCAAAGGAACTTTTTTTTTCAAATACTTGTGTCAGAATTATCAGCAATGTCAGTGCATAAAACTCTACAACTTTGAAATAAAGGGTTCTAGCCAGTTTTCTAAAAAGCTGTGCCCTTTGACAAACTTCCCTTACATTTCAGACAAGAGACTAATTTAGCAAAGCCATGAAACAAAAACAATTTCACAGATTACAACATGATTTTGGCTGTACATGTAGCATTGTCACTCTAATGACTAATGGGTCACTTAGAAGATAACTCGGACCCAGAGAGGAGCTAAATCACTAAAATTAAGAGGCTGGGAATGTTGAGAAAAATGGGTTAAAATTAGCAGAATAAGCAGTGGCAATGCCGAGAATAATGTGAACCAGCAGAATGCTCAAAGTCAAGGGGTTTCTGCATCAAAGAGCCCGAGGTGGAATGACAGAGCAGAGCTCAATGGACCCGTAATGGAGCAGTTCCTCTATCATTTGCTCTATGTGATCTTCTTCAAGAGGCTTGAACTGCTGACCACTTTCCACTTTAACCTTCTTGACAACCCAATTGGCCTCTGATTCATGCTCCTCCAGTTGTCTCTTCTGTGGCAACATTGTGTCAGTTTCGCTACTTTTCACAGGGAAGTTGCTTGTGGAGACGACATTTGGTGAAGCCACTCTCTGACTCTGAGGCTCTGGTAACGACGATGGCCTAGTAATTTGCAGCGAAGCCATGTAGCACCTATGCAGTTTAGCAGTCAAAGTTGCTGAGAGAAGCTTCGAAGATGATGACTCAGACGCATTGGGGTTGTAAGGGAAGTTTGTTCTTGCCCTCGTACCACACATTAGCCTCGCTGCCTCATCGTAGGCTCTAGCCGCATCCTCAGCCGTTTCGAAAGTACCAAGCCATATCCTAGTCTTCCTGCACAAAATAAAAGAAACGTTTCATTTAATACCCTGAACCGAATATGCTTCTGAAACGTGCATGGGCGTGAAAACAAAGGTGCACTTACAATATAGGGTGCCGAATTTCAGAGACCCAGGAGCCCCAATGCCTTTGTCGGACGCCTCGGTATCTCTGTTGTGGTCTGGCCATGTTTGGGAAAAGAAACGTACTCTTTTCAGAAAGTGTTTGTGAAAATGTTTTTTGAGTGGGGAGGGCTGCAAGAACACAGGATTGTGGTGCCAACTGAGGGAGGAGGAGGGGTGGGTTTTTGTAGTTGCTCTTGTTCACAGACATGGCACTCTTTTTCCTAAACAATCTGGCACCAATTGAAAGACAAGGGGTCCCACAGGGATTTTGAGTTCTAACCTTTCCTTTTCTCTGCCTATCAGCTATAACTAGGCTGTATTGCAATTTGCAAGCCATGATTATTGAATAAGTGTTTAAAGAAACAATTCACATGTCTTTCAGTCTACGCTAGGTACATTTGTTTCAATTTTATATATACAGAAATACATATATCTTTTTTGAACCGTATTACCTGCTGCTTTATTACCCCTTTTTTCTCCAAGAAAAATATATAATCTAAGGTCGCAGTCCATAGGTTCTTCTCATGTGAGTAGTAGGGTGCAATTGTAGATAATGACTACTTTGTAGTCCCCTCTGGTGTGAAGTTTCAACTGCAAGATCTTTGAACATATCGTTCTCAAATATAGAAAGCACCAATTGCCTTGATGAAAAAAATCTTTAGAGGAATTTCAATTAGAGCTTCTGTGTCATTTTTTTCCAAGATAATATCACATTTTATCATAAGTTGCAATTTGTTGGTGGGATCAGTAGTACCACAAAACAAACATCAATAAATACTGTTTGCCATTACATTTTCTGCATCAATATGTTAGTATCAGTGCATATTTTATAATTGGGTCAATCCTAAGTTGGGACACATCGGTTTAAGACCAAAGGTTCTTGGACCATCATAATTACCCCAACATATCAAATGATCATTTGATCAAATCTTCACTATTATCAGATCACTATCCCATCAGAGCAAGAAACCCCTCTCCTTTTTCTTTATTTTCTGTGGGGACTGGGGGCATATAATGAAGTATGCTAGTCATGGAGTTAAAGTATCGGTACTTGGGACTAGTTATAAACAATTATATGTAGCTTTTTTATTAAACAAGGATAGCTGATCTTACTAGTGGTGTCTGCCATGGAGCTCTTCTTCACTTTCAAGCATATCATAGAAGTACAATACATCTAGTTGATCAGTAATTGGCATGAAGTTGAGAGTTTCGTTTTGTATTGATTTTTTGTTTTTTGGATGAGGTTTTGTGTACATGTAATGTGCAGCTTAGTGCCTAGGATGCTTGAAAGGGAAACAAAAGCATATGGTGCTTTGTACGTGTGAGGACATCAACAGTATTTCAGGATTTTGTTTGGTAATGGCCCATGTTCTTGTAGCTACTATTCAGCCACGTGCCCAGAATCCATTCACCATACCACAGATTGTGCTAAACGGATACAAAAAATCTTACAAGATATAAAATAGTTCTTTGGGATAATTCTCAGGACAAAAATTATTTCAAAGAGAAAAAAGTATCCACAGGGTAAATTACACAAACACTTCCCCTTCTTTCTTTCTGCTGAAAATGAAGCAGTCATGTGTGAGTGGTGAGTGATTACTACTTGCATGCTTAATTATATTTCATGAGTTACAGGGAAGAGCCCTGTCATGTATTTTACAACAAATTTTGTTTGCGTCATTCATAATGAACTGAAGAGCTGATCTTGGCTACTCCTATCCCATCTGTGATCCGTCCCATGTGCTAAACTCCTAACGGCAAAATACCATCTTATATGAATAAAACAATGATGGGGCCCATTCTGCAGAGGGTGAAGTTCTCCTGTCTGTGTGACACGTGTAGCCAAAGAATAAGATGACGGTCAATGATGTGCTGTTTATTTTTCTTGATGAAGAATCACTTTCATTGAAGAATCTTTTTAGCTCAGTTTATGTTGGTTTACAAAGTTATCAAAGGGTTAAAACGTAAAACTGTTTTACTTTCATAGTTTTTGGTACAGTTTTGCTTTTTGTTTTCTTTCTTAGCCGAAAGAAAAGAAGAACAATAGCAGTCAGTAACACGGGAAAGGGGAAAGAAAAAAGACAGGAAAAAAAAAATAGAAAGGGAGACAAAAGAACAAGTAGTATGTAAGTCATGGATTGAAAGATTTGGTTATGAATATCCCCATCAATGTCTCTCTATCTTTTTTTAGTTTCTTTTTTTTTAATTTTTCTGGAAGGGGGCTTTTTTTTTTTTGGTTTACAGCTAACATCAAGTTGATATGCACAAAAGGTCAAGAAAGTGAGATATATATAAACTGGTTAGGACCCACCCATACATACGCGTGAAATGGGTCTCAATTCTCAAAACGTAACATGGGTGATGAGAGCAAAAGCAGTGGTTGTCTATTTAATTAATTTGTATATTCCACCAAGTATTTATGTCCATGGCTGTCTCAGCAATAACCTAAACCTCCCATGGTTTGTTTCCCTCACCTTAAGTCGAAGACACCCACCTTGTCCGTGTCTTGTGTGGACTCTCTTTTCTCCCCCGCAAAGCACACACTACTTCACATGCAAAATCTGTTGGGCAACGAAGGACCCACAACAAGCAAGTGAAAAAAAAAAAATAAAACACAATAAAAATATAAATATTTAACATGATTTGGCCACTTTATCTACATTTAAGATACATAAAAAGGATAAAAATATTTTACTAATACAATATTAAATTACAATTTTTACACGAATAAAGATAAAAATTCTCTCAAAATATTGACTATCTAATAACTCAATTACAATTTCTCTAAGTGGTTGGGTCAATTACACAATACAATCCATCGAATTCAACTATAAAAATAACAAGGGTCAGCTGCGTGGCTTGAGGATAAGTGCATAACATGGGACTTTCTCTATCGATCTAGTAATAAATTGAGCACCTTATGTCTTTTTCTCTATATATGTTGAGTCCTAACTTGAACACACACATGCATGTACATATACGATATTCCCGTGTGTCAATTGTCTTTTCTTTGGATTTGTTCGTTTTCTTCCTTTGGTCCTGTTTGCCGAATGAATATGCGATCCACAACGTTTACCTGTAAACCGCCCCTGAAATTCTTTACTTGTACCTAAAGCAAAATCAAGTTTCCATTTCTGACCACTGGTATGCACCCTTTTACAAAGAAGCCGATGAGGTTGACAACCATTTCTTACCTATATTAATTCTTGAGTGAAACCATTTTTATTTATGAATGTGCTGACCATAATTTTTTTTTCTTTTGGTTCAATTTACTGACCAGAATTTAATTTGTTGCTTATTCACAGATTAACGGTCAAAGAGAAATAAATCTCACCATCAAGTTGCTGTGCATAAACATATATGCTTTTCAGCACTGAGTCTCGACGCGGTTTCGTTGCTGAGCAAGTTAGAAAATGAAGGTTGAGGCCCTGAGGGTGACAGTGATGCTTATGTTTTTCTTCACAAATTCTCGTCAGCCCGCAGTCCAAGCGATTTTGCCTATCCTACCCTGCCTCACAAGTCCTTTCAATTTTGGAACTATATACCACTGCTTGCTACCCAAACAACTCATCTTCATGGGGACGCCATGGACTAGATATCTGCAGCTTCCATGTGCATGTTCCTATTTGTCTCCGCCAGTAACGTGTATTTGCATATATATTAGAATGCTATTTCTACCAAACATTTTATACAACAGTTCTCATATTTAATGTCCAACAGCTCCAATATGTATCATACATATTTTTTATAGTCTCTTTCTTTATTGTGGTTT
Source organism: Castanospermum australe (assembly GCA_019955255.1). NCBI lineage: Eukaryota > Viridiplantae > Streptophyta > Magnoliopsida > Fabales > Fabaceae > Castanospermum > Castanospermum australe. The sequence continues at coordinate 553,262 of NSJW01000213.1, forward strand.
TGGATTAGAGTAGCTGTGAGTTTATATAGTACCACATAAACTTGTTAAGGAATTGATGTCACTAACCCAACGGGATTAATAATTTGGTTGTTGAAATTTTGTTTGCATAGTACTGACATGAAGATAAAACATTAAAACTTTTAGTTTCATTGTTTTTACTTGCAAGATTCTTTGGGGAAAAGTTGTAGTGGAATGTAGTTCCTTTATCCACCCTATTGCTCATAAAAGGCACATGGGTGGGGATTAAATGTACTAGAGACAGTTTCTGTCCCCACAGAAGTTAGTCAAGGGGAAGCACATGCATGGGGTACTGTTTGTGAAACTACAAACTGCCAAGACTTAGAGGTAGTAAGCAGACCACAACCAAACCATGTGGTTGGCTTGTGCATCAAATAATATAAGTGTATTTATTGTTCTGTTTCTAACATCTTCTTCTACCTGTCAAAGCCGGCATCAAGTTCGCAGATAATTACAAGATTAAGCAGCTACTTTCTTGGCATGTAAAGGGAAATTAATCAACAAGACTTTGAATTGCCCATGGAAACGGTCTATTCAAATATCCTAAGTAGATTTTGGTAACAAAAACAATGAGACACAGTTTCAAAATGACATATTCTGCGAGATGACAGCTTGTAAATGGCTTTACATAACGGGCAAATATTTGAAATTATGACTAATTGCGATGATTAAGGAAGTCCCGAGACTAGGAACTAGAAAGAAAGTCGTTCTGAAAAAGCACCTATTGTCATGTGACTTGATGTGTGGCTGAAGATGAGTCTTTTTCCCGCCAACGTTAATTGCTACCCAATTGATTGATCTGAATGTTGATTATTGGAATTGAAATTGAAATTGAGCCCAGTCAAAAATAAAAAAATTGAAATTGAGTAAAGGAATTTGTGGTTCAATTGGCAACGGCCTGAGTGTTTAAGATTAGACTGTGATAATATCAAACTTTTGATCTTTTATGAAATTATCTATCTTTCTTTCTGTACAAACGCAAGCACATTTATAGTTCAAAAAAAAAAAAAGAAAAAAATTGAATAACAAGCAAGAAGAGAAACTGGCAATGTTTCTTTTTGGATGGTACGAGTCACAACTTTCTCTTGATTGTGTTGGTGCAATGGTGTTCATGAACTAGTTTTGTCGGAGCTTCTGTTGAATTTAGGAATGTCAATAGACCTCGCAAGAGTAGAAAGTGCTTTTTTATTTTCACTCTCATTTTCATTATGAATACTTATTTATAATTTTTGTAAAAAAACGGGTGTTCGAAGATATTCTATAATATCTAATAATTTAAAATAAAAATTTAAAATAATAAATTAAAAATATAAATGGATAAATTTTTTAATTATATATTATAATTTTGTTTAGTGATTTAAAATCTTACAAAATTAAAATAATATATCACAAATAACATATTAAGTTTAATTATATTTTATAATAATCAATCTATATAAATACTTGTTATTGAAATGATATAATTTTTTTGGTAATTTTTATTATTATAAATTTACTCACTAAAAGATTTTATTATAAGATAATAAAAAAATATATATTCTTATATCATTTCAAAAAAAAATATAATATATATAAAATTAAAAAAAAATTAAAAAAAATATTCACAAATGTAACAGATATCTGCTAAGCAAGTAGTGTGATTTCTACTCCCGTTTTCATTTATTAAACTGATACTCATTTTTACTTCGTTATAAGTAATTGCCGTAGATCCCTGTGAACGGAACCCATGAATCTAACGAATAGGATGTGAGATGTGACCAGGAGTTTGCAGCAGCCTCTAAAGCGCGACCTATGTGACCATATGTCCTAGTCTTGCTGCAGCTTGCAGCACAAATAGGATTTTACTGGGGTGGGAATCCTCCTGAGTTGTGTCTTGGCCCAAGATTGAACCTCCCCAGGCCCATTTGTTATGGAATTTGTTTTTTCTTTTTAATTTAGTCTTCTCATTAAATATAAATCATCTTTTTCGTCTATAATTAGATGGCTTTCAAATCAAAAATTTCGAAGGATAATATTAGAAATAAAATTAGAATATGTAAGACCAAAATCAAACTTTTAATATATTACTAATACTAGGAAAACTAAATATATAAATAATAAAATGTTTATTGTGTATGTATACAAGTTACATGCACTTGGGAGTTGGGACAAAAAGGTAAGAAGAGGTAAAAAGGCAGAACATGTTAAAAATTGAGATTCGATCTCAATTTGATTTATAAACTAATTATCATTTTACTCTTGAAGACCCAAAATATAATTTTGTCTCTACCTTTCTAAAAGAAAGAAATGAAATAGATTGGTATTTAACATATAAATTTTTATCGTAATGAAAATAGGTTGCATCTCTAAATATGAGAATTGAAGTTTCATTCTCTAAAATATACTATTATCACTTGTGATGTGAGAATATTAAATTTATAAAATAATTTAAATAAATTAAATTATGTAAAAATATTATTTGATTTTTATTGAGTGAGATCCCTTACTGATAAATGATATATAAGAACTATTCTAAATCATCTTTGAAACTGACAACATGTCTTAAACTTTAGAATGTGATAACTTTTTATTTTCTTAAACTTTTTTCTTATAAAAAAAACCTCCTTTATTAACCAGTGTTCTAAGAACATTATTTAAAAAATATTTAATATATTTTTTTTAATGAATAAGTATTTGAAGAAAAAATATTAAATACTTTTAAAATTTTCAAAAAATAAAATATTTTTATTTTTATTTTTATTTTAATAATTTTCTATTTTAATTTCTAATCAGGTAACTTATTAACAAATGAATTAAAAAAAAAAGTCTATTAACAACTTCACGACCTCCCTAGTGGCCTAGTATTTGACATTAGTCGTGTGTTGCCCCTTTTGTATAGCCAATGAATACCGTGTGACCGTGGGTAACGGATTGAAAATTAATCGCTACCAAACTGATTGTAAATCCAAAGGTGATGGATAAAGTCACTTTTCATGGACTTGGTCATTACGAATGGACCCTTGGGGAAGCACGCTTTAGTGGTATAGTGGGGTCAAGTCACTTTGAGGCATAGGGTCATGGCCTATGGACAAAAACTTTGCGCTTTTTTTAAATTAAAAATATCTTATAAAATTTAACTTATTTAAATAATAATATAAATTTTATTTTTTTAAATTAAAAAAATAATAATATATTTTTTTATAAAATATAATTTTAAAAGATTGAATCTCAGTATAAATATCAATAAAAATAATAAAGCCAAAAAAAAGTCAAAAAAACAAAAAGTTATGTTATTGGCTTTTACGATCTTGTATTAAAAATAAATAAATTTCTGTTGGGCTTTGCGCTGCCGGCCCAAGTGCACATTGGCTGCGGGTACTCTGGGTCGGTCCGGTAAATAATTTTTGCCCCAATTTCTCGTTTTGCATCCTTTGGAGTTTGGAGTTATCAGCATGGTTTGGTTTTCATTCAGCTCCAAGCCCATACTTCATTACCCAACCGACCTAGTCCACAAAAGTCAACCCCAGATAAAAAATAAAAATAAAAGATGGAATCGCATTTTTTTAACATTTATTTAAGCCAGAACGGGGCTTTCATTTTCCTCTAATAACGTCCAATTTTAAAATTACTAAAACATTGTATGTTTTAAAATATATTACTGGATAATTGTCTATTTTGCCACATCAATTTTTTTATTTTTTTTATTTATACATGGACTTTGGCAACTTACGTAACATTTTAGTCGGATTGTGTCATTCATTTTGAAAATTTTTTATATAAATATTATTTATCTTAAACATTTTATTCAACTGTTGATATTTATAAAATTTAAAAAATTATTTTATAAATATATATAATTTTTTAAAAAATTAAAAATATATGTTAAATATTAAATAAAATATTTAATATAAATAATATTTATTAAAAAATTTCTCCATCCATCCTATGTGAAATGTGCCAATGCAGTGGTACAATACGCGTAAGTTGTGCCCCGTGCAATCTACCAATTATATCAAAACTCTTTCATTTTTTTTCAACAAAACTCTTTCATCTATGTCAAAGAACTAATAGCAGCTCATCGGCCAAGAATAAGGTGGTGATGGTGTTGGTGTTTCTATCTTTTGTAAAGTCACATATTTGGCTTCTTTAATCAGGTGTTTGCACTTTTTCTGTGAAAAAAAAAATCATTCACCTTTCCTTCTCATTTCCCACTCTGCGCAGCAGCGAGAAACCGCCCAGTCCCATAGCCGTTCTCTCAACTCATACATTTTGGTACGATGAGCAAGAATCTAGCCTCCCTTCTCATTATTATGGGTTTTTCTTCCTTTCAAATATCTAATCCTTATTTCTTCAGATTTTGAGAGACTTTCGGATGAGTCTCTACACACTGATCATCCATTTAGCAGCCACCTGCATCGGTCATCCAACGATTGTCGGTCTCCACATTGCGTCAAGTTTTTTTTCCTTTTTTCTTTTTCAAATTTTATCATTTTTTATTTTTTATTTTAGCTTAAATTTGACAAAAATATTGAAAAATATTTTGTCTTTGCATAAGATATCCTTACAAGGGAAGCCTATAATTACTCAAATATTCAAACTTTAATTCTCTTATTAAAATGATATCGGTCACTATCAAACTTAATTCCTGTTGTTGTATATGACGGATTATAAATAAATCATTGTGTGCGTGTGTGTATTTATTGATTTATTTATTTTTTCAGCATGTCATAATGAAATGGTGTTTGCTTATAAATTGTCAAGTCTTATTGTTTACAGTGGATAGTTGTGACATAATAGAGATGAGGAAGTATTATTTAAGGTTCTTATTTGGACAATTCTATCATATTATTCTACTCGTTGTGGAAAAAAAAAACACCTCAAATTGATATGTGTTTGAATTAAGATGAATTTAGATGAACCTAGACCAAGCAAAAATGAAGATTATGCATAAAGGAAGGCCAAAATCGTTAGAACTATCATAAATATAGATCCGATCAAGCAAAAAGGAATGAATAATGAGTTTCAAGACAATGAGATAAGCTATACTATCCTTGTGTGTTGATTTTAACATTTATTTTGTATACTTGCATATGTGTTGATATTGTACAAAGCAATGCTAAATTATTTTAAAAATTATCCCAACATCATCTTAATTATTTAAAACACAAAACATTACATAAAAAAGTACAAGTATTTAATATTTTAAGAATTTAAAAAATAATATTTTTTTTGTAAAATAATTTAAAGAATTATCAGGTTAAATCATTTAAAATATTTTTATTATAGTAAAAACATGTCATTCCTTTGTGTCTTGGTGATACTAAAAAGGTGTTTGAGAAAGATTAATTTTATTGAATAACTGATTTTTTATTATAAAAACTGTTTTTGATAAATTAAAACATGTTTTGTATTAAATGTTTGAAATTGATTATAATAAGTGATTTTATGATATATTGAAAAACAACTTTTTTTAGATGAATTTTGAATATTTTAATTATAATTTACTCTGATTATTTGATGGCTGATCATATTTTTATCACATTCGCTCATAAGTCCATAACCTTTCAAATATTATATAGTTTCAACAAATCAATTATATTCTTTTTAGTAATTTATTGATAGAGGAACGTTCTCTAGCCTTGAGTCCCACAGGACCCTTTTTTGTATTCACATTCCAAAGCATTATTCTGTACAATTCAGCTAGTCATAGTTGTTCATCTTAACTACTCTTAACTGATCTAACCATGTAGGCATATATATCAAACAATCACCCTAACTACTATTCTCTATCATTTATTATATAAAAGTAATTTTTTAATATATTTTAAAATAAAATATATTATTTTAAAATTATTTATTAATTAACATATTTAAACATAAACTTAATTTTGTTATAATTGATTTTTAAAAAATTAATTATATATATAATTCATTATTAATCAATTAACTATTTTGTATTTAAAATAATTAATAATTATAATTTTACTGATAAAATTTTAGAAAATAATTTTTTCATAAGAATTAATTTTTTTTAAATCTGTATGTGTATGAATTAATTTATTTTATAATTAAAATTTTATTAAAAAATTTTTATAAAAAAAAGTTCTTTCTTTAAAAAAAACCATTCCCAAATTTATGAGTTTGCTTGCAAAGTCGGTTCCAAGCAAGCGTATTCATTTTGGTTCTTTTATTTTTATTTAATAAATAATAATAAAACTATAAAATGGAGGGTAAGTTGTAAATTAGGGTTTCGTTGTTAGGGTTTTTACTCTTCGGTCTTTGTTCAGAACTCGGCGCAGTCGAACTCCCCGTAGACGAAGCGAAAATGGTACTGATCAGTCAAAATCACAATAATCTTTTATCTTCACTTCAAATTGCAGTGATTGAGATTCTCTGTTTGGGTTTTTGGCATTTTGATATCTGATTTTGGGTTTGATTGATTTGTTGTGGCAGCCGTCCCACAAGACCTTTTCAGAATCAAGAAGAAGTTGGCGAAGAAGATGAGGCAGAATAGGCCCATTCCCTACTGGATCCGCATGAGGACCGACAACACCATCAGGTTTGGATTTTGATACCGCCTATGCACGACGCTACCCACTCCGATTTCTGATTCCTTTCAACATCTCCTCTCGCTAACGGTTCCTCTTCTCTCCGTGTTTTCCTTTCAGGTACAACGCTAAGCGCCGCCACTGGCGTCGCACCAAGCTTGGATTCTGAGGTGCTTGCCTTGCCTTCGTTCTGCCCTCAATTCGCTTCGATTTATTGAATCAATTAGGGCTTTTAGTTCTTTTTTATTTTTTGGGCAAAAACAATGTTTTGGAGATGTAATGTTTTGTATCTGTTTAAGATCAGTGTGTAAGGAACCCATTGTAGTCCACTAATGGTGTTCACCGCCTCTTTCTATTATTTAAAGTAATTGGGATTCTTCTTATCTTGCATTGTCAATGATTATATTTCTGTCTCTTGGAATGATCTTTAACTGGTAGGTTGCCGTTTTTGCTCTTATCACTATAGATATTTATTTGGTGCTGCGTTTCGATGTTTCCTCATAGAAGTTATTGCATGTTTGGTAAGAGGGAAAGGAAAAGAATAGAATGGAAATGAGAGGTTTTTTATGCTTTGATTTTGAAAATTTTATGTCTTATTTCATTCCATTCCTTTTTTTTCCAATATACCAAACATACACTTGTAGTTTTGCTTGGTTTCCCTTTCTGCCTTCAACTGGCAGGTCCCCGTGACAATGTGTATGTCCCGCGATGTATATGTTGTGTTTTGTTTTGCTAAATGTTCCTTTGTTTCTTCATCTTCTGTTCACTTTGAAGTTTGAACTATAAGTTGTACAGTTGTACTACTGGTTTGAAGTTTTGAGATGGAGTTGATTACAAGATGATCATTTAGCTGATTAGACTTTTGTATCGTGTTTAATTTGCAAACAGGTGACTCTTTTTTTCCCCCTTATTTGCTTGATTTTTGCTGGTTGCCATTCTTTTATGAGCTACTTGCTGCTCAATCCATTCGTGTTTCATCATTCTCGGCCATGTGTTTTTCCTCACGTCATCTTAGTGATGGCTTTTTTTTTTAGCAAATTCCCATGACTGTCTAGTTTTTCTCGTCCCCTGGAAACAGTGCATGAATGAACCCCCTGAAATTCTACCAATATGCAATTTCTTTCTCTGTTTTTCTTGCATGTGTCTACTTTTCCATTGATAGTCGGTTGGATGTATTTGCCTGGGTTTTCGTTAGATAGTTTGGTTTGTGATGTTTGTTGACATAAAATATAGTTGTGTTTGTTTTTTATTGAAGAAAAAGGGGATTCTTCCTTGTTCCCCGGATTTGAAAATGATCTATTTCTTTTCCTTTTTTTCATTGCAAATTCGGGTGGGGGGTTTTGGGAGCGGAGGATTCTTTAATATTTGTTGCTTGTTTAATGCTTTTTTATGTAAAGCAGTTTTTCTATTGGCCTCTTCTAATTTTGTTCTTTCACACGTTGTGTGTGAAAATGTTGGCGAATCCATATGCTATGCCAGCTGGTTTGGACGTGAAGTCCAGGTTCTTGTCGCTCATTTATATTTTTGGTTTGAATCTTTCGGGCTGATGAAGTATTTTAGAATTCAACATACGGACTCTGTTTGAATGGCTTCTTTGTTAGAGGCGAACATGGTTTCAAAACCATATGTGAACAAGGTTTTGTTGTTAGCTAATTAATACGTTTAGATTTTTGTTACAATTGTTAACTCAGATCCGTAGAACGGCTAGTTTGTGACTTACCGTTTTGTGACATGCTATTATGAGCTGCTGGTGTTGGCAATCTTGTGGCGTATCTCATCATTTATCAATGGCAACGGCAAGCTCTTGCCTCTCTTGTCCTTGGGTTAGGCGAAACAGAATGATGTGGTGTTAAAATAGAGGAGCACGCAAGGCAAGCTTCTTGCTTTGTTTTCTTACCATAACCGGAATTTACGAATACTACTTCCGGCGACGCTATGATGCAGAGTTTAGATGTCCAATTTTATTGGATAAGTTGTGTACATTTGTGTAGTGAATTCTTTTCAGATTGAGATGTGAAAGTGCATGCTAGTAAAGGGCAGATATTATCAATGATAAAAAAATAAAAATAAAAAAGTTTAAGTTTTTATAAGATACAAGTACTTTTATAATACATCGGGCTGCTTACAACTGATCATTTTTTCATTATATAGAGTTGTAAAAATTTTAATTCAATTTATCCATATTTGTTTTTAATTCTGCTAAAATTAAATAGCGCTTCAATTGCAGTTGTGTACTGTTTGTCCAACAATATTTTTAAAGTTTTGAACGGATGCCCATTTTAGCAAAGGGTATCAGTCTTACCCTACTAGTTCATATAGGCATTTGGAGTCTAGACTACGATGGAACTTGTAGTCCATTGACATTCTGCTTGATTGCATTACCACAAAAGAATTTCGAACATTTCAGTTTGTCAGCTTGACCCGCAAAAATAAAGATCGGGATCCTCCCCTTTAGAAAAAAAAAAAAATATATATATATATATATATATAAAATAAAATTTATAACTCATTTAATATATGAGAAGATTTAAATTCAAAAAATAAACGAAAAAATACAGCTCATTTCAGTCAAAGCCTCCGGTAAACGGTGCCAAAAGGACGGAGAGGCATCAATCATTCAATCTAATGCTGGTTGCCCTCATTTGTCAACCCAATTGCAATCACATGGGTCGTACATGCTATATAATTATCAATAACGACTATATTCGTTTTCTTCTTCAGATTTAGCACATGATAATATTTTATGACAAATACTATTCCATTAAAGAAACAGCTTAATAATTTTATTAATTATTTAAAGAATAAAATATTAAATGATTTTTGAGTTTTTAAAATAATTAATATTTTTGTATTTTTGTTTAATAATTTTGCTTAAAAGATTCAGAGAATTTTAGGCTAGTTGTTTAGGATATTCACATTTTATAAATGGATTCGAGAGGATGGATCCAAGTATCTTTACCTGATTTGCAGAATTTTCTTACACCCAAACTAGGGAATGAATGGAAGACAAAATCAGATTGTCTGAACGGTTCAATGTTCCATAAATTCACCACTCTATACACATTTTTTTTTTCCACAAAAGTGAAATTAATTTATTTACATTTGTCATTAACAATCCAATGCTCTTCTCCTCCATTTAGGCCAACCTCTCCGAACGATCGTGTCCTTATATTTCGGGGCAGAACTGTTGTTACCATGCGTGTAATAATAATACAGAGAAACAGTGTGGTTGGGATTTGGACCTGGGTTTGGAATGGCAGCATCACAAATCATGTCCTTGATTCTCATCGTGTAGCGTGTACCATATCGGTAGTCACCATCAATGACTGGAATTCACTGGTGGATCAGCAGGAGAGACATGCTGTGTCACTTGTGAAACTCTCAGTGTTCCTCCAAGCCCAATGGGAACAAGAGGGACGAGCGAGTGCAGAACATCTGTAATCAGTGGTCGGTAACTAGGCTCTGGTTGCACGCATAGCACAGCCACAGCAGCAACCTACAAAGTACAAAGTTCAATAAATTGAAGAGACAGTACACATGCACAGTTCCAGAAGGAACCTAGTATTAGTAATATCATTGCCAAACTAAGTATAAAAACTGGGAATTTGGGAAATATGTCCGAGTTCTGACTCTCAGGTTCACAAACCTGGTATAAATGCTTGAGATCCATTCTGTTTTTAATCACTGGATCCACAATGTTTGGAAGCTTGGATCTGTCCGTGAGCTGCGGCATGGCCTGCAATCATAAAAAATAGCTATGTAATCTCCCATGCTTGGGGATGCACCCCGTTTGAATTTGATTTCGTGGGATTAAAAAGCAACCCATACCAATGTGACAATAGATTGGAACTGAGCTGGTGCCAGTTTTTCCACAGGCTTCCTTCCCAATAGAAGCTCCAGGAGCACAACCCCAAAAGCATAGACATCGCTTTTATCAGTCAATTTACCTGTAAAAATAATTGAATTGAAATCTCTCAACAAATAATTCGAAGTTTTGTTATAGATGAGTTTCACACAAAATCAATTTCTCCATGTTCTTCAAAAGTCATTGGAGAAATTATCCATTTCATTTATATCTCAAGGAATAATATCTACTTCGATTCCAAGAGAATCACTCTCAACAATAAAATATATTAGATAATTCGAACCACCACCAAATTATCAAAAGTTTTCAACTGAATAATAGAAAGCTTATAGTCGTTCGCCCTGAGGAAAACTTTCCAATGTTGCCCATCTTTCAGACAAGAATCAATTCCACCTCACTGATGCTTGCTAATACTTTCATTGTATTCCCAGTCTCTGGATATTAGTTTTTATCACTGACACGAAGCAACTGGAGCAAACTAGGCGTATGAGATTGTAAGGTGTAGCTCATAACGTAGTCAATTTAAATAATGTAGATGACTGCCATGTCAGATGGCAGGAATATGCACAAACAAGAAGCACAGATCATATGTTTCAAACCCACCCTAAATTCATGACATCATTGAATTCGACAATGGTCCTAAAGAAACCATATCTTGGATCTGGTTTGTTGAAAGCTTAACAATAACGTTAAACATATAGCAACCTGTCAGACCAATGCATATGCCGTGAAATGATAACAAGTTTAGTTGGCATACCATCTAAAAGATACTCCGGGGCAAGGTACCCCAAGGTGCCTGAAAGCCTGATGTTTTTCTTGTTTTGGGACCCATCAGTTATGGCAAGACCAAAATCAGAAATCTGAATCCACCCAGAATTGCATGGGTGCATACAGTAAAGAAGCTTTGGTGAATACAATAGATGATAAAAACAATGTATAATAGAAAAAGGAAATAATTTATACAGCAATTTCAAATGGTTTTTTTTTACCTTGGCATTGAAGTTTGCATCTAAAAGAATATTAGAAGATTTCAGATCTCTATGGATCACCGGAGGGTAACAGTGCTCATGCAGATATTCTAGTCCTCTGGTCAGCATTTACCAATAGTATGTTAAAATACAGGAAATAGAGCACAATAGGAAAAACTAATTAAGGAAGCTCACCTTGCTGTGTCAAGAGCAATCTTCATCCTCATGTGCCAAGTCAATGCCGAACCCTGAGAAGGTCCTTCAACATGAACAAATTTTGGAAAAGAACGAGATTAGTATTATTTTGTAGTTGACCTCATTCATTATCTTTCAATCTGTGTTTTCTTCTATGTAAATAAAGCATCAGATACAATATTTTACCATGTAACTGAGCTTCCAAGGATCCATTTTGCATCAATTCATAGATAATAAACCTCGTGTCGCCATAAATGCTACAACCCAGTAAAGAAATTATATTTGGATGCTGAATTTTACTTAACAAATCCACCTCGTTCTGCAAATTCATCTGACTATTCAATACAAGATAGAAAGAAAGCTAAATTTGAAAACAGAGAAGCAGCAAGTAAATAAATCATTAGCTTGGCATTACCTCAAATTCTCCCTCAGCATTCTGACTTTCACAGTGTAGTCTCTTGACGGCAACATCCAAATTATCATCCAAGCGAGCCTTGTAAACACATCCAAATCCGCCCTCGCCCAATATGTTACTTTCCCGAAAATTGTTGGTCGTTTTTTCTATTTGCGTGTAATCAATTATTGGTGTAGACCCCTTCACACCAATCATCTTGATAGAACTGAATTTACTCAAAAATGGAGCTACGGCGAGCCCTTTCTCTGCATCTTGGCCTTCAAAAACAGAACAAGGAAAAAGAAATCTCAGACAATACCATGGAAGCAATTTAGAGCTGAAGTTTCTTGAAACCCAGAGTTGTGAAGCAAAAACAGGAATCTGAGAAATGGAATAGTGCAAACACATACCTAAGCTTCGAAGGTTTTTCTTTTTCCTATTTGATTTTGACCGATACTTGCTATAATAAATCCAGAAACATAACGAACACAAAATGACTGCAGCAAGTGCAATGCTGGCTACGACGAGAGCTATTACCATTTTCTTGTGCGAATCCATTCGGTGCTGTTCATCCCCCACCTGAGTACCTGATCAATATGGGCGTACATAGCAGTGTGAGACTGTGAGCATAAAAAAACGGAAAGAATCTTATTAGCTAAAACCATTACAAGATATAGCTTAAGAGAGCTTAAGCAAATGGGTAGGATCTAAATGATGAGAAATAGAAGAGTAAGATGGTAATAAACACAAAATTACAAAATATTATCGGCATTAAGTGCTGGTTGATAATTTCGAAATTCAAATTTGAAACCGTTGAACTTGAATGAAAACCAAGGCCATCTGAAGAAACAGGCAGCGATGGAGACGATAAATGGAACAAAGATGAAGGAGGATCGAACAGGGGAAAGAGAGAGTTGAATGAAAACCTGGGGAGAAAGCAGCAATGGAGGTGGAAATTGGAGAACTGGGTGGGACTTCAGGTGAGGAAACAGGAACTGGTACGGAGGACACAAGAGGGTCTGCTGCAGCATGAACCCAAATCGGTTCGTGAAGAATAAGAAACAGCATGAGAAACATAGGAAGAGGCTTCATTTTCATTGTTTCTTCCATTTCCCTAAGAATACATGGAGATAGAGATATGTGCAGGTGATGTGCGGATGCAGCCTGAAAAGAACACACGCACGAGCAGAGAGAGTTCGTGAAGCCAGTGAAAGGTAACGGGTGTTTTGGATCTTCAAGGCTTGACCTGCTTTTTTTTTTTCTTCTCAAAAAAATACCTTTTTTTGTTGTCTTTTGAATCTTCTTTTTGAGGACCCTGTCTCAATTTATTTTTGTGTTTCTATCTGTTACTGTCTCTCTTTCCCTCTCGCTTTCTCTGCTGAAGAAAAAGAGGACAACAGTGGACGGAGGAAATTTAATTTTTGGGTGGATGGCAAGCGCACGACAATCATGTGCACCTGTGCGTGGCTGCAACCATGGACCTTTTTCTTTTCTTTTTCCCTCTTCTTAAAAGCTTATGCCCCATGCACCATTAACAGAATGAAAAGAACAAGACTCAATATGCATGATGATGACAAATTCCGAAGTAGTAATGCTCATAAAATAGCTACGCTCAATATGCTTGCATGACACAATTCAAACATTGTGATGATGTGCATTTTTTTGATAAAAAAATCTTTTTTTATAAAAAAAATACTTCTGTTAAATTTTAGTGTGTTTGGATAATTTTTTTAAAAAAAAATTAAAGTACTTAAAAAATTCTTTTAAAGCTTTCTTCAGCTAAATTTTTGTACTTCTAAAAACAAAATTTTTAAAACTTTGAAAAACTGTTTAGAAATGCACCCAATCAATAATATAATTAAAAAAGTATTTTTTAAATGTTATATTTAAACATAAAATAACTCTTACTTTTTTTTGAAAATATTTTTAAAAAAAATTCATAAAAATTTTTTAAAGCACATCAAATGAGGTCATTCTCTTCTTCTATATATATATAATATATATCATATATATATATATATATAAATGAGTATAAATCTGAAATTTTCTATCTAGATTTTCTTAAAGAAAATAGTGGCAATTACTTTTTTGTCGGATGAATAATCCAATCAGTTAATCGTGTAATAAGTTTATAAATATGCCGGAACGTTTTTCTTCTTACACATGTTTTTTGTTTATGGCGCTGAAAACAAGGCAAGCATAGCCAGTTTGGGCATGCTCTAAAATAGTAAAATTACATCTCAGTGATTAAAATTAACTTTAAACTTTCAAAAGTAATTTTACAAGTTAAGTTGCCATGTTTGGCTATCAATTTTAAATTAATACTAAATCTCAAAAATAATTAAAAGTGACATTTTGTATAAGATATTTGCTTTATCTTTTAAATGGGCTTTTTTTTCATATTACCCGCTGATATGAACTTGGACATTGCAAAGCCCTTCTTTCGCCAACTCTCCATCAGAAACAGAAAGTTGTACAAAGAGAATATATGCACGCACATACAAAGTTAGCCATTCAGAATAATAGGGCCAATCTAATAAAGGCAGTTACGTGGTATTGTTGATCTCTCTTTTTCTTTTTTCTTCCTCTTCCATTTGGTGGGAAGCTGCAACTGTTAATACTCACATGCGTCAATGTCATATAGCCCATGGACAAGAAAAGTTTTGAGCAAAATCCTACGTTAATATCCAAGTGATGTTAGTGTAGTAGAAATAAATTATATTTATAAACATGAGAATTATAATTTAATTTTTAAAAATTATATTTTATGATAAGGATTATATCATTATTATTTCTGATTTAAAAAAATTAAATTTATGGAATAATTCAGATAGATCGAATCTTATGGTGATATTTCTGATTTAAAATCTCATAAGTCTTTAATTCGAATCATATTAGAGTCTCTTATTGGTAGACGATTTATAAATATCACTAAGTCTCTCTTTTGTGATTATAATATATACATATATTTTATTATGAAAATTTATATGAAACCTTTTGTATTTATAAAAAATACTAAAACTAATTTCAAAATATTGTTAGGCGTAACAGATTCTATAATTAAACTATTAGTTCAATGATGTTTTATGGCTAAATATAACTTCTACTTTTGTTTAACTTTACATATTAATAAAATGAAAAGATGACATTTATTTGGCAAACAAATTTAATTGAAAGTTTATTTTATTTTTCAAACACTTAATAACTTTAATTGTAGTTGTCCTAAACGAATGTGTTTTCTTTGCTTTCCTAACATATAAAATTGTATAAGAATATAATTGATATTTGATTGTAAAACATTCACCATGAGATAACAAAATGATTATGTTAATGTGCTTTGCATAACGAAGCGCGAGTACAGTACAAGGGCGGCGGTGGCATAGATGAAGTGGAGAATTTATTTGGCTGGAAAGGTAGAGGGATTGTACACACATGACATAAGGGACACTTCTCACGTGTTAGGTAGAGAATGGGTTTGATTTTTGGCAACCAAGCACGTCAGTCTTATTATTATATTAACAATTTATTTATTTATTTATTTAAATTACGTATTTATGCTTTTTCTTTTAAAAAAATAATATGAAATATTACATTATTATGATTTATTTATTTTTTTAATATAAATTAATAATATCTTCGTAAAATATGATTTATTTAAATTGTTTTATAAATTTAATTTTTTTAAATATAAAATGATAATAATATAATTTTTTTATGATATATAATTTTTAAAAATTAAATTATATTTTTTATATTTAAAAATATAATTTATTTTTATTATGTTAATATTTTATAATTATTTATTTATTTATTTTGATAAAATATTATTATGATTTATGAGTATTACTTTAGACTTGATAGTTGATATAGATGGTGATTGGAAAGACCCAAAGTAGCTCAATGCTGCCGACGTTACCAAAATCAAAGATACGTATCCAAATTTTCTGTAAAAAAAACACAAAAGTATGAAACTGATGAACAATAGAAAGGCCCACATTGGATGAGAAGACGCACGAGTGGTAGTGGGAGCGTTGTATCGGATTGTTGGTATCCGACAAAAATATACGTATGCAAGCAAGCGTTTTACATGCAAATGTGCACCAACCGTCCTTTTACAAAACGACGACTTACCAAACCGTCGTGGCACAAGCAAGCACCGCTGGTAGAGATGACCAAAATTATCATTTTTTAATAAAAAATAGTAATAAAGATATATTATTCAAAGATTACTGATCAGAGCGTTATGACACGTCTGAGATAGAAGTAAATAGAGTTCTATTAGAGAATAACCTTTAATAAGATTATTACTTGCAAAAGAATTTGAACCATTATATATAAAGCATGCAGAAAATTTTTTACGACATAATTGATATGATTTCTTTGCTTTTATGGATATTTATTAAATAAAAGTATAAAAATAATTTAACTTAAAAATATATATATATATATATATATTTTTAAATGTCAAATTTTATATTACTGAACAAAACTGTGATTCGAAATGATAAAATTTTTAATATTTATTTATTGTAATTGTTTAAATTTTTAAATATCCGTGGATTCACATTTTTTTCACTGGGGATGCGCGAAATTAAAAAAATTTTACGCAGATATGTTATACAATATAATTTAAAAGACAGTGTAGATATAGCATTTATGTGAATTCAACCTAAAGAATCATACACTACATATATTGGAGGGCCACGTCTCACTTCACCACACCTATGTCAGCCCATTCCTACCCGTTGAAGGCAAAATCTGTTTAGCAAAAAAATAAATAAAAGCATTTTCAGTATCATTATATTTTAATTTAACATTTAATAATACTAATTTTTTTTCTTCAATCATCCTAGTTGTTTTTGTGTAGCTCTATCCTTGCACGTTTACATCCCTACCCCTAGACCCTGCAATGGAATTTGCCTCATCCTCTATATGTCTCTGCGTTGGAACATGCACGCTCGAGCTTCTGTTCTGCTGTAGCTTTCTCATATTTTAATACTAACCTTTTTTTTTTTTTGGTGTGGCGAGTAAATGAAAGCACTTCAACTTCATGCTATGTATTTATTTATTCATGTCTTCATCACTTGACAAGAGATTAGAACGCATGTTAATTTAAAAAAAAAAAGAGAGAATTGAATAAATCATATTGATTAGGGACCTTGCGTTGGACTTAAAAAGAATAAGAGAGAATTCATCATTTATTACAACTAGGATTGTTAAAATAGGTTAAATTTGTTAGGTTGATCTATTTAATCATATAAATTATATGTATTGAATTTTTATTTTATTGATTTATTTAAAAGTAGTTACTTTTAATTCGTTCTATTTAACTCGTGACTTAAACAAATTAAATTTATTTATTCATGAACTGGCTTATTAACTTTTTATAAATTTATTTTACTTTAAAAAAAAGTATCAATATATAATTTTGAATCAAGAATTATATAATTTTAGATTAAGCATCATGTAATTTTTATAATTGGATTTAGATAATTAGATTTTATATGTAATATAATGATTGATTTAACTTAATTATTGAATTTATTAAAAAAATTGATTTTAACTTTTTAAAAATATATTTTTTAAACCGACAGTCCATTTAAACTCGTAAGCGAATGTTAAATCAGTGTAGACTCATTTAAATTCGACTCATGATAGGTCAAACATAAACGGGTCGAACCGCTTATTTGACAATCCTAATTGCAACAATGAAATTTTGAAGATTTTAGTGCTTTTTCTAAGACTCTGGACGCTGAAAGTGGATAATTTCTCCCCCCATTAAATTCCACCTGCTTCCTACAAAAGCAGTTAACAACTTCTGTTATAATTAATAATAGGCCTATATAGTCAGAAAAAAGTTGCGAGTTGATTAAGTTATTCGGTTGGTGCTAATCAGATCTATGATGGAGTTTTTTTTTCATCTATAATGGAGTAAGTCTGAAGGAATGGACCCCAGGAGTCTTAAAGATCCTTTGTCGTCTTTCTTTCTATTTGGGATAGTTTGGTGTATAAATTCTAGTCATTTCTGAGAGAGAGGTGAAACATGAAATGGGTTCATGGGTATTATAAATAAAGATTGACTAAGGAACACGCATGAGATTCATGTATATATATTAAAAAAGGGACATGCAAAATTTAAAAATTATTACCTACACTTCAGCTTATATAATTTTTATTTAAATTTGAACTCATTCCAACTACTTTATTTAAATACCATAAAACATTTATATAAAAAGTAAACAAAGAATTCTAGAATCGTATTAAATCACAATAATCAGTATCAGGGATCTCTTTCAATTTAGATTTTTTCAATAATTGGATAAACCCCCCCCCCCCCCCCCCCCCCCCCCCTTTTTTTATCGAAACAACAGGGGTGAATATTTAGTCCGTCAAATTTCCAGTATCAATAATATGCAGATCAGAAAGAGACGAGCAAGGGCATCGAGGAAAGCATGTCATGTTCATGTGTGTATTACAAGAGTGCTGGAAAGTCTATGTCTGGATCAGCTCCAAACAAAAAATTTCTAGATGCTTTTCCTTGTAAAGAAGACAATAACAAAGAATTAAGAGTAGTCATCAATTCAAACAACCATGTAAACAATAAAATATATATGAATTACCCGGCATTTTTATTCCCTAATTCGTAACTTCTTGGTGCGAAAGTTCTTTTTTTTTTGTTTTGTGCTATTCGTAATGTTTAATTATAATAATTCACGTTATAAACTGCGGTGCTCAATAGCTGATGTCCATACAAACAGTGGAATATATGATTATCAAAGTCAGCATGGTTTCACATATTTGATGTTATTGTATATTGTTAAAGGTTCCATCGTATATGAAAATTATGTGAAAGTTTATAAGAGATGTACAAGAAAAAGAAAATTGGTCTTGAAATTATCGAAGTTAAAAAATGGCATCCAAATACATGGGCAGGAAGGATCATCTTTCGTTTTTTCGTTTTTTAAATGGGCCCGTAGGGTAAAGCCCGCCCAACTTCTTTAGACTTAGCTTTCGATGGAGTGAAGGCTTTTGTGGTCTTGACAAAATCCACAAAGAGGCTTATTTACCCAAAAAAAACAAAAGAATTAAAAGAGGCTTTGTAGCCTTGGCCCTAAAAGCCACTCGTCACCATCGTTCGGCCTGATTGGACTCTTTCAAAATACAATTTTAAAGAAAAAGAACATAAGTAGACAAAAAAAAAAGTAAAACAATAATATATTTAATAAAGATAGTAAATTTATATATTTTAATTAAAAATTATTTTTTTTGCAATTTAGTGTTTGAGTGTGCATGAATGTACCGCAATTATGATGAAAAGAGAAAAAAAAAAGAAATATATGTGAAGTATAAGATACACTTATAAAATAAATTATTTTAAGAATGTCATAAATAACAAACACATTGATACAAATATTTAAATTTATTCATATAAAAATATATTTAAATTTATATTAATTTTCTATTTTAAATCGTATTATCAAAAATTATTATTTATATTTCATTTTTAAAGTGCATTTTATACTGACAACAAGTGTTTTTGTAATGTTTACAACTAAATCAAAATAAATCGTCATGTTCAGTAAAGTTTATTTTTTAAAATAAAGTCACTTTTTAAATTTTTTTTTAGTAAGATTTTAATTAAAATAAATTAATTTAAATATATATTAAAATGTATTTAATTTGAAATCACATTCATGAGACTAACATATTTCAGGTTTTCAACTCTTCATAAATTGATGGATTAAAAATGAAGATAAATGATGTGCACAAAAAATAAAGATAAATACTTTTTTCTTTTGTACAACAATGATATTCTCAAACTACACATCCATCTCGTGCATTTAAAAAACTTAAATAGTTAATATAAAGAACACTTACTTTTAACCACTAAATTAATTCATTAGATTAAAATACATGATTAAATGCTCAAAATATGAATATCATAAAAATCACTTTTTCAGCAAAGATTGATAAAATTTTATCGTTCACATGGTATATAAAGAGACCTTGTACGCCTTTTTTAGGAAGGAAAAAAAATCATAAAATTTACAATAAAACTCGTAGTTAATTCAACATAAACTCCATCACTAGCTTTTTCTTTTACGTTTCATTCATAAAAACCATCAATAACCACCATTTTTAATTTAACAATCAGCACGTGATTCTTTAGAGTTTTGAAAGAGCTGTAAACCTAATTAGTGCAAGTAATCGCAACACCTTGAAACTCGACATAAATTTTTATGATTAGAAAATTAATACATGCAACTCTTACTCTGTTCTTTGTTGTTGTTTTTTTTTTTTTTTGCCTGAAACTCTTACTTTGTTCTCAAATAATTATTTTTCACCAATATATAAAGTGTATATTTGAATTATTTTATTTTACATTTAAAATAATTTATAATCAAAATTTTATTAAAAAATATTTTAAAAAATATTTTTTTCTATAAATAATTAGATACCAAACATACACCAACTTTTACTCTTTTCACAAAATACATATATCTCAAATAAATTGATTTTATATTATATTTAACAAATTAATTTTATTTTTACAGATAACCATGTTGGAGCTATTGATGAAACAATTGAAATATGTTTAGTGCCTTTTAGGGACGATCAATCTAAATTTATTGGTGGAAAGATGTGCACCACACAAGTTTTAGGAGGTGGTTAATGGTTAAGAATTTAAATAATTTATAAAAAGTCATGTATTTATTTAAACTTTCATATCAAGTTTGTCACTGTTATGCTAAAAAATAAGAGTGCACTACACAAAATGTTATGACGACATGTACATTTGGCTCAAAATTGACATATGCCTTGACCTGTTGGGAAGTTTCTAGAACAGACTCTTTTGTATTGGTTGATGCACCAAGTTGACAGACGAAATTAAAAGTTCTTGAATGTATGTCATATTGTAGGGGTATATAAAGATAAAAGAATTTCAAGAAAAAAAAGACTAATTTTTTTATTTTTAAATTAAAAAATTTATAACATATTTATAAAAATAAAAAAATCATAAAGATTATTTGATAATTTTTTATTTTATTCTTTTAATTAAAAAGATTCTTAAAAAAATTTATAATTAAAATTAAAAAATTATTTTTTTCCTTTAAAATTCTTCCATCCAAATATATCACGTAAATGTTATATTAAGCTATTTAACTGAATAATAGAATCCAATATTTTACTGTAGGAACATTTTAAATCGTGGATGCCTTGCGTGTGTGTGAATTGTTTCAAAAGTGTCACTGGTCATTGCATAATGGCATTGAGATATCATTTGCCGACCTAAAATGGCCACTCCGAATTCTTAATGTACATCCACGTTTTGATAAGCTTCCTAAAAGTCCGAAAAAAAATTATATATTTATTTTTATATATAATTAATTTGTAATAAGACAAACAATATAAAATTTTGCAACTATATTCTCTAAAAAAAAAAGTAGTAAAAGTAGGCACACTGCACACATGGCATGAGGTGGTGCTAGCCAGCCAAACAGATCTGCTAAAGGTACTTGGGGCCCAATCCAACACAACGGAGAAGCATCGGCCGCCTTATGAATGTCGGTTCATTGCTCTGGCCCACAGCTCCCCTGCTCCAAGTGCCACGTGTATAGATATCATTGGGGACCCTGGATCTTTCTTTTTTTTTCTCCAGTAAAATACCATTTTTGCCCCCTCTAACTTGGGGATGTGTGAGGAATTAATTTTTGGCCGCTCGGACTTTGGATCTTCAGTCTTCCCTCACCTGCGTACGCGCCTTTGAAGTTTGAAGTTTGAAGTTTCAACGCATGCCACGACTGAAATCAACATTGTGCTCTCCGCGTTGAATGGCAATGGTGGTAATTAGTTAAAAGTACGAGGGCAAGCGCGGAGGTTGAGGATAATCGTGCCACCGGATGTTATGGAACCACGTCAGACAGGCCGAGGCTGTATTGCAAACAGCGTTTTAGGCGCGAGACTTTATCTGTATGTTCCTCTCAATAAATACCCTATACTTGCTCATTGCTTCTCCGTTGAAATTTCAATTTGCTTCTCCCCTTCTCCCAAAAAAACTTATCTGGTTGTTGTTGATCTTTTCCTTCTGTGCTTTTGCCTCTCTTCCATTTTCTCGACTATTAGCGTATCAGATGGGGGTTGCAGTTCTTCATCCACAAGATTGTCTCAGAAACCCTTCCTCTCGCCAACACATAATCTCGCCTCCTCCCAAAATGAAGATTCCCAATCCTAACCCTAAAGCTACCCGGAACAGCCGTGGCCACCCGAACCGTCCGAAGCGGAGCCAGAATGGCTCGCACCCAACCCGACCTGCACCGACTTCCGATCTGAAGCCCCAAGTCAATAAGCCAGTCATGGGTCAGGTCAAAATCCTCAAACGCGGTGAACAACTGACCGGAGTGGCGGCGGATCGACAATCGGCGACCGTCGAGAAGGAGCTTCGGGAGAAGCGGGCGGAGCCTTTCGTTCCGATGCCTGAGCTGGTGCCGACTGAGAAAGTTGCCGGATTGTACGCTGGATCTTCGATGTTCGTGGCGTCGCCGCCACCCAGCTCTGTACCGTTGCCAGCTTTCTTCACTAAGAAGACTGCGGCCGTGAGTGACGCTACCAGTGACCTGCGCAGGATATTGCGATTGGATTTGTCCTGACCCATGTGTGTGTACTCCATGAATGAACGAGGATTTGAACACTGTTCTGTTGGGGATTGGAGCCTTTTAGCCCTCGATCTTGTCTTATTTTTTCAAGGGGAAGGTCGAGTGCGCCACTCTGATTGTTTAGCACTTTGTTCAGATTACCCTAAATACATGCATTTAGTAGGATTAGTCTTAGCTGGGTTTTGTAATAGGTAGTTACCCTTCAGTTCTTCTAGATTTTGATTCATTGAAAGGATAGGCTTCTGTATCTGTCTACATGATGCTTTGTAAGTATTTGGGATATAGAAGTATTCGCTGTTGTCGTATATGTATTTTTCTCATTTTCACTGAAACGTGCCATTTCTTGTCTGATTATAAGCCGTATTCCATCGACAATTTCATTGTTTAATAAGAGAATTCATTTATTGCTGACTGATGGCAGAAAAGAGAAGACAAGAGTTTGTTGCCCGATAATTTCTGAATTTTCAAACTCACCATTTGCTTGTGGGATTGGAACTGTATCAACTGAAACAAATAAAAGAATAACTTGAGGTGTGGGCAGGTTGACGATGCCGGTTGGAAAACTTGATACCAATAGAAGAATCAATGAGATGAAGATGACAGCGGACAACAGCAATTAACACTCGTCGAGGCAGAGGACAGAAAGAAAAGCGAAAAACCTTTGAGGCTGCTAAGTTCATCATTGGCCTGATACGACACTCTGGTTTCCAGCGGTAGCAAGTCCCAAAGGGTATTTTACCAAGGTTTTCTCATATAAAAACCAGCCAATCCTTTGTTCGCTCTCAATAAAGGGCTTTGGATATGAAATGTGACGAGTTACAGTATGGGTGAACATTAAAGCAAGGTGAAGTCTGAACACCTCCCTGAAAGGCGTACAAAAAACACAACCCTCAACATCCACTATCGGATTTTACACTATCATCAACCTGCACCACTGAGGTGTTTTTCGGTGAGAGAAATGTGTGTATATAGCATTACTCTTTGAAATTCTGTAAATTTTCGTTATTTGAATTGTTACACATTGTTCCCGGTGGAAGATGCTTTGACAATTTATCTGATCAGTCAGATAGTTGCTGCTGCAGCTGCAGGACAGCAGAGAATATTTTACATGGAAGGGGGGGGGGGATTTTTGCCGAGGTAATATGTTCTGCCTTATTGCACAAACTTCTAATTGTATGCCTATTATTAGTAATGCTCCTAGTTTATTTTTGTTGAAATTATAGGGAAAATAGAGATATAGGATTTTGAATAATATTATTAATGATGTGATAAGGGATGAAACAAAACACTAGCCTAATACTCCTATTTATACAAATAAGAATCTTTAAGTCTGTCATATGAAGTCAATAGTAACAGTTGAATTTGGGATCGGCCTCCTGCTGGAATTGGCTCCCTTTTGGATGCCGACGTTTTAGGTGTTTCTTTCCTTGAAAGTTAGTTTTGTTTTTGCTTTTGTTTCCCTTTTCCAATGTACCAAAAAAGAAAAATAGTAACAGTTGAATTGCGATTGGGTATGTCAGAGGCATATCATGTTCTATCTAGTGACTTAATCCAGTCTCTTGTTGAGCCATAAGCCTCTCATGCTTTTTGCCTCTGGCATTTTCTTCTATTTTGTTGTCAATGTCATATTGAGAATACGACCAAGAGAGACTTTCTGAAAATTGTAGTGCTGTTTGATGGTCTTCATATAGTACTGATGGACCGAGTTGTTGCTGTAGTTTGGCTTGTGAAGGGAGACTTGGTGGCTGCTGGATGATTCCCATTCACACTGCTATGACGGCTGCTTAGTGTTGATTCTTTTTACACTTATACGAGTTAAGCTAGCATCATGAGACAATATTAGAGATATTCAAGGACATGGATGACCGAGAGTTTATTTTTAATAATTTTTAGCGGCGTATGTTGCTAGAGGACTCTGAATGGTTGTCTTATTTCCTTCTCGGATGAGTTGCTTTGGTACTATTCTAGGATCAAGATTTACCTTCTACAGTATGAAGTGGTTACACATTGTTATTTGAAATAATATTTAACCTTCGTTGAGCCAAAAACATGAGGAAATGTCATTTACTTGTGAGAATTGCAATCAAGCCATTACAGTATATTATGAGGAAATATTTAACTAGTTTTGCACACTTAAGACTTGCACGGACTCCTAACTAGTTTGAATAAAAGAAATAATCATTATCATGAAAAGTGTCCATGCTCGTGTTCGCTCTTGCAGAGTTGCGGTCCTTTGCTTGCATTGAAAATCTTTTAACTGTCTTTCAGTGTGACACAAGTCAAACCTATTTTCTGGCACTTCTGTTTGTGGATCAAGGTTTCAAATCGACAAATATAAGACAATAATAAACTGCAAGAGCAGAAGGACGAGTAGATATTTGACACTTGTTTTTCAGTATAGCATTTAAAAGTTGTATTTCTGGAATCATAGAAGCGGAAGTCTTTAGAGTAGTTGGCAGCTATTGATTTCAGTATCCTTGATGGAGTACGATCTTTTCGGCTTAGTAGGTATTAATTATTTGATGTTCTTGCCTCAGCCAAGGAAGAGGTGTACCGAGATTAATGCTGCAGTTGGTTCAATAAATAAAAAGGATACATGATGCCATGATTTCTTCTGATTTAGTGCGAAGGCAACACAGTATTGGTCAAGTGCTGCTGCCCATGGACCGGGGACAATTTTTTTGCTTGGAACTAGGATTAATAAATAATAAGGACACATTTTTGTTTGGGATCAAGCACCGAAGTTTTGATGTTAACATGTACTCCTCAAATCCTAGGACTTTAGTAGGAAATCAAGTAGTAATTGCAGAGGGGAAGTCATCAAAGAATATTTGGGAAACTGAGAGATGGATTTTATTTTTTTTAATAAAATATAGGTGGTTGTCCAGCACTCCAGCGCTTCTAGCTGATATATGGGTGCTAAATATTTGGTTGCAACTTGTCATTGATCGTAGTAACTGTCATTTTTATTTTTTCAAACCAATTAGTGTGTTGCTTTTTCTTTTACAAAAATAATCCCGTTAACACAAACTATTCTGGTCCGGCATATTCTGTTTTTTTTTTTCTGAGTATTAGTACTTTAATGAGATATTAAATATTTATCAATTATTAATTATATATATTTTATAAATTTCAAACATTTATTATGAGAATTAGTAATCAATTAATATTTGATAATTTTTAAAAAAAAAAACAGAGTACTCCAGTAATTCCCCTACTCATCATCGATTAGGAAATGAATGAACCAGCTTAACACAACAGCAGAGGGAGATAAATGTCTGTGCGCATAGAACGGCAGAGCACGGTCAACACAGGCAAGAAGAGAGTGACGACCTTTCGATCTCTTCCAGTTTTCCTCCTTTGTTAGGTTAAATCTTTGGGCACAAATCACGACGTACGCCAGTAGTACTGATGGCATTGGTCTTGGCAAATCTGAACGGTCCAAGACATTCGGCAAATTTGAAAGACAAAACAAAACAACCAAGTCCCAACTAAGGAGATTCTCATCCATACCGAAAAAAAAAAGAAGATATTCCCATTCCTTTGGAGTCCACAAGCAAAAGTGTGCTCATCCTTGTAGGAGGAGTATGCAAAATCGAGATAATGGAATCACCATGAGCTCCAGCTTTGGCAAGTAAGTCTGCACAACAATTGGCCTCCCGAAGAAACATCCCAAGCTCTATTGCAGAGATTCTTAATTTCTTGGACAATTGTAGCAAAATTGTTGGCCACTCCCAAAACTAGTCTGAAAGCTTCAAAGGGTGAGACCATACTTGATAGCTTTAAGTTCTGCAACAAGAATGGGGGCAAAACCCACGAAACCTGAGAAGCCAATGATCCATTCCCCATCACTCCTTCTGCTGAGACCATCCATGACAGCAGCACCAGGATTGCCACTAGACCCATCTACATTCACTTTCACCCAACCACATTCGGCCTTCATTTGAAACATCCTATTTTTACCCATCCACAACTCCAAAAGAGAAAAGACCACGAAATGGAGCAGACATGGTTATAAAAATTGAAGCGATGCTATGATAATAAGGAGCGTGTCTGATCATGAATTGCAGAGACTTGTTTGCACTGCGAAGTCCAAACCACTTCCTTGAACCATGCACCACGAAATTACTGTGCCTGAACATGGGCTTGGTAATCATATTAGGGCCGGGTTTACGGTCATGTTTTGATGTCAAAACAGTGTAGGTAGTTTTGCCGAGAGCCGAGTAACGTCATAAAGTGTTAAAATTATTGCGCCTCTAATCGTCAGACATGCGGGCTGCCATAATGAGTCGCATGTATCTCATTATAGCTCTCATTGCAGCTCACAGTCACAATTCTGGCCTGCTGGAGCTGGGAGGGTGTTTGCATTTTGGCATTTACCTACATCCTCACTCCGTAAATTGGCTTCGTGTACCCTGTATGTTGTCATGAAACTGAGAATTACTGTGGCACTTTTTTTTTTTTTAGAAGTATGAATTATGTAATTGATCAAATATTTATTGATTATTAATTTTATTTTTTAAAAGTTAATCATTTATTATATAAAAAATTATTAATAAATATTTGACAAACTATTTATAATAGTGATGTACAAGGAAAAAAAATTAGATAACATAACAACATGGTATGAAACTTGGGGGAGAATGGAGAACGTTGCCGGGTAGCTCTAATCACAAAATACATTAAGACTCTGTTTTGTATATAGTATAATATAATTAATATTATTTATTTTATATAATATTTATATAAGATATTATATAGTATAATATGTAGTTAAAATTATTTTATTTAGTCTTGATCTTATAATAAATATGAATTAAATTATTTTATTTTATATAATCTTATATAATTAAAGTTAGATAAAATTATTTTAACTTAATAAGTTATTATTTATTATTTTGCTCAAATTTATACTTACTATTATAAAGGAAATTTCTTTCTTTGGTGTCTAATTTTCACTTTTCTCAAAAAATTATTAATAATTGATTGAATACAAATAAAAAATAAGTAAAATTGTAAATACAAATTTTTTTATAACTATATTTTATAATTACAACTATTTTCAATGCAAAGAATTTTTTTTAACTTACATTATTATAACTGACTTCAAATATATTTTATTTTCTTAAAAACTACTTTTTTTTAATTAATTTTAATTATACTAAATGTATAATTAAATAATTTATAAAATAAGTGTATAAATAAAAAATAAAATATACGAATTAAGAGACATAATAATGTCATTAAAATGTTAATATCAATAATATTAATTATATTATATTATTTATCTTTTATATAATATATCAAATGGTCTAAGATGCAAAGACACCTTTCGGCCCTACGATTTGAATCTACAAATGTTATATGGGACGGGAATTATTAAGATATACCTGTGGAATGCCGAAATACCAAAAATGTTAAGTACCTTAAAACCTCCTTATTTTGCCTAGTCATGATAAGTCACACTTTTAAAATTGAATTAAAGTGCCCACATATTTGTAATTAATAGTTACTTGAGTTTCTTCTCTAAATCTGATTTTGAGAAACAAACAAGTTACAGAAAGAAAATAGAGATGATTACGGAAATGATAGAATAAAAAAGTCATAATCAGAGTCTAAAGTTATATTATAATTATTATTCTGAACTAATATAATATGGAACTGACAATTATTTTAGCGTTGATATTTTATTAAATATTAAATAGATTTATTTGGCTATATTGTAATTATATTGGTCTTAGTTGAATTGGCCAAATTCTACCGTGCAGTAGTTGCACTGGTGGTATGCCCTACTCTATTAATGAATTTTATTGATTACTATTAGATTAATTTGAATATAAGATTTAACGATGAATAATAAACAACTAATGAGACAGAGTACCGGCACATTCAAAACACATACACTGCACCAAAATTCTTTTATTTCCAAACTACTAGGAATTTCGAATGTATACTATATAGTTATTTTCCGAAATTGCACATAAGAAAATAATAAACATCTTTTTCATTATAAAGTAATGATTATTAATCTCTTTCTATCTAAAAAAAAATTAGAGGGAAGAGAGAGAAGTTGTATCTTCAATTGATCCAACGGATTTAGACCCTTTTTGTTTCGTTTTCTCGCACAAAATAAGTGGGCATAGGAGAAAAGCAAAAAAATTGGCATCATGCAAAATTGCTTTGGAAAGCTTTGAAAATGTGCAATACCCGTTTGCGTTAGTTAATATCAAACAGACAGACCCGTAAGCGTTACTATTAATTTAACGTTCTGTGTATTTTTTTCTTCTTTGAATGGTACTTCGTCCTGCATATGCTTTTTAATTTCCTTCAGTTTTGATTCACCCTCATCCAATTAAATATTGTTATGTTATTTAAAACATTTAAATGTATTAATATATAACTGACTGATAGCATAAAATATTTTTATAATAACAAATCAAAATTAAATCTTAATTTTGAAGTTTAGTCAATATTAACATTTTTTAGGATCATCAAATATTCAAATTGCATATTCGAAAATGTATTTTTCTTAAATTATTCATTCCTAAATTGTATTTATGATCATTGTTCTCTCCGACGTAACATTTGCTTCACAATTATTTTAAATGAAATTTAAGTGTCACAAACAAACTCATATTTCTTTTTTTTGTTATTAATTGCAGTTAAGTGGTGTTTAGACAGACTTGCATAGTCCATTTATACCAAAAGTAAGAGATTCACAAAAACAATTCTTGCAGTCTAACTCCAAAAACTGACGAAGTTAAAATTTGAAAATATGAAAGTATATCTACTCACACATCAAATACTTGCCTTCACCACTTGTGGCATTATAATTTTCACTTTAGGCAGCCATGATGTTACTACGTTTCTTTTAGTAGATTTTTGTAATGAAATGGGAATAAGAATAAGATATTGTTATTCTAATATTTAGTAAAAAAATTAAATAAAAAATACTCATTCTCTAATAAATATTATTTATTTAATTCTTGAAACACTTATTTAATTCTCATTTTTATTTTTATTCGCATTTTTATTCTATTACTTTCATGCACTATGAATTTTGTTAAGTGCATATCTTATAATTTTATTACCAGTAACAAAATTGTTATAAAGTCTTAACACATTATTCTCGGGTGAATATTATTCCCGCTCTAACCTGACTTGAGGACCTCCCACCTTTTCTTTAACAGTTGTTATCTTCAGATTCTTTTGATCAATAAATTGAGAATTGGAGCTAAAAAAAAAAAAACTTAGGTGAATTACAGATAGTACTATGATATTTTAAATACATCATCTAATTTATTTGGGAAGATAAAAATAAGAATTTGTATTCTCAAATAGCATTAATTAAACCAATTATCATTTCCGTAGATGCATGTATTTATATATATTTTAAATTATTTAAAATATTTGTTCATTAAAAATTGTTTCACCTCGATTAACTATGTTAACGTTAAGTATATCTACTTTAAAAAAATTTCAATTAATTTAATGTTTAATATAACTTATTTAATAGTATTTTTAAAGTCAACTTTATTATAAGTATATATTGTTTGCTGTTGTCGTGATTTTTTTTATTTAAAATTTTGGAAGAATAATAAATTATAAAATTTCATAATTACTATAAATTAATTTAGTATTTTTTTAAAGATAAATTAACCAATTTAAATTGTGTGAATGAATTGGTCGTTTCATCTATTTGACAATCTCGGTTCAAATTTCTTTTTTACCTGTTGAAAGAAGGTATAATAAAATAATCTTGATATAGTAAAAAGTCACTGAGAATTGATTAAGAGTAAAGAATTTGATATAAATTAAGAGTATTTCTATTGATTTAATTTATTTAAATTATTTTATAAATTTAATTTTTTTTTATGTTAAAAGTGATAATAATAATTTTTTTTTTATAAAATATAACTCTCAATAGTTAAATTGTAGCCTTTATTTTAAAAAATGAGAGTAATATTTACAAATTATAAGTTCAATCCATCGTTACATCTTTGGAGAAAAAAATTGTTGACATAGCAAAAAGAATAATGACAAAAAGGAGATTAATTTTGTATAATTATGCTCGCGTGAAGGAAAAAAAATGTTAAATTGTGATAGGCTTTCAAATTTTGCGGTGTTTGTGCAAATCCCAGTGGGCCAAAGGGAGACGTGAAGTCGCCGAAAGGCACCCTTCTCACGTACTCATCCTCTCTAATCATTCACCCTTTCTCTTTTCTCTCCCCTTCTCACAATCACGTGCCAAACTCGTGTCTACCCAACAGAGCAAAATACTAGCATACAAAGAATAATAGGATGATCTTATCAAAAATAATAATAATAATAATAATAATAAGACAAAAAAAAAGCATTTTAACATTAAGTAATATTATATAATTTTAAAACTTATTTTTAATACTTTTTTAATAAAAATAGTATTAAATAAAAAAATAAAAATATTTAATATATTAAGAATATAAAAAATATTCAATATTTATTTTATATAATAGTTAAGATGATTATTAAAAGAATGTATGTAGCACATGACTAATACAAAAATATTTTACAAAAAAACTACAAAAATGCCAATTAGTTTATTCTCATTAATGAATACTTATTTTTTTAAATTGAAAGTCCAACTTATAAAGATTAGATATAGATATTTTTGCAAATAAGAGTATTATTCTCATTCTCACTTGAAGCAAAATAAAAAGGTGCATTCGAAGAGAATGTAATTTTTGCTAACCATTTTCACATCAACACAAAATGAAAGTTGTTTAGTATATCATAATAAAAGCATATAAAATAAATAAACAATTTATTAGAAATTTTAAAAACAAAGTTACAAACATTAAACATTTTACGTAAAGGTTAATGTTATTTATATCAACTCATTTTTTTCACATTTTTTATATTCAACTAATCACTATTATTATTATTTTTTCTTTCTTTTTTTTTAACTTTAACAATATTAGTCTACATAACAGATATGCAGGACCACACCTCTTATATGTTAAGATGGACCTTGATCCCAAGAATCTTTTAAAATAAATTTTTTCAATAAATTTAGTTTTTTTAAAAAAATTTAAACATAATTCCTTTAATATATTTTATAATTTAACTTTGCTCTTAAATAAATGAGTAATTTATGAGTATCTAACATTTTCTTAGCGTAAATTCAATACTATATAGATAAAGAGGGAGCTAGGATTTGTAACATAGAGAAATAAAAGATGAAAAATAATTGCCTTTTAAGATTTTTGATCATATGAGGATTACAATAGGTTTTAATTACAAGAGATGGCTTTACGGGGAACCCTGATTAAGATTATAATGAGGTAATAGTTATAATAATATAAGAAAAGTGAGTAAGTAAATAACAATTTTTACCCAAAAAAAAAAGAGTAAATAATAATAAATACGAAAATGGTGAGTGCGAGTGCCACATGTAAGTTGGTGGGTCCAGGAGTCTAAAAGAAAGTGAGAAAGAGCAGAAAAAAGTGAGGCCCCACACCGAACCAACCCTTCCTTCCTTTCTTTTACTGATAACAAGTAAAAGAAAGGACGGACAACAAAACCGAAAAACTGGAATCTACTCCATCTTCACCCTTCACCACCACACAATATCCTTTCCCTTTTCTTTATATATATATATACACCCACTTCGCCCTTCTCTTCACCTTCTCCTCCTCCGCCACTCTCTTCCCTCTCTCTCTCTTCCTCACGCACACTCAAAACACACACTCACTCTTGCCCACTCGTTTTCCATTACATGACTGTGATCGACGGACTCGGAGCGGCGACATGATGGTCAAAGACGAATGGCTTCGGGCTGCGATGACGGATGACACGCTCGTCGTTGAGCTGTTGCTACGGCTCAAGCCGTCTGAAGCCGAATCCGTTTCGCCCAAATCTCAGCCTGTACCTGCGGCGGTGGAGGTGGTGCCGTTTAGCTGGGGGCTGAAGCAGCCACGCTCCAGGCTAACGGCTGCATCTCGCTGCGACGGCGCCCTTTCCAGAAGGAAGGAGGCCGATTCAACCAGATGCAGCCCAACCACGCCGCTCTCTTGGAGTGGAGGTGCCTCTCCATCCGCCACCGCCGATGGTTACGAAGATTCCAGCCGGCACAACGCCGCCAGATCCAAGGTTCTCTCTCTCTCTCTATCTCTTTCTCTCTCTTCCGCTATCTATCTATCTGAATTTGTGTGCGCGTCTCTCTCTCTCTCGCTTCCCCTGATGTCTGTTCGCTGTTGTGTCAGACTCGTCTTGTTTGACCGAAATACCCCACTGTAAAGTACACGTAATTCCGCCTGAGGAGAACTGTGGCTCCCGGTGGTTGAGGTGGCATCGTCGTGTGCGTTCATCGACGATGAGACATTCTTCTCTTCTGAATGACGTTTCCTTCCGTTTTGCCCTCCGACTCCGGTTTTTTCCGTTTTCCAACCGCGTATCGTTTTCGATCTCCAGATGACGAGCAAATCTGTCCATTAGCGATTTTTTTTTGTTTTTAAATAAATAATCTTCCTCCGGTTTGATTATCGTGGCCGTAGTAGTTCCATTTTCTTTTGATTTTCACTTTTTCTTTTTCATCCCAAAAATTCTGCCTACGGAAATGCTCTCGGATTCTTGCGGTATTGTATTTCCGTTCGCGTGAGGTCAGCACTCAGCACAGCAGAAGCGGAGGCGGTTCACGTTTTCTTCTCGCCTCTTTTGAGGTCACCTTTCATTCGCTCTATGATCTATATTATTATTCGCCGATGAATTGACCGAAAACACCCTTCCTTCAAGAAAGTCTCTCTCGGTTTTGTCAGGTGAAAAGGAAAAAGAAAAAAGAAAAAGTGTAATTGGCCACTCTCGCTAGTTCCCCACCGATAGGCAGCAGCCAAGATAGGAATCACCGATTGTTTTTATTTTTTTATTTTTTTATTTTTTATTTTTATGTATTGGAGAAAGTCGTAAAAATTCGCTACGGGAGCGTGGGATTTTTTGTCAACGAAAAACGTGGGTGCGGATAGGTGGGTCCCCATCATTTAGGTGGGGGATGGGTGTAGTGCATAAGGTTGCTATGGAAGGGAAGGTTTGCCTCGTGGCGGTTTCTAGTTTTGGTTGTGGTAGGAGATTTGTTCAGATGTGGCTTATTTGTCTGCTCTGCCAGTGCGTGCTTTCGGGTTGGGGCTTTTTTTTTTAACCTCTGAATCTTGCACGTATTGATTACGGTTTGCTCATCCATTTTAGTTTTTAATTGAGGAGATGAAATGGGGTGGGGATTCTTTTTGGCTGTGGTAACTCAGCTGCTGCCTGATATTGTGCGATGCGATGTTGCGGACAAGGGTGTCCGTCCCCGTTGAGGGTTGAGACGTGATAGACACACACATGACACCCCCCCCCCCCCACTGGGCACTGCCACTCTTATGAGGTGGGATGGGATGGGGGGCATCACGGGGGTGACAGTGAAGTGGGCGGTAGTTGAAGTTGATGCCTTTAATAGGAAATTGAAATCCTAAACATTAGGATTTGGTTGGGTTCGGAAGGAAGAGCATCTGTCGCCCTTGCCTTGCCCCACCCTGCCTCGGGGGCCTGCCGATTGCTGTGCTGTGCTGTGCTGTGCTGCATC
Source organism: Castanospermum australe (assembly GCA_019955255.1). Taxonomy (NCBI): domain Eukaryota; kingdom Viridiplantae; phylum Streptophyta; class Magnoliopsida; order Fabales; family Fabaceae; genus Castanospermum; species Castanospermum australe. Next base: position 587,483 of record NSJW01000213.1, read on the forward strand.
TGTCTTTTACTTCTTTCCAAGCTGATCAAAATTAAATAAAAATAGAACTTTATTTAAATTGAATAATAAATTAATTATATGAAGATACTAATAGATAGGGCTAGCTCATGTGATTAAGTCACGTGAGCATTCAGAAGAGGATCATCACGTGCTACCGCGTGCCTGCAAGGACGTGGCTTGCAACCGCTGGTGCACTTACTGTGGTGCCGGTGCGCCATTCAAGTGTGTGAGTACGCCAACTGGTCTGTCCTCTACGGATCAGCTTGGTGGGACTGGGATCATATCTGAGTGAGGGAAGTTTTCCCTTTCAATATTTTCTGTTTGAATTTCTTCTTAATTTTGTTGGAATTGAATTGGAAGAAGAATAAACAAATGGGCGACATGAGGGTGAGGATATGGCCACGTCGTTGTCTTTCATCTGCGACGGGCCCCAATGCATATGCAAGAAGTAATTAGGTGGGGCGACTACTTTTCGTGCTGTTCATAGGCATTCTTAATTAATTATTTAACATTTGATATTATAAGTTGCAAGCCTTAAGCAACCTCTTTGTAAATTGTAAGCAAATTATTTATTTCAGCTGAATTCCAGCGCCAGTGCTCTTCGCGATCATTGTATCCTGGGGCTGTTATGTTGACACATTCTGTTGACCGTGACCCTCGCCGTTTTTTCTTTCCGTTTGTTTTTTTTAAAAAAACTTTTATTGTAATAATTCTTTTCTGTTGCTTAATCGTTTCTTGAGCCCCAAATTTTGGTTATTTTTCTATTATTTTCAATCAACACAGCTACCATTTCTCCCGCTATCTAATTCTAATAGGACTGTGACTGTGATTGTGGTTGGACCTGCAGCTTATGCCACTGTAATATTTCTAATCTTTAATGGCTGAAAATTTTCAGGCTACTGCTACAAGTGGATACACTGGCAACTCTGCTTCCACCAAGAAGTGCAGAAAAAAGAAGGTAAAGCTACCGTATAACTTAGTTTCTTTCTTTTTCGGGGTTTCTAATTAAGTAATTATACATCATGGTTGATCTCCGGGTTGAGAAGAGTGCCAACTGATATGTCCTGTATGTCTTAATTGTAATTCTTTTTGCCATATTCTAGACCTTTGCAGAACTGAAGGAAGAGGAGAGCTCTCTGCTGAAGGAAAGGATATGCTTAAAAAAGGTATCAATGTGGTCTTCTTTTGATATATCTAAAAGTATGTTTTATTTTTACGCTCCACCCTCCTCCCACTTCAATTTTCCATTGACTCATATATAGGTGGGTATACATGGTTACTAATATCACTCTTAATTTGCAGGAGATAGCAAATCTAAATGCAACATTTGAGGCACAGAGAGCTAGAAATGAGAGCTTGAAGAGGATGAAGGTAAATTCAAATGTTCTTTGACTTCCTCTTTTATGTATTAATGTATATTGTTTATCATATTTTTTGGGTTAATTTTCTGAAACATCCATTCCGTTTCTTGCTTACCTGTATTTTTTCTATTCTCAGCTTGATTTGGGTTCAAAATTTCATAACAATCCAAGTTCAACATCTGATGAACCGCTGTCTATGATTGTTGGCCAACCCCACCAGAGAATAGTACCTTCGGGGGCCCTCACACATGCCACAGAAGAGGATACTCATCCACAAGCAGCAGATTCTAGGGCAACGGGGACTGAGTCAACCGGGGAAAGTTGTTTCTTGATACCAGATCTAAATATGATGCCATCTGAGGTTGATTCTTACGCGGACGCTCTTGTGGAATTGAATTGAAAAAAGCCCTATTCGGTTTCATCGTCCAGCACGCAGGGCTTTTGGAACAGTTGCACTGTGTGGTGGAAATTAGAACAACTGTGGGACAATATACAGGCCCAGAGAGATTTTTGAGGGCCCTATCTAGCCAATAGAAACCATTGGACAAAGTCATACATAACGTGGCAACTGGATGCAACTACAAATTCTGATGAAGGGGAAAGAAGTGGCAGTCATAAATCGAAAACATTTCTTGGTCAGTTCTAGCCATTAGGCTGTACGGTAGAGTAGAGATGCTAATATCGCAGGTTCCGAAATTTCTTGTAGGGTAAAGCCTCGTTACTTTCGATTTCGGAATTTTTTCATCATATGAAATGTACCATTCTTTGTAGGTTAAAGCTCTCGGATTCCTTTAAAAGGTGCTTTAATTAATCTGCAATTTTTTTTTTGGGTAGATAATTAATCTACAGTTTTATTCATCCATTCCATATTTTGCACCTGCATTTCATTTATCTACAAGTTCATGTGACACACCCCTTTGATATATAGGACGTTTCCTGGTTTGAGAATGTTACTATCTAAATATCATACCTTTACTGGAAGCTGAAGGGACACACAGAAGATATCTGTCCTCCATTGCCAGGATGGATGTGGTGGCCGTGGTGTTCGAGATTCGCCGATACTATCGGTAGAGACACAAGATCCTCGTACTAAAACCACACGAATTGGTTGGAGAACTATTTATTTCGTTAGTAGTATTATTCCTTTTGATAATGTGAAAACAATTGGAAGTTTCGGGACAGTGAGGGAGTCAAGGACTGATAAAAGTAAAATAGGGCCTCTTATACCTTGGGCCATATTCAACAAAGTTTTGGTGGGTTCATGCATGTCGGCTGGCAATTTCCCTCTACAAGCAAAGGCGAATTTTCGATGTTCTCTACAAAGTGCAGTGTTGATGGGTCCCTCTCGAAACTCACAGAGCAAGAGAAGATCAACCACTTTCCTTTAAGAAATTTCTAGGAAAGAGAAATTTACACTTGCGCTTGTTGCAAGATAATGAAAAGTCTCCAGAGTTTCTCAATAGTCAATAATATGGGAATAATGCCGAAAGGCCTCGGTGATTCTCGTGGTGGTTTAGAAAGCAATGCAATCTTCTACCGATGCATATTAGCGCATAGATAGCCCAATCGAAGATGCACGCCATGGGGCAAGTACAAAAATGTTTTATTCCCGTTTTCCCGTCGAAGCCACGGAATCCGCGGTGGAGCTTTGGACATGCTGATTCTTGTAAATGTATTTTTCACTTTTGTTTTTTGGGTAATAGATTCCTAAAGAGCGAGTTTATCCATCTGCTGCCATGAGTCGCGAAGACTTAAAAAATGGTGATGTGTACGTCATATTATATAAAATTTTAATAGAATGAAAATTTGATCGTGCAACTATATTGCTCTCTTGTTTTCATGTTTCTTAGCTATGTTTAATTATTTTACTCTGCAATGTGATTTAAGAGCAATCAGATAAATAATAAAATATTAAGGATCATTTTACAATGACACAAGTTACATGTATATCACAAATTGTTAATATAATTTCTATCGTTAAAATAATTTTTACTTCAATAATATAAATTATGTCAACAATTTGTTACGTCCATACAACTTGTAATATTGTAAACTCGTTACCTGCAAATAGATTACATGAAACTACTCCTAGGAGGGTATCCCATCATAATCCGAATTGCTCACCAACCGAGATGAAGAGCATTTCGTCTACTTAAAAATATTTTATTCACAATTGAAGATTAGAAGGAATCATGACACTTCAAATCCAAGCCCGCATGTGATGATGTCTTCACTCTTCTCCCAAATCCTTGTACTCTGTTTGATCCTCTTTAATTGGGGGAAGAATGCAGCAAACCAATGGAGGCAGTAGTAGCTTGCATATAATCTTGATCACTTATTTAGTACTGGGTTAAAAGCACCACACCCTGATTTTGCTGGGACAAGATAGAATCAAGTCAATAAACATTGGCCTCTCTTACTTTTTTATTTCCTTTTTCACGTGGATTCCTGGCCTCGGCGGAAATGAGCTCTATGCGTGTCTATAGCTTTAATGTTGAGTTTGACAACAGCCAGACTCAGAGTGATGCCTATTAATGCCGGCCTGTCTAAGGAAACCCAAAAGGTAATGGTACAAATTTTCTTTTCATGATTTATAAATTTCTCAGCCTACTTAACAGATGCTCCACTTCAGTGTTGCAGCATATTTTATTGAAAAAAAAATAGAAAAAAAAAATCAAGCTCTTTATACTCACCGGCGTCATAAAGAGGAATTAATTTGTCTTTTCAATCTATATTTTTATTTTAATTCTTATAATTATTTTTAATTATATCATAGTTATAAATTAATTAATTGAATACAAAATTAACTAAATCTGTATGAACATGTACAAACTTATGATAAACTAATTTAATAATTTTCTAAATCTATATGTTTGATTCGCAATGTTTCAAATGGGTAAGGAGCATAATAAAAATTACTAAAATTTAAAATTATTAATAATTGTTAAATGAATGAGTATAAAAATATAAATTAATTTTTTTCTTTTCTTTTATTTTTTTTCAATAATAATGACATTTTGAATAATTAAAAAGTAGATCCCAAACTTGAATATCCTTTCTATGATAGTGTACATAACTTGACGCAGCCAAGTTCCGGTTGTATGAATCAGTATTCCAAATTTTGAACAAAGTTGTTTGCCTCTTTTTATATTTATATATATACAAAGTTGTTTACCTAACTAAAGCTATTTCTCAAGAAAAGAAAAAGTTAATAATAATAATAATAAAATAGTAACGGAGAATTAGTCATTTCACACCCCGAGACAGATTAATTTAATCAGATTTAATTTCTTTAAAATAAAAATTTATTTTAAAAAAATAAAATTATTAATTATTAATAAAAAATTAAATAAATAAAATTTAATAATTATATATATATAATATATATATATATACATATATATTATGGTTTTAATGATTAATTTTATTTTATCAATAATTAATCTAAATCCAATCTCAGCAGTTGTAGTCAGCAGTCACTTGACTCAGTAACAGTAACTGGCTCTCGCGCCTTGATTTGCACTGTGTATTGAGATCCAGGTGGCGGTGCGACATGCTGCGGGACTGCTGCTGTGTGCTGCTCCCTCTCCACACGATACTGCTCTCGGCGATCAGTGCCTTCTCCACCAAGCATCAGAACCAATTGTGGGACTCAGTGTCCCGCCGGTTCAAATTCGCTCTGGGAGGCGCGCCTCCAAGCCCATGGCAGGACTTCCAATCCCACCGGAAAACCCTCGCCGGCCGCCATAACGGATATCGATTCCGTTATCGATTAATTTTCCAATGTCTGCAAGTCTAGCCCTTCCTCGCTTGTTGATCGCTGCTCTGCATTCTTCCCTGATGATTCTTGGGTGGGCATTTCTTGGATGGAGGTAGAAAAGGGGGGTGATTCTGGATTTCTTCCCACTTAAACACCATGATGCAAGGAAGAGCTGCCTTGCTGTTGATGGAATTTGAGAAGTGGTGCTTCAGGCTGAATTTTCAGGGACCATACTCAAGCTAGTCTCAGCTCAGAGGAGGTTCATGTTTAGGTATCCTAATTTATTTGCATCTATATTTAGTTTTCTTCATGGGAAGTAGTGTTATATCTTTGATTTTCGATACGCTGTTTTCTTGTGGCAAATTTCATATTTGATTCATCGTGAATATTTGATTAAAAGGAATGCAGGTTATCAAGGGGACAAAACGAAGACCTGGGCATGCACAGAAAACCATAGGCGATTACTTCTTGTTGGCAGGATCCCCTGTTGATGCCAATGCTCATTATTCTACTGCATTTGGAACTTGCCAGCTTGACGGGGATAACTTCTGGTATGCTGGAGCATTGGAGGGTAGCGTTTGTGCCTTACTGGTATTTTCTCTTCTCTCTTCCGTGTCTTCTTTTCCCCCTTTCATTTTGGGTTTTGTGAAACTCGTCTCCTGCTAACAGAAGATGTCATATTACAATGACCGTACATCGAGTGATTGTTTAACACTTATCTTTCATTTGTGGTGATTAGTGTTGCAATTAAAAAACTGATTGAGATGATGAACTATGGTAATCTTTTATTGTTTATCCACCTAATTGAATTAACTGCTTGTTACTTTGTGATTTGTGAATGTGCTATAGACAAAGTTACTAATGCTTCATTGCTTATTTACTAGCAGAAAATGTTTGTAGAGGTACTCATTTTTTATACTATTTAGAAAGCATCAATTAGTAGGCAAGAGACTAGGAGTGAAAGACAAATTGTCCAATAACAGAAATTCTCTTCCCCTCATTTGTACTCCTACCAAGCAAGGTCTTAATGTTCAACAGAGAAAAATTATATGTTCAGAAGACAGTCATATGAATCTTTGTCTCCAAGTTATGTTTTGTTTAGAACTGTGGTTATATTATAAGGGGCTGAGGCTCATATTAGTTGAACTTGGAAACCTTGCATGTCAGATATAATTTGGTTATTGATTCATTTTTGAGACAGTTGCAATTCTATCATGAATCTAAAGAGAAAATTAGTGGGCACTTTTAGGAAAAACTGCTGTATGGCATTGAATAGTATCTATGACCTACTTCTCTGTAAGAATATAAATGTTATATAGTTGCTGTAAAATGAGATGTGGTGGCAACATATAGGGTAGGAATATATATTTGGTGATTGGTGATCACAGTTACCCTGAAAAGTTGACAGCGTGATTCTTGTCCACATTCAAATATATATATTTATTTTATGGTATCAGATTGACTTTATGACCATAAAGACTCAGACTTGGAGGAGGAAGTTAGATATCGTTATAATAGTGTCATTTTGAATTACAGGAAGTCACAAGATAATGCTCAGAGGTAAACAGTTTTGCTTTGAGTATTCATTAACTGAGGCCTGTTCCATAAGCCCTGCTTTCCTAATTATATTACTTGTATGTATTTTAGACCTCTTGCAGATTATTCCAGCTGGTAGTTGTCTGTCCTCAGTTTCTCCCTTAAGTTTTAAACTTGAAGCTACTTTGAAATTAGCATGGTTTCTTTGCAGGTAGGTTCTTTGCCTGAACTTTTACAATGTAATAAATGTGCTCTGTTGATGCACTATGAGTATAAAATTCAGTTAACTTTTGTATTGTTGAATCAAGATGATGCATTACGTCTGGGCCTTTGTAAATTTTGCATTTCAATTGTTTGACTTTCAAAAGTGAGCTTAAAATTTGAGTAATGTTTCATAGATCTGTAGATTTCATGCTTCTGTTTAATCAAAACAGTTCATACTAGACTATACACCTGTATATCTTTACTTGTGTGTCAACACATTTTAAAGGAATTTGAGGTTTAGTACTACATAAAGCAAAGTGTTTACCTTTATATTATTTTAAAAAAAATTCTGAATTCTCTCAATGAACATTGCTGCACATGGTGCTAAATCGTTAATTGATGCTAGTGATAGAGTCAAATTATGTGTTGAAATAGCTTGTTCGTATGGCTATCTTAAATTGCAGAGAGAAGCTGCTTTTTCTTTTTTTTTTTCTCAAGGTGGGTTGCTCAGTTATATCTGCAGAAAATAAATGGGCTGGCTGCAAATAGTGCTATGCAAATTTTGGTAATGACCACTAAAAGCTTATCATGTTTCAAAGTAGATCATCAATCTTTGATAATTCTCGGCATAATTTGAGTTTACAAGCATCAGCCATCATAACACCTTGTTTCTTTGGACCATTAAAACGCCAAATTATAAATGGGGCATACTTGTGTTTTTTGACTGAAAATATATGTTCATTTTGTTGGAGACATAAGTTTTGATTGATATGTCGTGCATTGAATCTAGAGACAGCATTCCCCTTGCTGTTACTGCTTATCTCTTGTTTTGAATTTCTTTGCTTAAACCACTGCCTACCGTCCACACCTTTCCCTAGTTGAGTTGAGCTTCACACTTAATGCTGTTACTCAGGTTGAGGTTCTTGCTGATTATAATTGTTTCCCAGTCAACTCTGTGTGTCATCACTCATCTCAATACTCATAGCATAGCATCATAGCATGTAATAGGCTTCTACTCTGGTGGCTAAGGATGAGGAAAAATCATAAGGACTTTGCATAGTGGATAAGAATAGAAAATGCCCTAGAATATCATCTTTCTCGAGAATACCATTCTCCAGAATATCCTGGGAATTTCAACATTCCTAGGAGTATTCTTTCAAAACTTGAACCAAACGTCCCGTTAAAGCTACGGCTTAAAGCTATAAGAAGGATGAAAGCCTTCTTTTTTTTTTAAATCTGATTGCTTCACGGCCTTCATCTCTTAACAATTTTTAACTTAAGCGCCTCAAGATTGTAAGTGAGCATCTTCTAATTAATTTGGCATCAAACAGAGGTTTTAATATTAATGATAGAGAAAATTTGTAATGGTGCAACTTTTTAAGGTTTTGATTGTGACTAATTAGGATTTCAATTGCTTTCTGGTACATAAAATTGGGTTTCGAGGAGAAAGCTCGGAGATTGCAAGGAATCGGAGAAAAATTCCTGCAATTAATCCGGGAGAAGTAAGTCAAGAAACTATCTCCTGTGACCAAAAGCTGTGGGGAAGAAGTGTGATAATAATTCATTTATGATTGCAAGTCTGATATGTTCTCCCTTTACATAGGATCCTCTACACACACAAAATCCAAAATGCAAATTACAGCATAACAAACCTAACAGAATTGTCAATCCAAATGACGTAAATGGGCTGAACTCAGGCCCATAATGTATTATTCCTGTATCACCTTCTTCGTTTTTTTCTTTTTATAGGAGAGTTTATAATTATCATTATGATTTGACCGTCGAGAGGTTCTTAATTAGGTGGCTATGGCAATAGCAACATCTATTATAACAAGTAACAACCAAAATAGCAGTTTGTCTCTCTTCAATAGCATGTGAAAATGAGACGAACTGTTGTTCTTCTTGACTTTGAATTACGTACTGAACTCTGCGGAGTCTTCATCGTCATGGTGCGTTTTCTCATGTTCCCACAATCTCGATGACCATGTAATGCCATGATGTGTTATATTCGTGTGGCCGAAATGCCTTTTTAACAAATGTCCTGGGATAGTAGTTAAAGATAGACTAATAACAAATACCAAAAAGTTCAAGATATTAGTTATAGTCACACCAATTTTCTTTATAGACTGTTTGATTTCGGAAATCAAATCCCGACCAAGCCATTTTACTCCTTCCCCACCCCTGGTCCAAAATCTCTTTGATACCCAAAAATTAAAACAAGAAAAAAAAAAAAGAGCCAACGAAAGGCTTTCCTCTTATCCCTGTAGAAGATTTACAGAAAATGGTGGACATTCCTCCCCTTTATCACTATTCTCACCATAACCTATTTGAATCCACATTTCCCCCATTATAAAACTCTTCAAGCTCAAATTTCCTGCCTTTATTACTGTGAAGTTTGTTGTATTCTGAAAAAAAAAAAAAAAACTCCGCCTTGTGATGTTTAAACATGCTGATATTGAAGTTGATAAGGTACTCAATGCATGGGGCTTTAATGTTGAGTTTTAATTAATATTAAAGGTGGAGAACATTTGTAATTAAGGTTCTGATCCTGGCTAATTAAATTGTTAATTGTCTCTAATGGAACAACTCAATGGTTGAGTATTAAGTACTCCATCTTAGAAGTCCAAGGTTCAAATCTCATTGAAATCTTTCTTTTTTTTTTTTTTTGGGTCTTCGGTGGCACAAAGCGCAAAACAAATCCCAACTGTCCCACAGGCAAGACACCAACAGCAAGCTTACGCAAAGCACTGCAGAAACTCTATACATTACAAGCTTGCACCATCACAGAGAAGTCTAAAAACCAGACCATGATTTAGCTTTTAATTCCCTGCTCATTTAGCTTCTATCTTTGAGCGTGATAAATCTCATTGAAATGGGGTGGTGGAATTTATAGAGAAGGGATCAATTACCCCCTATTGTGTAGCCTAGCCTCCAATTGACAAAAAAATATGTTAATTATTAATCATACCTGCGAAGAATTATAAGTATCATTATTATTTGACCCTCGGAAAGTTCTTAGGTGGTACAGGTTCAGGTGGAGGAAACACATATAACCAAGGCAAGTTATAAGCTTAAAAGGGATCTCCCTTTCAAAGCGCAGCATGTGAGAAAATGTTTCTGCTCTTTGTGACTTTGAAATTACGTACTGAATTCCAGAGTCTCCATCACCACTTATCACAAATTCATTGTGATTGTAACGCTACAACTCACTGGTATGAAACCAAATCCTTTCAAGTCATGACTTATTTCCTCCCTTTCATTTTCTGATGTTACGGTCGATATGCACAACTAACACCTTTGAAGTTCTTCTTGCATGTTCACATCAACGAAGGGAAAAGATATATGACTGAAGGAATTAGTGATCACCTTTCGTTATTTTGAAGCCTGTGCGTTGTTATTGGACACTGATAGTGGCTTTTAAAATCATTACTTAAGCAGCAACATCCCAATTTTCTTTAATTGCTTTGTTTTTAATCTTCTTTTTCTTTAGGGGCTGGATTACGATCTGGGCCTTGTTTTGTTCCAGCCCCATGGGAAGGTGAAACCATCCACATGCCAATGGCCCATGGGGTTCGATGGTTCTCTCTCCTTCGATTTCTTCTTTTTTTATCTTCATTTTCTTTTACAGTGTCTGACATGTGAGGTTAAGATTGTTGGCTAAGGGGAGGAGAGACCACGGTGGTGGGGGCAGATGGCATTGGGAATTAGGTCACTCTCTTGGTGTAGGTTGGGAGAAGGGAAACAGGGCATTGTTACTAAAATGGATGGAAGGAAAGTGACCCAAAAGAATATGGGAAATATGGTACTTTGGGACAAACTTGAAAATGATAGAATGGCCAGTTGACCCTGGCTATGCATGGTTAGTGATTAGTACAGCAGGAAGCCTCTAAGTATAGAAAGGATCTAAAGTCTAGACGTTTTCCTCAACCACCAATTTGTGTCCTATTCTAGCTGTTCATACAATTGGGGAAGTTTGCAACGCAAATTCACATTGACCTTTCTCTTGTTTTAACCTACACTGCATATTTTTCTTTCATAATATCAGCCGCCCACTCTGTCTTTGCCACATGGCTCCATTTCATTGCACCCTGTTTTTCTTCCCTTTCACATTGACCAGTTTCATTCACATATATTCTATCGGTAAATTGCTTTGCCATAAGAATGATCGAAAGATCATAATGGTTCAAACCGGTGTCATATGTATTTATTATAAACAGAGATATCCAACAATGTCTGAATAGTCAACAATCATATTTTGTTATGATTTTTTTTTCTGAAAAAATATACAAGCCAATGGCCAGTATGCCAATATTCTTTCATTCTCTTAGTAAACAAACAATGCATCAACAACAACAAATAGATAATCAAAACTATGGAAACTGACATGCCAGTGTTCTTTCACGGCCTTGAATTGTCAAATTTATGCTTTGAGACCCTTCATTTTAGGCCTAATATTTTATCATCGCCTTGCCATGACAGAAAAGTCCAACAACTTAACCTTGCTCTTCACTTTTACCCCTCTCTCTCTCTCTCTTGAAAGATCTCCATCTGTTTCTGTAGTACGCGTAGAAAGCGTACCCTTCTAAAGTTCATTGCATTTGATTCCGACTTCTTCTGAGTTTCCTTAATCAAACAATCCACAACCAACCAGAATTTTTTTTTAATAAAAAGAAAAGAAAAAGAAAAGAGGAGCAGATTGGTGTGACAAGACATGAAAGAGCACATAGAATTGAACTCGAGCATCGAAATAGCTATAGTTGCAAACCAAACAAAAAACAGAAATAAGTTTGAAAGAGAAAATAAAACAGAGAACCATCAACCATGTTCCTGTTAAGTCTGAATGCATGCTTGCTCGTATCATGTCAAATATATGCACCCTCTGATGCTTTTTTCCTCATCCATCATATCACCTACATTGCCTTGGTGGGGGCACTTGGTCCCCTTACTTATTCTGGTTGGTGCTACTGTTCCCAGTTGTTATATATAGCTTCACCCCGATGTCCTATATATGCCTTTTTTTTTCACTCGCCTTCAGTTGGAGCGTGTGACTCATAATTCCTCACAGTTGTGGAGGCAAATTGTATTCACGTTGGTGTTCTTCACTTTTACATGATTAAGTTTTGATCGGTTACTGGTTTCATCCATGCAGCATCTTATGTGAAGAAAACCAATAAAAGAACAAAGTGGGAGCTAGGGGTGAAGGGCAAGATCCTAGAGTTGAGTGACCGAGTGGTCCAGGAAAGGAAAGAGAGTGCTCATAAGTGCTTTTGTGGTCCTAGAGTTGAGGAAAGCCTAATTTGGAGGCAGCTGAAGGGGACCAAAGGAACATGAGGTGGTGGGGGCTTGATTTTGCAAGCCACACCACAACCATGGGACAATGCTAATTATCCAAGTTTCGAACATTACCTTATCCGATCTTTCAAGTTCCTCAAACCTCAAACAGTGAAAATGAGAACATTATTTACTCTAAAACGAATTAAAATAAACATTAAAATCTTTTCTAGGACTTCTAATTTTGCAAAAAAATACACATTTATGGATTTGACACTACATCTTAATTTAAAACTTTAAGACATTAGACATTAAGTTTATGACTCTTTTCATACAACTTTCACTTACACTTAAATTCTAATATTCTCTCTCACAAATATATTTCT